>KB722736.1:229729-366608 GCA_000349905.1 Volvariella volvacea V23 | reverse complement strand
GTCTGCGACAGTTGAGGTTGCTTCCTCTGGTGGCTCCGACGGTCCCTCTGCTGGAGGGGGAGCAGGAACTTCCGAGCTGGGAGCGGAAATGGCTTCGGGCTCGGGTTCGGAAGCGGGTACGACGACTTCGTCAGCTGGACTTAATGTATCATCTTCATGGAGTGCAGGAGCAGTAGGATCGTCGGGCACTTTAGATAGTGTTGATGGCAGTGACTGTGGTTGCGTTTCTGTTTCTATTTCTTCGGGTGCTAAAGCTGCCACATTGGCGAGTGGCGATGGTACATAAGCCCGCCGTGTGGGAGCTGACAACCTGGCTGCAGCATTCACAGCAGGCAGCCTTGTTGCAGCCTTCGGTTGTGGTTTTGTTGTGGCAGATGTGACCGAAGACGCAGAAGACGAGCTGGCGCTCCCAGGTCCTGCCACTGTTTGTCCCTTCTCCGGAACGCTGGTCGTCTCTTTTGGTGCCTAAAAAGTGGTAGAGTCAATGTATGTTGGAATAGTCGAATAAATTATCTCACCTCTTGTGACTGCTCACCACTCGTCGGGTTAGGTGTCGCTTGGTTAACTTGCGAGACTCGTGCTCGTTTAGCAACGCGTCCAGCTGAGCTCCTACTCTTCTGTGTCGACGTCCTAGTGGTAGAAGTAGATGGTGTGGCGGAGGCGGCTCCTTGACTTGATCCTTGAACGGACACGGGTGGAGATGAAGGGCCCACAGTTTCATTTTCGTCTTCATCCGTTCTTGCACGCTTCTTTGCTTTTTGTCTCATAGTTTCCGGTGTAGCGATATTAAACTCCAAGCTGCTTTGTTGCACTGCCCTTGCCTTCTTCTTCGGCTTTGGGTCCGGCCAAAGTTCGCGCAAAGCATCTGCCATCTCTTTCCCCAAAATTTCCGTCATCGGCCCATTGAGGGTGTGGATAAATAGCTGGTCCTTAGATAGGAGTTGCAAGCACACCCTGCGTCGGTACTCTGGTGTTTGTGCGGAGTTGCATACGGCTCCTATCGCCTCCTTGACGTTGAATTGAGCTTGCGACTGAGCTAAGAGCATGGCCTGTTGACCTATCTCTTCAAGTATTGCATCCACTTGGGGGTTCACATATACGGTGGCACTGGGGAGGGCATTTGGCTGCGTGGGCCTGTGACCAGGAACAGTATGAGTGCCTGCGTAATACAAAGTACTGGCGCTCTGAGGAGCAGCATTGCCCATTCCAACATGAGGGTGTCCAATCATGTGAGGGCCAGTACTTGAACCCGGTTGGGGTAACCTATTGAGGTCCATGGTGCTCAGGGGAACAGACGACGCCGGATAGCCAGAAGGTTGGTGCTGGTTCATAGTGTGTGGGTGTTGGACCTGTGGCAGAACAGACGAAGGGCCTGTCGGAGGAGCCGTACGCAGGAAACCAGGATGCAGATTGGCGGGTGAGAAGGTTGGGCCCATGGCTGTTGGCATGATTCCCGCAGCTACACCGCGGGGGTATTGGGCCTGTGGATAAGGTTGTTGTAGCATTGGGGCATAACTGGGTGTCGGGCCCTGGAGTGGAGCAGTCCTTGGGAACGCCGCACTAGCTAAAGTACTTGTTGACGCTGCCACTTGCTGCTGGACACCTCCACCATTAACCCATGCGAGCTGTTGCGCACTTGTAGCCTGAGGCATTTGATTCAGACTGGGCTGTGATGTATTCTGGTCACTCGGTTTTATCTTCTCCCAGAACTGTCTTATTGAAATCGAAATAGTTGCAGAGTCACTGGGTCTCGACTTTTAAAGATAATGAGAAGTGCCATGTAGCCGAACATCAGCTTACAACCTCGTGAAAGAAAGAAGTAAGGACTGACGGCAGTTAAACGATCCTCATATCGGTTCTGTGACGGATGCTTCACCCATTTGAGACCAGTCAATCCCCGGCGTATCATAATAGCCTCCAACGTATTCGCGAGTCGTCTGAGTACATAATCCTCCTGTCCTAAGTAACCTTGCGACTGGATGGAGGTGGTGGCATAGGGGGCATGGATTGGTTGTGGGGTTTGCGTGGGCTGGGAGTTGGCTAGTGGCACGGCGTGTGTACTTGGTTGTGTGGCTCCAGCGTTGTTGATAACGGGATATGGGTTTCCTTGCTGCTTGGATGCACGCATGGCTATACCGCGATGTGTCGTTGGGGATCAGGGGTGAGAATGCAGTGAACTTCAGGACGCGTCAGGACCACCGCGACGTACCTAATATGAGTAACTGGATTCTATTAAGTAGTAATGACCTTCTCAGAGATACTGACGCGTAGAAGAAGAAATAGAAAATAAGAGATAGGCAGTCAGTTGAGAGGGGAGGTAGGAGGATGAAGTAAAGTCGGGGGAACGTGATGGGAGAACGTGACCAGAGGCCATTTATATGCCACTGAAGATGCCACTTGCACGTGCAGGCGACAAAGGGAAAAGATTATGAAAGAGATGGATAGAATTACCTGGCCACGCCTTAGTGGCTGGAGAATCAATGTGCTTTGAGAGTGTGCCGCTGATTCGCTTTAGGGCCCCTCTGATGCGGCACAAAATGAGAACAGCACCACAAGTTGGTACGTTTATATATATCAAGGTACTCCCTGATCGTGGCGTATCATCCGACTTCGTACGAAGTACAAAATAACCCTTACAGTTGGGAGCCAACTCTTAAGGGTGCCCACTAGGCTCGTAGGGTATGATGCGGTCGCAACCGTGAGTGGCAATACCCGTGAACCACTGGACCTGAACTAGCCCTGTATCGCAAGAAAAGCGACTGAATATAAGCGCTAGGAATAGGAGAGCTGGCCTAGGATCACCAGCATGAATGAGTCATGCCCGTGCGGGTCATAAGCAGCAGTGGAAGAAGGAACCATTTGGGTGCAATAATAAGTTGCCTCCTGGGCGACACATTGTTCCTCGGTTTGATGCCGAGAAAATGGAGGTCTATGTAAGGAGTGAAGTAATGGGCGTTACTTCGCATGCTCGCACCGGAGACACCTTTGCGTATATACCTGTGGATGCTCGTAAAGTCCTGTTTCCTCAAGAAAAAGAAAGCAACCACGGCTATTATTAGGAAAGCTTAGTATAGGCATAGACTATCACTCACAGTTGGTCCCCCGGGAGGCAGAAAATTCAGTGGTGTTATACAGCCGGACATCCGCTGCTTGGGACGGTAGAGTCTTGAGGTTGTGAAAGGCGTAAATAGCTGTCCTCTGGGGGAAGGCATGCACATTCTGGAGGTCTAACGCTTTGACATGAATGCAAATCATCAGTGAATAAAAATACCGCACCGCTTTGAATTAGGGTTGGCTGCTAGGGCTCCTTTGCACACAGAGCTCACTAGAAGTTTGGAGATTGTAGGATGCAGGACAGAGTCGTGATAAAACTGTGGTGTAGATGGCGGCTCTCCGTTGATACCGACTGCCTAAGCGCTTACGGATTAGTTAGTATTGTATAGCGACCAAGCGCAAAAAGGGCGTTACGTACCCTGAGCTGCTTTGAGTCGTGTTCATTCCAAAGCCGCCGTTTCCTTGCAGGATGTCTAGTAAATCCAGAGTAGTACGTCGGCTGCACCGACTAATGGAATCGAACTTGGCGTGGTAAAGAGCGAATAGGAGTGCTGACTAACCACTGGGCCGAAATTCGCCGACTGCCGACCACACTAGGGCTACGAACCTTCGTGCGCTGGTACTACTATGATTAATGTATCAAGGAGCAGAGAGACATTGTCAAGCGTCATAACTAGTCACACTAATTGCAAACCCCTCTAATTTGCCTATCGAAGATTGTCAAGGCATCGACTTTGGCGTTTAGAAAGAGATTCTTTAAAATCTTGACAAGTTGATCGCAAGGTTGATCGTCTCTTGGTGCAAGTGCAGCATTACACGCGAGCTATTTGTCGCATCCCAGCTCTCGAGTGCTAATAACATTGAGAGGGGTTTATAACTCGTTAACCTTCATGGCATTGCATATTGATCCCTCAGTGGGCACATCCAGGCCGGAGTCTAATCAGGGATCAGGCAATAGTCGTTTTGTGCAACTTACTGGGATGAAAATAGCGAGATTAAACCCCTTAATCGCACTTGCTATCTCATCATTCCTGAGAATATTGCATGATTACGGTATATATTCACCCATCCCCATCAGCACAAAACAAAGCTCCAGAGACAAAGTTCGCATACAGTACTGTACAGTTTAATTGATGGCATCAAGAATCAATGATAAGAGTGACGCCTACCCTCACACCTCTCACATACAAATTGTTACTGTCTATTCATCGCCAAACAAATCGTCCACATCCTCAGACCCCTCTCCCGGGTCCGGCCCATTATCAGAAGTCGTCCTAGCGTCATTCATACTCTTAAAGAGACTCAGCCACTGGCTTTCGTCCCAGCTACTGTTTGTAACTACACCTGGCGCACTTGATATTGTGGTTCGGTCCTGCGGAGCGGGAGTAGAGGAGGAAGGGAGTGTCGTTTGTGCTACTAATGGTCGGGGAAGTGCAGGTGTAGGTGTAGGTGGTTCAGCTAGGGTAGCGTTGGGCAGTGCAGGGGCTTCTATTGTCGAAGGCGTAGTCGTGCTAGGCGTTAGAGTGGTGCTGATCCTCGACGATCCCGGTGCCAATGAGGTGCTCGTCGTTACTGCCACTGGAACTTTCTTCTTTTTTACCCTCTTGATATTCTGAATAACCTCTGGCTCCGTATGTTGTGCCTGCGTTAAGCCTGCTGTGGCCATTAGTTTCTTCTTCTTTTTGTACGCGCGGCTTTTCTTAATCCAAGTCGTATCCAGCTTTCTCGCCCATGTAGTGACCGGTACCTGGAAACTTCCTACAGCGCTGGTTCCTGGCACAAATGCGGTCGGTGCTTTCACTGTCGGCCCTAAATTTGTTGACTGTACAGATGCGGGGCCTACTCTTTCAGCACGGGGTGGCGCAGGAATTTCGACAATTTCTGGAGAGGGACAAGAAGGTATTGGCTCACGAGGTTCTGCATGGACTTCCTGTTTACTCGATAGCTTGGACGAAGATGCGATTTCTGAAGGAGGGGTCGGTGTTGGATTTGATTTCTGCTGCTGTGGTTGTGCTGTCTTGGGTGTGGGTGTCGCCTGGGGAGGATAAGGATTGCTTGTTGTTAGTACTGATTTTTGATTATGAGATAACGATTCTGGGGTGGTCGTGGGTCTAGATGTTGCAGCAGGGCCAGTACCGGTCAACAGTACCGCTCCTTCTGCCTGTCTCGGTGCGTTATTTGACTGCCTTCTTCCCTCCTCTGGTATAGCCACTACTTTTGAAAGTGGAGATGGAACGCTTGGGCGGCTGGACAGTAGGCGGGATAGGGATGGTACGACAGGCGTCGAACGCGTTATTAGTGGCTGTCCTAGTGATCCATCAGTTCTGCTCTTTACTTCCGCCCCTTTCGATATCGTAAGGCGTGGAGGATGAACATACCTGAGCCAGCGGTGAACGACTTCGAGGGACTGACACGGACGAGGTTAGGGTAGCAGCGTGGCCATGGCCTTGTGGACCTAAATTCCCCTGTGAGCCTGAATTCATCTGTATATTTGAGCCTTGAAGATGAGAGGACGAAGGTAACGACGTAGACGAGGCCGAATTCGAAGTTTCGGCGCATTTACTTAATGATGGACCAGCTTGACTCGGCGACAAGGGACCACCGTCTGACCAAAATTCAGGCATTGTGAATAACTTCTGCTCGTTCATGTTAACACCTCTACCCTTTTGCGCTTGTTTTTCTTGTTTTTTGAGCGCAATGGCCTTCAGGTCCTCAACGACTACTCTGACGTCAGCGTGCCAGATGTTCCCGTATGCATTATAGAAGGTGCACAAGGACACCTGCTCGAATTTAATGCCGCATGGGTCATCATCTGAAGCAATACGCCAAAAGTCAACCAATTGGTGGGAGACGACGCCATCTAGACTTCTGACACACTGGCGAAAACCGTTTTTCAGTTGAAGGGACCAATAGGCATTTGTAGTAGGTGAACTTACATCCATAAATTTCCGATATTCTGACGCGATGATTTGGGCAATTTCACGTCTGTTAAACCATGACCCATTTTTCTTTCGTGTTGGAATTTCGATGGTCCATGGGAATTCGTCGTATCCTGGCCACTATCCAACCAATAAATTGCTTGGCGTTAGCGTTGTGGTTGGAGGCGCCTGAATATCCACGAACCTTTAGAATGAATGTGATATGCTCTAGTTCCGCGAACTGTTCTTGAGTGAACACTCGGTCATTCCAACCCTTCATCCATTGGTCTACTCCATCAAGACCACCATCTCCGTAACCTCTTAGGCATTCTGACATCAAAATGCCATTACGGGCGTCATTGGCTTCCTTCAATCTATCCTCGAGCCGCCTCCTTTTCCCTCTCGGGGCTGTGCTTGCACTCGCGCCCTCGAAAGTGATCGTATTTCCAAACCATAACTTTGGGGGCAACGACAAGTCAGCTGTGTGGATGTGGGTTATCCGAACAGAGCCACCGGGATATTTAGCCAGCTGCGTTTTGCAGGTGGACGGTGACCTCGAGCCATCTGACGCCTCACGGGCTTTCAGTGGAGGGTAAATCGTCATTAGGTCGTCCCTGGTGACGGTGCCGTTCTTCCCCTTAATTTTGTCATATGCCACCTTGCAAGGATCGTCGGACGGGATTCGCCGATAGATTCCGAGTTGGGTATCGCTGCCACCTTCGATGTTCTCTTCGTCGGCGTACAGGGGTCGCGGGAGACTGGTGCGCGTTACGATAGGTTCATCAGGGTCTCCTATCCGTATAAGGGAGGTAGTAATCCATGGTAATCGGGAGAACGGACCCTTGCTTTTGTCCTTGGGACGAGGGCATGGCCTGCACAAGCTCTTATTCTTGACCCATTTACTGTCGTTGGGGATCACAGGGAAACAATAGGAATATCGCGGCTCTTCTAGTGAGCTAAATCGCGAAAGGAGAGTGATTTTTTGTGTCCCGTTGACGAAAACGCGATAGTATTGAGGTCCAGGAGGAACCGATGTCACTGCATTTTGAGCTTTTGGATTCCTAGTAATGTGTGCGTGGTATTGAAGCTTGAATTGTCTAAACCTTTCAAGACAGTCCTGAAAGCCGCGCGATATTAAGGCGCTTCGTGGAGAAAGCGGAAGAGCTTTTCGTGAAGATTCGTGAGCCCTTGACCGGGTCTCCTCTCTCCGACGCTTCCTTGACAGGCGCGCTAACGCGGGGTTAGATGAGTTGCTAAATTTTGCCCGTTGGGATGGCGCTTGCTTCGCGTCGATTTCGTCATCTGAAGATGTGGAACTCGCATCGCTTCCTTCGCTGACGATGTCTTGTTTGGGAGGGATGCGTCGAATGAGGAGTTGACCATTTTCCGGAGTCATAAGTTGCAAGACCCTTTCTCGTATTTCCGGCACATGGAATAGTTGAACGTCCTTGTGCAGTAGTGCCTTTGCGGCACCGAGTCTCTCTGTTTCCGTCAACCCATTATCATTCATCATTTCCACCAACTCCTCCTGTCCATGCCCCTCGTGTCGAAGAAATTCCGAATACCTGTCGGCTGCCCTCTCCTCTGGAGACACATAGATTTCTGGATAGGGATCAGGATCTTCATCCTGTGGGATAGCCCTTTCTTTTCCCTTTTGCGAACGACTTCTTGTGCTTTGGAATACTCCCTCTCCCTCTATGAAAATCACCTGCTTGGAAGCGGAGGAAGATTGTGGAGGAATGGGACTAGGGGGAGCGGGGCTATGCAGGGGGGTAGGGGAGGGAGCGTTCTGGTTTTGTGCTGAAAAGGATGAAGAGCTCGCTTGTGTGTGCTGAGGTACCTGCCAGGATCGCTGAGGCATCGTTGGCTGAGCGGGATTGTCGTTCTGAGCATGAGGCTGAAATCCGGACGTGTATATCTTAGCAACAGTATTAAAGATAGTGAGCACCCAAACTCACCACTTGCAGCTGACGTGCGCCTTGATATTGCGTCGTCGGCTGTGCAGTGCCATAACCCAGTGCACTTAAGGCATTACCACCTTGATATGGGTTGAGTGATACCTGAAAGAGGCGAACAGGACTCAATTGCGAAGGCACAGAAATGACGAGTTCACACTCACTGGGTTTGAAGTGGCTCCTTCATTTACTATGGGATAGATTGAACCGGATTCATTCCCTGTAATTCGCTGCATCCCTTCAGCGGAGCGCATACGATGGGGCGGTATCCAGGTGGGGGGTTGCATGGCATGAATAGTATCCGCCGCCTGCGGCGGGTGTCGTGCGGGTTGGGTATTTCCTGGTAATGGTAAGGAGTCTCCCGATGACGAATTTGGCTGCCCTGGCTGCGTTTGTGGAAAAGATGGGTTGCTAAAATTAAATTGGTATTGGCCGTTGTTCATGATAATCTACTACCGATGCGTAGAACACATTAGTATTCAGAATGAGAAATGCCTGAGGGATCGATTTGAAGTGGAACTCACGGATCAGGTACGTTGGGATACAGAACGGATATTATCTTCAATTTTCAGAAGGGGAGGGCGTTGGGAGGTGATTTCCAGAAACACCAGTTTAAGATGCAAGTGCAGAGTCAGCGCGAGGTTAAAATACGAGGGGGGAAGAGGGGGATAGATTGCCTACGGCTTTTGAGCACCAGGCCACCATCATGTGGACGAGATCCCGACATAACTCAAATAAGAAAGGAATAAAAGGAGGGTTGAAACGCCTCCCGCCAGTGCCACCCGAACATCGCCTTTCACAATTACATGGTGACTACGCCGGTGGCAATCGACTTGAACATGAGGATGGTGACAATACGGTATGTCGGAAGGTGTTCGAAATTTGCTCGCGATGTGTCAGCTCGCGCTACACGACGAATTGGAATAAGTGCCCTTAGAAATCGTTGAATGAACCTAACCCCAGCGCCAGGATTGAAGGTATGAACAATGTTGGATAGGTTGGTGCACCAGTTTGATATATTGTCCTTTTTAACGCCAAAAGTTCATGGAGTGAAACGATGTGTGCGTTGTAAGTCGTGCAGCTGGCGGTTAGACTGTCTGTGGCCGACGAGACAATTGTTGGGAGTTAATAGCTGCCTTTCCATAAGGGGTAATAATTGACATGCGGGGAAGGCCAATGGGGTACAATAACTGTAAATGTTGCCAGTCAACCCTATTGGTAGATCACTAGTAGTGGCATTTATATGTTTCTTATCTGAATCAATGCTTACAACCCCCTTATGACTAAATTGACTAATAGATAACTAGGTATGAGGGTCGAATAGCATCATTTTGGTATACAATCAATTCGTCATACAAGAGTGACCCTCCTACTTCCGCTAGTACCTGTGTACAGATCAAACATCAGTTGGGTGTAGGAGTAGGAAGTCCCTACCGAGTCGTAACCCGCCGGGGGCGCTGTCAATGTGGGATTGTCGTTGAGCAATTTACAGCCTTTACCGACGACTACCGTGTTGAGAAGCATTGCCTTGTTGGGAGAAAGGGACGCGGGATCGTTGCTTGAGTATCCATCTGACCTAACCATATGTCAACGAGGAGTCTATGAGATAAGACACGAAATTGCAGCTCACTTGGACGAGGTCGAAGATGTGTATATTCCCTTGCCAAATCTGAGAGCCCAAATGTAGTTAGACTTGCTATTTCGTCGTCAGAAAGGAGTCGAGGTACATACCTGCCCCAGCCAGTCTTCGTACCCCATTGTGAGATATCGAATGAACCCTTCACAATCGAGCACAAAGAACATCCGCTGTCGTTGCATAGTTGTGTGTTCCCATTGTCACCAACAGTACACTTTCGTTTTGTTCCGTGCCATCGACGGTTCTCATTCCCCTCTCGTCGTCCTTGTACCACAAACTGTCCTTTTTGTTCCACGAGTGCTCTGTTATAGACGCGGGCCAGATATCCATACCCAATAAGCGAGTAATAATAATTTTAGGTCGGGTATGGAGAAATGGATAACACAATGACATTATGAGCAATCGTGAATTTTGAGATGAAACCACGGGAGGCATACTCAAATCAGCATCCTTTTCTCACTATTCAACACAGTCCATTGCTGGCTCACCGATAAGTACGGTATCGAGTTAGCACTTGCCGTGTGTTAACGATATAGAAAACGTGTTTGACGGATGGACAAGGGCTTTGGTGTCTCCATGATGTACTGAATTGATTTTCCACTGCACGAGGCACATTCACGATCAGCGTTCAGCGTTTAAGTCACGTAGTGCTAAAATTTTACGTACCACTTTTGAATGTGGCATGGCTAGCAGGAATTTCTAGCAACATAGGACTAAGACTCTCTGCCTGACGGAGGCACTTCTGACCGCAGAAGTGCATATGTCGCATTTGGTTTGCTCGTCGGCACATCAGGCAGACATCGTTAGTAAGCCTACAGAGGGCATACAAACTCCTCATCAGAAAACCCAATGGCGATTCCTCAAACGCAGGAATATGCAAGCTTACCCCTGCTGCATGTTTGCAAGAGTAGCACTACTGGCACTAGCACTGGCAATACTGGCGCATGCTTTACTGCAATAGTCATATGTGCGAGTGCCATCATTATACTTTGGGCGAACACGGCAGTGCTAATCAATGGTATAAGTTTCGATGATGATCACAGTGGTGATGGTCATGTTAGAAGACTTACAAGGCAGCTCCCGGGGTCACTAATGGACAAGTTATTCAAAACTAGTAGTAATTTAGCTGCACTGGCACAACTCTTGGAACAGTACGGGTGTTCCTTAGTTCCTTCTACATATTTGGGTTTGGTGCGACATAACTAGAGAGCACCTTTGTTTATGATATAGAGGCAGATAAAGTAATACTGACCTCGCAATAATTATGGCGCAACAAAGCAGAACCTGAGAAGTTAGAAACAAATAAAGCAAGTAAGGGTACAATTTGCTGCAGAGGTAGAAGAGCCGGAAGTCCCAAGAGAGACACCTAGCCTGGTCTAGCCTTTTAGATACCTTGGCAGATTTGGGACATTTCTTGGAAGAAAGGCCCAGGTGGGAAGAAGCACTTTAGAGTGGTATTGGAAGGTGGAACGGGATCGTTGAGATTTGTGAATGCGATTATGGTAATGAACCAACACGTAGGAAGCTGAATGGATAGTAGGATTGAATCAGGGTTTAAGTGCCCTGCAAGTTTATATCTGCGCAAATGGAGATGCGCAGACAAGCTACGATTGTATCTGTGCCGCACGCATACACCTGTGGTGGGCCCCATGCTATAGCTTCAGTGGCCCAAAAGTCACAAGCTCCATATTCCAGAATTCGTCTCTCTGTTGCCCTAAAGCAGCACACGAGTGAGGAATGGGTTTTTCTGTACTGCCTGTGCTCTAGAATGTTAATGTTTTGTTATACGTGTTACCATAGATGGCCGATAACTTCACCGTACTCTTTGATATACCCGCAGCCTTCCTCGAGGTCCTGCGCCTGCGCATTTGCTGCACACGCTTCCATTGCACTTTCTTTCCTTTCTCCTCTTCTCCATATCGCGTTTCCTTTGACTTCCTCACGTATGCGCTGATTTCGACTCCCCTAGTATCCTATTGACTCGCCAAGTGTTCCATCGCGTAGATCGTTAAGGGGCGACTTAAGCTATCGCTCTAAATGTAGTTGTTTACAGAACACACACACACACAAAGGACTTGTGCGATTCAAGGCTGCGGCTGCGCAACAGACAAGAAAGCTGTGACAGACATCTTATCCAGTGTACATGTCAGATATTATCTGCATCTCCATACAGTTTGAGTTCAATTAAAAAAACCGACCGAAGTACGAGTAACAAGCAGGGGTAGTGCACGTCATGTTATCTATCTAATCCAAAGTTGGAATATGGAATAGTACGGTTGGATAAGGTGCGCTCACTCAAATTTGACCTTGGAATATCCACACCTGGTGCTTAAAAAATAGGCTTATCGCCATAGACAATAACATAGGCTGGTCGAATTGCTGCGTCATCATAAATGACTGTTTCCTCGTAATTGAGGTCTCCGCCAGGTATCCCGTATATCTGAAAAAAGAGTGAGCTGTGCACGCCTCTGCATTTGGACACTTACCGAGTGATAGCCATGAGGGGGTTTAGTAAGGTGCACATTACTTCGTCGACATGTATAAGGCAACCCTACGGCAACACGCCCAACGACCATGACTCTTAATCGGGCTGTCAAGTCTTTGTTCGTGACGTAGTCATCTGCTTCTGGTGTTGGGCGTTAATGGATCGGGAAATATGGTAGGGCTCAGAAACTTACTCGAGGAGCACGCTGTGGTGTAAATGCCAGTCCCAAACCTAAAAGAGTAGAAAGCGGGAGTCACTTAGGATCAGTAACACAAAGGAGTGAGCAGACCTTCGAAGGGCATGCTTAGAGCCTATAGCACCGATAATGTTTGAGTAATAATTTGACTCTTTAATTTTCGCGGACTTACCACATCTTGAAACCTCAAACGAGTCGCGAAGGATGGAACAGAGCGAACACTCTGGGAGGTTACACAGGGTGATACTGTCATCGCGCTCTCCCAGCAGGCAACTCCGAGTGGTGCCGTGGAACAACAGCCGCTCGTTTCCAAAGCCCTGTTGAGCAGTCCTAACACATTCGGAAGCCACTTGCGTCCTAACAAAAATACCTGAACACAATTGCATGTGTTGGAAATGAGGTCAGACAAACCTATATACTAGGTACGGTTCAATCATATAATCTGGCCATATCACCTTGTATATCCTGTGGACGTATTTTCTCCCTTTGTGCGCGTGTTTCCACCCTTGTTGAAATAGACTCTCAACTACCCACACCACTCAATAACTCTCAATGAGGATGTGATTGAAGTGCGAGGCCTACCTCGTACGAAATCTCGATCTAACCGCTGCAATTGTATAAGGTGTTTCCACGTCCACTCCCCATCAGACCTGTTCTTTGGGTTTTCAAAAGAAAAGTCGTCGATATCCTGCACATCGGGCGGGGAGGTAGACCATCCATCTGCATCCATGGTGGAGAATGAAGCTCTAGATCTGTTAAGCCCTTGGTATGAAGCAAATCACTCAGACCCCTGCACCTCTACTGTGGAGTGCATTATACTGCGCAGGAGGTGGTCAAGCTGTTGCTGCGGCCTTGAACACCTGTCGCAGTCAGGTTAATCTATTGATTCAGCTTCTCTTTTACACTTGAGCTTCTGCCCTGCTTGCTGCGCGTGATGATCGATGATCACAGAAACTGGGTGCTGCGATGTCTCCCAGCACAGCACATGCGAAGCGATGCAATTCAGAGGACAGCGGCTTGAACTTTTGTCCATCTGGGTTAATACAGGTACTGATGGTGATCCAACATCAAGAATCCTCTGGAGTTTGAAACAGACCAAGGTGCAGACGTACGCCGTATGAAATGATTCACACTTCACCTGCAAGCTCATCACGCTCCTGGCGTAATCTTTCCAGTGGTCAAGTCGGCGCACCAAAACCAATTCGTCAACGCTTTTCATCACATCACAACGAGATATCTCGAGACAAATGAGAAGTGCGATTGTTTACCTTCAATTACTTGCATGACAATTGGTGGAAGCGTTACTGAGGCTACTATACGCTTGTCCCCGCTCATAGGCCGCTGTATCGTTGGCTATGATTGCCACAAACTACCCGTCTGGCCTAGACACCTCCATCCAGCACAACAGCAGTATAAGAATCGAAAGCGTCAACAGGGGAAATCACCGATTTCGAACGAAGCTAGCAGCTGGCCCGCTTGACTTCATCACACCCAGATTGGCTGATAGCGATGAAAGGTTCATCGAACGTCAACAACAGAGACCCACAAATTAGGATGGAAGGGCATACCAGGTTTGCGTTCCCAACCTCTTCCTTTTGCTTTACCGCTTTTTAATGCGAGATTTCTATCTAAGAACCTATTGATCTTCCCTGACGGGAGAGTAGCTTTTTTGGAAGGAAGAGTTGAGGGCGCCGACGAATTACTGTTCAGCGAGCGGATAACCCGAGAGCTGTACGACAAATGCGATGAACGGGCTCCCTTCAGTATACAGTAAACAAAATAGCCAGGGAAACATACCCTACTACGATATCTGTTGTGGATTTAGTTTTTCTTCGGCTTTTCTTCGTCGCTGAGGCCTTCGACGAATCCTTTTCTTCTCGCTTGCGCTTCTTATTTTGATCAGATGACGCAGCAGCAAACGCAGAGGTGAAAATTTCATCCGGAAGGTAATTAGCTTTCGGATTTGATTTTAAGGAATCGGATTGCGGCGGTGTCAGCCTTGCTATTGACAAGGACTTCTTCGACGAGGATGAGGATGAGACTTTTTTGGACAGCCTCCCGTTGGCTTTTGGTGTCTCTTCTTCATCATTTGTTTCGTCATCTTCCTCCCAGTCCTCGCTGTCGCCACTTTCTTCTCCTTCAAGATCACTGAGGTCTTCAAGCGACCCCAATGTATCGTCTTCGTCTTCTTCTTCTTCTTCGTCGTCGTCATCGTCATCACCTTCACCTTTATCATCCATCTCCGCTTCAGCATCCTTCATGGCTCTCTCCATTCTTGCGAGAATACCATCAGCATCCTCATCATCGCCCCCTTCCTCCACATCACCTACTTCATCCTCATCCTCATCCCTCCGCTTCTTTCTGCCTTCAGCCTGTTCCTTCAGTCTTTTATCCCTGCCTCTGTTCCTCTCTTTAATCTTCTCCTTCCTCCTGTCTTCAGCTTCCCTCAGGTCCTTATCCCGCTTCTTGACCTCTCGTTTTGTTTGAGACAACGTGAGTGCTTCTGGTGCATCGTTATCAGACAAAGAGTCATCTGAGTCCGGGGAGGTGGACGGCGTTGGTGGTAGCAGCCGCTTTTTGGTTATTGCCATCTTGTGCTAAAGCGCCTGGGTTTGGACGCTGTGGCTGCACCAGTGATTACGTAAACGATAAAAAGTACAGCTCGGTCTCGGACGCTTGGCCGGATCGCCTGCCCTTGTCCCGACATGAGGATTGCCTCAACAAAAAACGACCACGATATGGTATGTATAATTTTACATCTAGTGTATGAACTAGAGACATCGATGACGGGAAACCGGTACTTGAGTAGATATATACATTGCAGAGGTTATGAGTTTGAAGAGAGAAAATAGAATGAATAGAAAATCGGACTAGAAAAGACGATTTTATGAATAGTGTAATAATATCAATATTTGAGTGGTGAGCCATTTGATTAAGTTCGTTCGTTCGTTCGTTCGACCTTTCGTTGTTACTTCATTACAGTTCTTCGTCTTCCTCCATCTCCATTATGGCCGGCTCGAATCGCCAAGGGACAACAGTTGCACCCTATCCTCCCTCACCGAAAACAACAATATCCAACTTACACCTTCCGATTTCTTCCTCGCGATCCCTTCTCTCAATTGTTGGGCATAAGCACTATTCCCAGGGGGGAAAAAGCTAAAGATGGGCTTCCAAGCATCATCATCGGTTATCCAGTGAGAAGAACGCGTCATGTGCTCGAGTACAGTAGCGGGCACGTCGATCGCCAAGAATTGAACACCGTGGTTCATCGCCGACTTGATCTCAACGGCTTTTTCGTATGCTGTAGAGAACGCAAGTGGTTAATACAAAGTGAAGTAAGAAGAGAAGCAGTAGTGGAACACGCACCCCGATCCAAGAATATTTGCTTAACATGCTTCCGCTGCTTCTTCAAATCAACGGGCAAGAGCAATTGAACATCGGACGAAGGTGGAAGTTCTTTCGAAGGTGCCTGGTGCTGGGAATATTCCGTGAATGCTGGGGCACCAGATGTGGCGATATCTATGCGTTTCTGTTCCGCGATTTGGTGCTGGAGCCAGCCGACAAGTTCCTGGCGCGAGACTAAGAGGACATCAGCGACATAATGGAAGGAGTTGTTGAAACACCACTCACGCTCATGTTCGTTCCCTTTCAAGATGTTCTTGACTTTAAGCGCCGGCTGATCCCTTGCACGCCCTGTGCGCGGTCGAGGCCACACCAGGAATCTAATTAAGAAATAGTCAATATCCCAACACCGAACAGAGGCTTTTTGATTACTCACAAGATACCTTCCCTCGTACACAAGTCCATATAATTCTCACTCTCGAAATCCGCCAACCCACTCTCGTACATCAAATCCGCGCTAATATTATGCTTCCAGAGTTGTGACACAATCTCCAATCGGTCTTGAAGATATCCAGGGTGATGCGATACGACATATACATCACAGCGGCGTGGACTCCAATACCCGAACGATCGCTCCTCTTTGACTAGAGCTTTCACAGAGGTTCCTTGGTATACTGCGAGTGTGGCCGTAATCTTCTCGACTGATATCTGAAGACCCATCGCACAGAGAGGTTCGTGTACGGTCTTCGGTGGGTAATAGCGGGAGATAAGGGTGTCATAGCTGCAAGGGGATATGAATATCAATAGCCACTGAAATAAATCATGCGACCGGGCTTACCGTCCACCAGCTGCAAGTACATCAGTCCGTTTGTGCTTCTTCACCACTTCGATCAGCAGCCCGTGCTTAAAGTGGGAATGATGGCTTCCCAACATCAAGGGATGGAAGAATATCTGCCTCTTGACACCAGCCAATTGAGCGTACTGCACTGCCTGCTTCAATTCCTCCACCAGGGGTTCCAGGGCAGGGACCAAAGTCGAAGATTGTCTTTCCAGTTTGTGAAGAACACTATCAAAATCGTCCTCTGTTTTTACCCATAACGATTAGGAAAGAAGTCAAGAAGACAAGGAATGAAAAGGACTGACCGGGTTCTGCAAGAACTTCCAAGTCATCCAAGACACTTCGCAAGACACCCTTCTTCAGCATCCCCGCCCGCCTTTGCACAATCATGGCCTTTGAGGGATTGACAAGGTCAATCAGGGGTTGCCTTTGCGTGGCAGGTAATCGGTTCATGATGAGCTCCACAACTAGTCAAAACATCAACACCTTGGGTTAAGTAACGAAGCATGAACACTTACTGCCGGAATGTGAAACGTGGATATCGTAGAGGTGGGAGAGGTTTGGGAAACGGTCCAGACAGTCGTTAGCAACGGAGATAAGTTCTGCGCCTGAGGCGCTCGGGCCAGAGATCAAGTCGGGTGTGATTATATCGAATATAGCCGCTTTGTGGACTTTGGGGTGGCCAGGAATAGGGCTTTGAAAAAAAGAGTCAATAGTTTTTGTATAAACGACTAGGATGGGGCTTACTTTGGTAGGTATATGTTGGTAATATGATACCTCTTAATTCTCCTCTGCGTCCTCCTTGCAGCCAGCCTAGCAAAAGGCGGCAACAAGCTGTTCGGCAGTGTTACGATATCACCCTGTTTATCAATCATCGTGGCGTGAGTCTTCTCATCGTCTGGGTCCATCACCGGCATCAACAAGGGTGGCTCCATGTCAAGAGCTCCATGCAACCTGAAAATGGCCGCAAGTTGTTCGATGACTACACCATTCAGAGTGTTTTCCGGGCCTTCTGGGTCTGCGTCATAGAGGAAGTTTCGGGAGATGCGGGGAGTTTGGGTGAATAGTGCAGAAAGAACAGCTTGGTGATGTGGGGAGTCGGGCTTTGCTAGTTTGGCCGTTAGTACCGTTAAAACACATGAACTTAGAGGCAGGGAACTTACCCATCATGCGCAAGGCACCTTTGAAGTATTCGTCCTCCAGACGAGGAGGCAGGAGCGGACTCTGTGACAGCTCAATGGCAGTAGGCCGGTCATCTGGTTCGTGTTGCAACAACCATGTGATAACTAGGCGTACAAAAATTTAGGATTCCGTGGAGCCTAGTTCATGTACTTTTAAACTTACTCTTTTTCTGACGGTCCCTCGTTATGTCCCAATCATCAGGAAAGAATATATTGGGTTTCCTCAGCATTTCGATGACTGCAATTCTCTCGGAGGCTGTCCTAAAGCTGTAATTCATCTCGAAGAATACAACCTGTGTGTAAGATTTTGTGTTAATAGTAGTTGAGCAAGCGAAGGGGAATTTCGGCATACCCCAAGACTATACAAGTCAGCCTTAGAATGGTTTCGTGGTCCTCGTTTGCGAGACTGGACCTCGGGTGCAATGTAAAGTCTCGTCCCAACCTCTACAAAAACATAAATGAGTTGCTAAAAAGGTGAAGGTGAATCCACACCAAGTGTCAACTCCTCAGATGCAGTAACAGCTGGTGATTTGTCCGAGGGGTCCACGGCAGCCAGGCTAGAAGTTGCCAGACCAAAATCTCCCACTGTGCTTTTGTTAACCTTCGAGTAGCTTCAAACCCTCAGTGGCACTTGCCTTTACAATCTCCTTTTGCGTCTGGGAAGAGAGTGTTACATTGTGACGGCTGGCAGCGATGGCTTTAGTATGCTTACCAATGAAGATATTAGTGGGCTTAATATCCCGATGAAGGATCCCGAGGGTCGACATGTGTACAAGAGCGTCTACGATTTGGTGGAACAACCTCCAGGCCTCCTCTTCTGAGATACCCTCATCGACTCTCTAATTGGTTGTTAGATTGCAGATGGGCGACGATTGACCTTACTCTCACCTCTTTCAAGGTCTGGCGCTCTACAAATTCCTGGAACGCCGCTTGAGACATCAACCTTACTAAAGCTCAAACAAACTCACCATCTGAATGTATAGCGTTCTTGACACCATTGGCTGAGGCATCGTCAGTCTTCCCAGCATGTCTCTCCCTTCGCTTAATCCATGCCCGGACCTACCCTTCGCACCGGGAATCGTCAGCGCACCAGCAACACTACCCCCTCCTGTTCCACTGCCAATGGCTCCTTTACTCCCAGCCGACGTTGTCGTGAACAGGCTATCAAACGGTCCCGTACCAGCTCCATCTTCATCGTCTTCTGAGCTTCCTCCTCCCATCCCAGATGAGCTCCCTCCAACACTAGAAGAAAAGTGTATGGAGGGGAAGGAGGATCTAGATCTTGATTCAAGGCTGTTTTCGTCGTCTAAAGCTGACAGGTCGTCCAGACCGAAGCTTATTTGACTATTACCAGGTAGATGCCTTTCACTAGTACTAGTTGTTGTCGTGTCCACGTCATCGTCTTCCTCCGTATCTTCGTCGTCATCTTCATCACCATCGCTGGCAGGGCCTTCTGTATCATCACTCCCTTTCCCACGCTTCCTCCCTTTCCTCCTAAGACTACCCACGAGCCCAGATCCCACAGATGACGAGTCTTCACTCACGGTTATGGCTATTCCGCTGAAATCATGTCCACGAACCCGAACACCTCCGATACCTCCGTATCCAGGAATACTCATCGTTCCTTCATCCGTTCCGCTTTCATCGGACACGACGGTCGACATAGGCTCAGAAGTCTCCAGCCAGGTTGTGTAATACCGCACAATGTTCCTGTGCGACAACCTACTCAACGCGTTGACTTCTCGAAATATCCTGGTATCTGCTTGGAAAGCCCGCAGCTTAATCTTCTTAACGGCGTAGATACGACTATCGATCTTATTTCGCGCCTTGACAACTGACCCGAATGCGCCTTTGCCCTGCAAGTAGGCGATCTCAAATTAGCCATGTGCCCAAATGCGATCCTACTCCACAGAAACACGATGGTAGCGACGAATCACTTACCAGCAACTCCAGCTCCTCCCAATCCTCCTTCCATCGACTACTCTGCCTCGGCCTGGGCGGCATCCTAAAATACTCCACCTCCGGGCTCTGGCTCACAAATCCAGGTATCGGCGAGTTCGGCTTTTGGTACGGTATCGGCGGCGTTTTATTCCCATACCCATTTTGACCGGGCGTGTATGGTGCATGCGGGGTCTGACTTCCTGGAATACCAATACCAGCTCCTGTGCCTGTTTGTCCAGCCATACCGGCTGCCATGACGGCACCAGCGTCATAGGAGCCAGGACTGCCTACTCGGAAGCCGCCTGCAAAACCGTTGTTACTGCCGATGGTGCTTTGGCTATAGTTGCCTGGTGGAGTAGGATAGGGGGCGAAATAGCTGGGACCATAGTTGAAGCTAAAACCTTGGCCTTGGCCTTGACTGTGCCCGAAGCTTTGGCTGTGATTCTGGATTCGTTGGGTAGCGGAAGCTTCTGCAAGGTCTGCGAGGAGGGTTAGGCAAGATAAATTCTTCTTGTTCGTTTGGAGGAGCATGTTGGCTGCATGTTTCTGGAGCGGTGTGGATATCGAAGCTGGTGCGGAATTGACGTTTGGTTAAGAGATTATACTTGGCGTGATGTCAAACGCGCTTACCTGCTTGGAGGGCTTGAAGGGCTGAATGGATATCAGAGTAGTTCTGGGTAACGTATAGCCCAAGCAACATTTGCATCAAGACAATGCCGACTGAATGAATATCCCGGTGACGTGTGTAGGTCAACGAAGAATCATTCTTAACGTCCTTCGACAACCTACATCATACGGAAGTAGAAGAGACGGATGGGATTAAGGCTTGCATTGATCACAATTGAAGCTTCATTTGCTCACCAAGCATCTGGTACGATGGACTCGTCTGCCACATACTGAGGTACATTTCCGCCAAACGGGTTGGACCTGTGCAAGTCCAGGAGTCGAGTATGGAAACATAATCGCCCGAGCTTGATTCTCTTAGACGGGTATTGGGTAGTGGGGTCGGGTTCAAGTCCAATGCATTTGGCAGTAATACCTCGATGGACGAGGTCTCCGGCGTGTAGGGCATTCAAAGCGAAGAGAATCTGCTTCAAATACACCTGAGCACGAGGATGTCCAACAAGGAAACATTAGCATCTCCGTTAACACGCCACAGGTTAACACTCACAGTCGCCCTATCCTCTCTGAGATAGTCACAATCTTCCAGCATAGCACATAATGTAAGAGGCGGCGGTTGCTCGGAAAGCACCATCAACTGCGGAGCACCACTTGACTGTGGCATATGCAACTTGACTGCTAGTATCCTGACGAGATTGACGTGGCGTATGGTAGTCAGTCTTTGGATTTCGGCTTCAACTTGCTTGATCTTCTTCCTGCCTACAAGAGAATAAGGATGAAAAAATTAGACTAGCAGCCTCCAATACTTGCCTTGAGATGTGGTGTAGTAATGAGAGTCGAAAGTGACGACGTAAAGCTCCAGAGGAAGTGTCGTGTTGACATCGTCAAAGACGGGTTCGGCCATATAAAGCGTTCCCAATCCCTCTACACGAATATTTCGGTAATGACCACCGAAAAGGACAGACTAATCAGCACTCAAAGAGCGCATCACGAATCACCACGACACACCTTGCCTTGGATAGAAGATTTTAACCGTATGAAACCTCACACCTTTCTCATACTCAATCTCGTTCGGGAAAGTCTCTGTCAAGGTGTCCCAATTGGTAGGAACCTCCGTTGCTTCAGAGTTTGCCCGCCGACGCTGGTACTGTTGCTGCTGTTTCACCAACTGCTGACGCATGGCATCTTCGTTGCGGATTTTTTCATCCAGTTCCTGTTCGCGTTGACGTGCAAGCTCTGCTTCTCTCAACGCCTCTTCTTGAGCTCTTTGTTGACGCGCCTGATAACAAAGCAAAGATAAGATTATTCGTGTAAGACTAGAATGTAACGTAATGAGAAGAGTGGAGGAGACGCGTACTTTTGCTTCGTCATTAGCACGTTGATTCTTCTGCACCGCCAGAGAAGCTGGAGTATCGGCAGGTAGGACGACATGGTTGGCGATCCATTCTTGACAATAGGTAGCAATCTTCAAGGATTGATATGGCAAGTACCGGGTTCGTGATTGATGGACAAAAAGATAGAACACAATAATCAAAGGGTACGTGGTACCGCATAAGTGGAATGATAGGGTCGGTGGAGTTGAGGCTCCTCACCTGAAAGGCCATCTCTGATCCCCTAGCACGCTGCACTTCAGCACTAATAGCTTGACTAAGTTTGGATACTTGTTCTGGGGTAAGACCCTGCGGTTTTTGAACCGAGAACATGGGAACAGCGAGGGTGGGGTACGTCTTCGGGAATCTGGTAGGATGGTGACGGGGCGACGGGGGATTGAGTGGAAGCGTTGGAGTAAAGAAGAGGTGGCGATAGAAGTGCGCGAAAATGAGATAAAAAGCAAAGGAAACGCAGACAAAAAGGTTAAAGCATTGAGTCGTGAGTGGAGAAGCGAGGACAAAGAACCGTACTTGACGTTCAGGTGCACGTTTATCTTTTTTGCATGCGTGGGTTCTGGATGTGCTATTCGTATCGTAAACTCTGGTAGTCTCGTTGCCCCCTACATAGCAGAGTAATACCCCAGGAATGAGATGGCGGATGGTGAGAACGAAGCATAATGGGTGAATTGAGCCTCATGACGACACACCTTCCAAGCCTTCGGTGGAGGAGAATCAATGAAATCCTCCCCGTAAATAGCCTTCAAGGCCGTAATCTCCAGCTGTTGTCTCTCCTCTGTGGACTCCATGAAACCTTCAGCAACTTCTTAACTCCGGATGGTAGTAGTGTAATGTATCTTGGGAAATGAGGGCGCTCCAATGCTTGCTTGTAAGCAAGGAGATGAGGGCGAATACTATATGACTGCAGTTCTTTTGTGTTTTCGTCGATAGCCAGTGAAAGGTTACGGTGACCTCGCAGTTACGAACGTTGCTTGTTTCTTCGTTCTTGATTGTATTACAAGGAACAGTGCCGTGGCTGTTTCTGTGAGCGCGTGCAGGATTGTAAATGACTTGCGAAGGGGAGGACCCTTTGGACCTCGGCAACTCAAGTCTCCATGGCTCGTGGACGATGGGATGAATGAATGTGGGGGTAGGAGGATAAGGTCGAGATGTCACAGGAGCATCACATCAATATTTAGTACAGCTATTTACACCAAACTGACCAATAGGGGCAGCCCCTTCTTCTCCTCTTCCTCTCTGCGAACTGATGGTGCTATTATCTGGCTCAAGTTCCACACTATCTCCTCTTTTGTCAACGAAAACTTAAACTTGGACAACAGCGTGACCAGCACAATCTCTGCAAAAAGTGGCGGTTACGCAACTTGACTCAGCCTTATGTTCCTGACCCCCAAAATGTCCACTTACTCATCTCGATTTGTGCAAATTTATACCCACTGCGCATGTGGAACCACAATTCAATGGTCAAAGAAAAAAATCAATCAGGTTTGGCCGCGCAGACTCAAGCAAACACAAGGCTTACACGCATGAGCGACTCCCCCCAAAGAACGACATCCTATCACAGCACGAAGACGAATGAACACGTCAGCACCCCAAAAAAGCTAATAAGCCTTACATCCCATGGTAAATGCCTGGTAGACGGGGTTTAGGATGGTCTATTGATCCCATTGATCCTGACGCCGCCTCGTGCTCTTGGGCCAGGAGACCGTCCGCGTGGAGCCACCTTTCAGGCTTCCACTCCTTCGCGTCGGAGCCCCATACCGATTCCAACCGATTGGAGCCTGCAATACTGACGAATAATGTTGTCCCTACTGGTATCGTCACCGAATCCACATGCTGCTCTTCTACCGATTGACTTGATTTTAAGTAGGGTATGGTGCGTTCTTTGATTGTGCTATCAGGTAATTGATACATTAATGCAGTGCAACTCAAATCAGATAAATGGCTTCCTTACGTTCTCCTAACGAAGGGCACAGGAGGATATCTGCGCAGTATCACGATCAAGGCTAAATGAGTAACCTTTTTTCATCGCACACGTGTCGGTAACTTACAATCGCAGAGTCTCTCTCAGTACGGCTTCCAGCAAAGGCAGCTTCATAATTTGATCGAACGTAAGTCTCATTTTCTCCGTGTCGATCGTTTCCGCAGATGACGGCGGAATAGAGAGCGCAGCTTTGATTTCCTGCCTTAAACTTTCCTGCACATCTTGGTGTACTGCAAGCATATATATTATACGTGAAAGCGCGGATGATGTCGTGTCTTGTGCCCCAAAGATTAATACACTGCTCATAAAAGAGCTTAGTAAGGGCCAAAGTCTGGTGAGGTCCCCACGTACGTCATTTGCCCGGTGAGCTCTAGATCTGTCAAACGTTCCTCATACGCAGCACGTTCATTGGCCCGGACTGGATATCCAGTCGCAGAAAGTGTTGTCAGTGGAGTACCACACAAGTCGGTCATTATGAACTTACGCAACACGCTTATGATATCCCTAGCATCTTCATTTCCCTCCGCGTTCTGACGAATCTGCTCCCTTCTCTCCTCCAAAATCTCCACGGCCTTCAAATGCATGACGTCCGACATTTCTTTTACCCTTTGAACCGCTTTATGGGGAACTAACTCCACTAGTTTTCTCCGGAACCACGCCGGTCCGAGTCTGACAAGGAAAGGTGCGAACTGGCGAACCAGAGAAAGGGAGAAGAGAGCAGGGCTACCAAATTCAATGCTTAACAAAATAACTCAGTTTACTATCTTGACAGGAACTTACATCAGTTCTTTGACGGCCGAAGTATATGGGTTGTTATGTGGCGAGTCCAATGGATCGAACGAATACCCCAAGATAGTTCGTCCAACGGATTCAAGTGCAACTCTACTCATCCGCTCTGACATATCCAAAACGGCATGTGGCTTCGACGCGTGGGCCGACTGAGGCGCAGAGATGATTTCGCGCTCCATTACTGAAGCAAGCTTTATACCTCAAATGAGTCGCATAATTCAGGAAAATACCCGGAGAGCTTGCCTTTTCCGCAATGTCGTAAAAAGTTGGCATTAACTTTTTCAAATGATTAAGCGCAAAAATTGGGCTGACAAGCTTCCGCTGCCTCTTGTGTTGCTCGCCTATAAAAACAAAGCTCAGTACTCCGTGGGGTGGATTATAAGTGAGGAGATCATACGAACCCACACTACCAACCAGGCCAGGTCCAAAAATGACTCTATTTGTCCTTTGAGTCCAAAAATTTAGGACTCGATATCACAGTCACGCGTCATAGTAACTCACTCTGCGAATACTGCAGTCTCTTCGAATGCATCCTGGTCTTTAGACACGATATGTTGTAAGGCCCTCGGATCGGAAATGTATAGTTGTTCGTCCTATAAAATGACGATTGATCAATCAGAAATGTATGATGAGGGAATACGCAGTAGAGCTTACACCAAAAAACCCATATACTTTTACCATTCCACCATAGTCATCGACTAGGGACTGGTGAAATGGTAGACCTTTTGCGTTGAATAGCTGGCCAAGGTTTCCTATGGTGGATGAGATTAATGTGGACGCTCAGGCTAAATAGAGAAAATGGAATACGTACCTTTGAACCAAGACTGAGGCTCAGGCCCCGGAATACCCTGGAATGGTGATCTATAGAAGTACTTGCGTAGTAACCACCTCACGAGGAGAGCAACAGAATATGAGATAAACACTGAGTAGAGCGACCCAAGAGGTGTCATTGGGAGGTCCCGAAGCGAATTCAAGGTGGATTGGATCATGAAGGAGAGAAAGTCGTGTGATAGTCGAATTAAGGTGACTTGGAAGCACCTAGTAGGTTTAAGGGATTAGTGAAGGAGAGATACAGATGAGGGGAGTGCTGATGTTGCACTTTGCCTCCAACTACCTTTATATCTGACTGATGATTAAAGGCTCACCTCCCAATATGTTCAAGTGCGCTCAAGCCCATCCGACTCGCTAAAGACGGCGACACGCACAGGAACTATTCTCAACCCATCAAAACCTCCGACAAAACGTGGCTATCGACTCATATCTTGTCCTCACTTCACCCGAACGGCGTGACGCGGAAAAGTTGGAGATTGGAGGGGAGGTGCAAAAATCAATATCTCCTTTTGCCGCACTGCTCTGGATCTATCTTCCAAGGAACAAATGCCACACGTATAGGGAGTAGATGACTACAGTTCCACAGCGCAGTAAGACCCCATCGGGAAATGCTCGTTTTGAGAATCGATTTTGTAATTCTCCATAGTCGGTCAAGTTCGGGGAGATCAAACCTGCTATCCTTAACGTCACGCCACTGAGGCTTGAAGTTAAGCCCGTTAGCTATGCTTGATTGCTTTCGGGATCAGTGGATTCTTGATAGCGATTAATGCGTGTCCAGCGAGCACGAGGCGACTTCTGAAGGGCGAACCAGGTGGTTAGTTCAGTAAACAACCTGCCTTTGACGCTCACCTTAAATATCTGATCCGCTGAACGTGGGCCAATTAATACAAAGTACAAGTGAGCTCGAGGCGCTGCGCCAGCCATGGCAAAGTAACCAGCTGATGTGATGCGATCAGCTCTCTCATGCCAATATACCGTCATCACAGGAGTGTCCAAGAGTATCAACTACGCACCGCATATCGCCATGCTCAACAATCAACATGAAATCACTCAAGTCACAGCTCGTAATCCAGATTGGACTAGCTGACGAGCTGACGCTTGCGACAAGGCCGCCTTGGCTCTCTGGTCCTTGCTAATCCTCTCCCATGCTTGCGCAGTCGTGTTACCGTTCGACATGTAAAGCTGCTTGATTCAGCTCAGCTTGTTTACCGGTCAAGAGAAAAACGCGGTAGCCGGAGGTTGACAAAGTCAAACTCATTTGTGTCATGAGTGATTGCGCTGATAGTCTCCGTTCTCGGCCATTGAAGGGAAGGGGCGCCGGTTCGGTAACTGCCGTGCCTTGTCCCAAGTTGTTTCTCCGGGAGGCGCTGGAGTCGTTCGGGATGGCTGCACTGAACGCAAGTGCGTTTAATTGCAAGTGTGCATGTTGTATGAATGTACTGTTGCAGTATAGCCAATGCTTGGCTTGAGACCCTGCACTCCGAGATATGCGGAGAATCATCCACTGAGGTCGAGAAATCGAACGTACTTCATCCACTGACCAACGGGGTTGCTGGAGCTCAACCGTTTCTCACCGAGCATGCATTCTAGGTCCATTACTATACCTAAAAATTTGAAAGGCCCCGAGATACACTCATTCGTGTTCCTGTGTGTGGATAGGCAAATTGAAAATACAACGCTTTATTTGTCAGGCTCAGGACATCGGGAGTATGCATATTCAATAAGCTTCGCAGTCCTTGTGCGATAAATATAGACAGAATTTTTCGATAAAGCCAACGGGTTCTCATTTCCTCCGGACACATTCCAATCTAGCATCTGGTGAACTAAATTTTCAAGAAGTAGTTATTGGGGGCCACTAAACTCGTTCAAGCATGGTCCTTCTAGAATACTTGTCAGTTGCATGACTACAGAGTACAAAGAATGGAACGTGGCAACTTGCCATGAAAGACAAAAAACTCAGGTGTACAGGTTGAAAGCCGGTGAACAATTCTGGCGCACTTATATGGCTTCAAAAGAATTGAAGCCACTTCTATTGGCTCAGGTATTGACACAAGACGTAAGAAATATGAGACTGGGCTCTCTCAGCCCCGAGTTCAAAACATTTCGTGAAAGGAAACAGGAAACGTAGAGGTATTAACAAAGGCAGAATTCGAAACACGAAACTAGTGCCGTAAGAAACTGCGGAGAACACAATAATTCATCCTCCTAGAACCACTTCGTAAGTGCTTCCATACAGTCTAATTTTCGACATCAAACCAAATTATCTTCTTTCAGCGCCTTCTTTCGGATTCTCTGTATTCAAATGCCGCACTTTTGATAGGTCGACCACAATCGCTCCGGTGAGCTAGGAATTTCGTTGATACATGCTGGTCAATTTAGGGGCTGTCATCAAGACCGACTGGCTTGAGATGCATCAAAGTGTACGGAGATTCGGAAAGAATGATTCTGTAAATTTCTGGCAAGGTGCGCAAGCCAAAGGTGCCTTTCGTGGAATCTTGTATTGTAATCGAAGCTCTCCTTGTCGAAGAATTGGTTGCATTGACACGTTGTGATACAGTCAAGTACGGAATTCAGGGCAACCGGGTATTTAACCGTAAGTTCCTTGATTGTGGCCAATTGGGTTAGGACCGAAGTAGGGTCTTTGATGTATACATCATAGAAGTCGAGTTGGAGGTATTGCACGTAGTCGAGAGGAAAATATGGAATTGTGGAGTCAAGATATGGGCCTATATCATCGGTCCAGTGTCTCCACGCATCATCAATGACAGATTCACCCCGACGGACATCGACAAGGGAAGCAACTATTCCGTGTTGAGAAGCGAAGTGCTCGCGCAGAGTTTTGAATAGGCTTTGTCCTGCAGGGGCGTGGTAAATGGCATAGAGTCTATGTTGAGCTGTCTTACAGAGGGGTAGGCAGTATGAATGATGAAGTGAATACAATCACCGTCACTCCCAGAAATAGTGAGGATGGAAAGGAAAGGAAGCGAAAGCTCAGAAAAGGCATAAATTACATCGGGACCTGTAGCGGAAGCCAGCACTGACAGTATTCCAATGCTGGAGTGCGCCAATTGGCAAACGTGGGTTACTTTGATCCACTTTAGAATCCTGGCTCAAAGCTGCTCTGGCGCTCCACGATTATGTCTAGTAGGACATCCTGAGGAACGCGCATAATGGGGGCGAGGGAGTTCCGGCAGACACGAAGTTCAATTGTTTAGAGTTCCAGATGCGATCTCGTCGTCGATCATAGCTCGTGTACATGTTTGCAGTCTTTATATCCGTTGTTGAAGGTGGAAAGCCTTCAGTAGCAGCAAGTATAGTAAGGGACTGGAGACCCAGGGAGCAGAAAGAGCGACGATGGATGCATTTTTCAACTCCATTAAATTGAAAAAGAGCCAAAACGACTCCCAGAAGATTCTTGTGACCGCGCGGTAGTGGGGGATGTGGAATAAGCTTTTCCAAGCATATGCCCCTGGCGCATGAACATCACGTGCCCATCAAACCCTTAGACGCCCACGCCTTTCGACCTCTATTACTAGTCGTCTGGGAGTCCCAGAGTGGACGAGGATAGCGGGCGCTGACCCATTCAAAACACATAGGTAAAAGATTTTGATAGTATAGCTGCGCTTTGCCTGTTGAAATCAAGAAAAAGGTAAGACTCATTTACTGATTACGAGTGTGTTGAGATTTCCCCTTTTTTTGAAGTCTTAACTACATACGTAGCCCAACGGCGTATTCCAACTTCTCCCGCACTTGAACACAATTATAGGACATCCGCCCCACGAGCGCTAATATCTTATTGTGAGTATGTGCGACCCTGAGGTGGTAGCAATTGCTTACGGCATGGCGATGTTGGATTCCGCCTCTTCCTGTAACGATTTATCAACACATTGCAGAACATCTAACCGAAAGAGAAGACCTCCACGAGCTTTCTTTGACTTACCGTTCACACCGCTATGAGCCTCCGAGTCGTTGGCGCCTTTTCCAAGTCATCGCTCCGCTATACTGTGCGACTGCGTACAACCTCCAGTTTCAACCTCCCTCTTCTCGCGACTTCTCCCTGGCACTCACTTCAAATGCGCGGCTTCATCTATCCATCCTCAAATATTGCATTATAATTGCTTTTTCCAGCGCTGCAGTCCATGGCCGACCTTCACTCTTGCTGTCGACTGCAACTCAGCCCAGGGCTAAGCGCCGGAGAGTTATAGTTTAACATCTTTGACATCTTGAAGTCATCGCCGGACAGCCTGCGAGATATCGAATGTCTCACTTGAATGTTCCCACATACGAGGAGTTTCGACAGTAAGTTTTGTATCTCACGAATTTGCGTTGTTTCGCATTTTCACACCCCGCTGATTTAGTCTGCCTCCCTCATGCTGATCAGGCATACTTGCATGTACCCTCATACCACAGTGGATGACTATGCGTATTGTCACTTGCCTACCACGTCTGCAAGAACTCTATGTATTGATCAGGTACATGGACTTCGATCGCGTAGAAGTGGCTCAAGAGGTCTTTTATCCCGACATTGATCTACTTAAAGTTTATCATAACTACGAGTTCCGTGCTAATTAGACGATACAGGCAATCCGGCGAGCTAGAGACTGGACCACCAAAGTCTCTATTTTGGATCTGTTGCTTACTTCGGTACGCTTGCTTATACACAAAGCATACTATACTGCCCTAACGCTGATTGTAGACAGGCATATGTACCCCACCTCGTTCTGAAGGTAGCGCTATCATGATTCTCATATACTGATGCACCTCCAAGATCCAGCGCGCCAATTGCTTTGATAAATACAATGTCGCTTATCTGTATCAGGTTCGTCGCTTGGACAGTGACTCGGGACTGGCGGGGTACCGGCATCAAATCGTGGGAATGGAAGTCCTACGACAGTGGGTAACATTCACCCCATCAACGTTGGACCAGATCCTTCATGCCCTCACTCCCAGAGACAGTCTACCAGCACATCGCCCAATACGTTTCGGAGCGCTCGGATTTATGTGCCCTTTCATTGGTTTGCCAGGCGTTTCGTTATGAGGCCCAACAATTGATATTCAGGGTAATTCCTCAACTCCGCACCGAGAGTCGGTATTGCCTCGTCATTCCAATTCTGGCGTCATCACCCTGGCACGCCCGACAGGTCCGAGAGTTCTACTTCACCCCTCATTCGACTGTTATCCCACAGGACATCTGGGGCATGCTCTTCACTGCTCTTATATCCATGGTCAACCTCGAACGATTCGCATTTAGTTGTGGGAGAATTGCACAGTCAAATCTCAGGGACATCCTTCGCGCGCTGCCGCAGTGCACTTTTCGTCTTCGTGCTTTTTTCTGGAGCAATTACTGCACGGACAGCAGCCTTGTTCCGTTTCTAGAATCCCAGCCGGAGATTCGCACCCTCTCCCTACATTGGTGCACTTCTCCCAACATCGCCCCCGGCATGCTCCCTAATCTCACCCACCTTAACTGCTGTTCACACGTAGCAGAAGCATTGGTTCCTAAAAGGGCAATATCCTGGGTATATTGTACGGATCAACTCTCCTCCATCGAGCGTCTTGCTCCCGCCTTCTTGGAAAGCCTACGGCAGCTCGAATACTTCATTTACATGGTATACCTCGACACATGCTTACACGATCTCATTCCGTATCTCAGCAATCTGCGGCGACTAAAGATCTTTGCTCATTCAGTTCAGCTATACCTCCTTTAGCACAGTTATCAGATTTACTAATACCATTTATTCTTGTTTAGGCGACGGACGACTTCTTGACAGATCTCGCACAGCTTCCTTGTCTTGAGGAGCTGTATATCATGCTCCTGGCTGGATTCTCCAATTATCCCGAAGTTTCTCAGGAGATCTTTCAAACGTGTACCACCCTGGCATATCTAGAGATCATGTCTAACGATACAAACACAGCATGGATATGGCGGAGAGGGTCTGACGAACCTGAAGTTCGTTCATATGGGGAACCTTCTGTCGGGCAAGAGCACTTCGGGTTGATGAAGTATTTCAGTACGTTCGTTATCCGATGAATTCGTGTGGTTGTTCTCATGGTGTGACAGGAGAGTGTGATCACCACTGAGATATAATCGATATAATCACCTTACTCGCCTGCGATTGGACGTTTTTAAGTCTTATCTATTGTATTTGCTGATCTAAATGTAAACTAGGACCCACTCAAATGATTTGGGCTGAATCGATAGCTCACACTTTCGGTGTTGGGTGCGCAGTTCGGACGCCTTAAATCGAATGAAACAAGTCAATGTGCACATCTAGCCCCGCAGGACCACTTGTGAAGATAGCTCGCTTGCAAATCCATTTGTACCATTGAGGTCAGCCTCGTGTATAAGATCCCCACTCAAAATTTCCATCACCATCTGCTCGTATGGGTGATAGAGTACAAGCCTGTCTATGTGGGTACACATGTCATTTCCTGTCATCGCAGCCCTCCGACCCATGACTCATTGTGGATACCTTATCCAAGTAACTTCCGTATCTCATCTGGCTGTGTTGTCAGGCTTGGCATTGGAGACAAGACTTATTGACAGTTTCGTCGAGTTGGGTGGCACCCAAGTTAAACAGCACTCGTGGCCTGTACCCGAAGATTGATGAAATCGGACTGCCATTACGACACTCAGTCAGGGAAGCAAGGATATGAAATCTCCCAAAGGTTCCGTCAGCAAGCCCACCTTTGTTCCCTGTTAAGAACGTCGCATGCACGAGGGAAAACGGATCACCGCATTCAACAATCTATATTCTATACAGTACAAAATAGGTACGAGTTACATTCATTCTTGTATCTTTCACATAGAGAAAGCGGATACACGGCTTAAAAAAATGCGCTCATGTGTCGCTGGTTCTATTCAGTTTGCAGACTAATAAGAGATCAGAAATGAAGTACGAAAATACGAAAGCAGGGTCTCTGGGGTCGACTTCACGTCAAAAGTGGCGCATGCAAATTTCTACAGATGCCTAACACCCCCTAATCGCGGAGAACCACGGCAGTACTGGGCCTGCTCAGCTTCGCCCGCAACTCGTCAGATACACTCTCTGCATCCGAAAGGGTGATTGTGGTAGTAGGGAAAGGGTGAGTATCCTCCTTTAGCCTGGTACCCAACAAGTCCGAAAGGGTGCCTAGATCCGAGTTCCCTGATATCTCTAGACTTACCAGTCCTGGACAGGATAGCCCACCGAAATCATCAGGAGCGAATAATGCGGAAAGGGTGTCAGAGCCGATATCTACTAAGTGAAGTCTTTCGAGTGCTGAAAGCTTGACAAAAAATCGTGCGAGCGTTTCCTGGTTGGCTCGAATGCCAATGAGTTCGAGATGAGTGAGCGTCGAAAGGTGGCAGGAGAAGCAGCAGTAACTCGATTGAGAGGATAGGAAGGATATGCTGTTTCTGCGGCAAGAAGCTAAAGATCCAAATAGCGGCGTAGCATCCTCCGGCTGAAGAGGATCAACAGAACGACCGACGTCTTCGATTGAGAGGAACTCAAGAGCGGGGAAGAATAAGATGGACAACAACCTCACTCCGTAGTCCGAGTCCACAAATCCATAAATGAAGGTCTTCAGTGATCCCAACCTAACAATCCGATTGGATCCGCTCTCCTGATCAGATAACGTGGTGGGTCCAAGCCCTTGATCCGTCGAGTCACCAGGTCCTTCAAGCTTGGGACCCCATCCTACGATTGCGAGCTTCGTTAACTGCGGACAAGCGGCTAACATGGCGAGAAATTGGCCCAGGTTAGGCATGACGTTCCTCGCGTGGTACTTGAGTTCCAGCTCCACCAATCCCTTGAGAGGCGACGTGCTCCAGTCTACGTGGACGCCGGACAAGACGACCTCACGTAGGACAGGGGCTTCTCCATTGAAAAGCTGAACTGGCTGGGCCATCGACTCCGGTTGAAAGGATTGCCCTCTTCCCACAAAAAACGCATTGCAACGGTTGAGGGAGAGGTGTTCAAGTTGAGATGCAGAACCGACGCGCTTGGTGTGCCACAGGAACGTAAAAAGGGGTGCCCACGTATCGGTGTATACTTCTACTCGACGCCATCGTGAAATATGGGGCAGCAGGAGTCGTAGGATGGATTCCATATCCTGCCAACGGAATGGGTGGCTCGCTTCCTGCCAGCCCCAAGAGGGATCGCGAAGGTCGAGGAGAATGTGAAGGGGATACGTATTCGAGCGCGCAAGGGCTGATATGGATCGGGCCATTTGGGATTGAGAAGTAGGGAAAGTAATTAAAATCTGCGTCCACAAACTGCCAGTGGTGAGTGCGAGCTCTCTCCACCACCTGCAGACGTGGGAGAGCAGAAGTGGGGTGATGGTGGTTTCATACGCGCTGTTGTCTTGGTGTGTGGCGGTTAGGAATATTTTGCAAAGAATTTCATTCGGTAGTTTTTGGAGAGCTGTGCCGGTGGTACGACGATACATCTGTGCATTAGTTGAGAAGATTTATCTCCTTGCAACCTGCGTGTGGGGACGTATTAGTGCTGACGGTTCCGGGAAAGGTACAATCACACGTACCAAGAGCTCGATGGGAGCCGGGGAGGTTGCCTACCAAGTCAGCGGGGCTCAAGGCTAATTTATATACCTCGCACCTCTAATTTCAAACCTGCACAAACTTCATAGGGCGTGTCACCCTTTTCACATATGGCACGGCAAAGTCAACAAGACCGCCACTCGATCCCTGATATGAGGTGCCGCCTAAAATTGAAAAACAAAAGAAAACACCTTGCAAACGGGGGCCTGCCGGGAGCTGAACTCAAAAGAACAAGGACAGATTACCGAGAATGGAAAAGCTCCTACATTGCGCTCGTTGCCTCATGTTCCAAGGAAAACGATCCGGACTGACTTGTGGTGCCCATGGGTAATAGCCGATATCATCAGAGTGTTAACATACCCTTAGGAGTGTTCCTAAGGCCACGAAGCACACAATTTTCAGCCCCGAAATTGGACCAGGAACTGAAATTAGGAGCCGCGGCTATCTTCCGAGAGACGAATGCAGGCTACTGCAGACAGCCCCAGCTACACACTTCGGTAATGCAACCTAAAACGTCGGCTCCTCGTTTTCCCATTGTGAAAATGGTTTGATCACATATTGTCCCTCGTACTTCCAGGAATCCTTCGAAGAGAGCTCTCACTGCCTCATAAACCCTAAGGAGTGGCTTTGCTGGTTTGAATGCCGTCCGTTTAGAGTAGGTTGAAGGTAGACTTGCTTTTCACAGCCTAATCCAGCGACTTGGTGGCTCGGTTTTTCTAGAAGCTATTGAGGTATTCCACTTGCCTTTAAGGTAAGTCAATAAGAGGATCTGTAATCTCCGAATCATCCTTTGAATTCACCAATTTCTTTTGTTAATCAACGAAAGCTAACTCAGTGCCACTCGGGAAAAGGCGCACCGCTTTGGCTAGCTTCACGCTGATGCCCTTCAAAGTCCCTAGGCCAGTTCGCCGCCCAGATATTGGCATTTGTTTCAAAATTTTGACTAATTTTGTGCTCGTCCTCGAGATACAAAGCCAACTACGACGACATCGCATGGTAGCGGGGTACACAGGTCAACTCTGAAAGCTGCCTTATTCTTTCACAATAGGTGGCTGTCCAATTCTCTGCTCCTCAAAAGGTGTCTACTCACACGATGAAGTGTTTGGAAATATACTAGACATTGGCTCTCATCGAATTCTCATTTTCTGAAGCCAGATCCAGGGTGGTCGCATACTCATCAAGCACGTGCGCCTAAATCTCTAATGCCCTGAAAGGAAAGTTGTACTTTACCCTGAATCTTTCGGAACGCCATCATTGTAATCCCAATTACTGTTTACTCAGTATAGTCAAAAAGCGAGAGCAACTTTCTCATCTATATTGCCAATCCCTCAACGCCCAGAGACTGCGGCTGATAGCATCAAGGACCAGCTAAACTCCGCAACCCACGGCATGCCACCCAATGCTCATCAACCTGTCCTTTCATTTCTTAATTTGTCATAAAGGGATATGTCGATCCGTTGGATTCGCGTTCGGCGGTGCCCGCCAGCTGACAGTACTGTGCCACCTCTCTCCAGATTATCCTTGAATAATGGCTGCGATAGCCCATTATTGTCGTACACATATCTCTTTCACTCTACCGTTTTTTGCTGCTGGGAGACTAATTAACACCATGGCTATCTCCCAATCTCATCTGAAACTCGGACACCTCTCTCCCGATCATTCGCGCCAACTGCACAGCTACTAATCCGCTGTACGATATACCTTCCTTGGAACAAGTGTTATATCTTAACGGTTTCGCCATAACTCGATGATACCTCTTTATGGCCTAACTCAGTCGCCGTTAGTTACACTGAAATATATGACAGCGTAGTCGATTACCACCGAAGCACGGCGTTTGGAAAGAGTTTCCTGCTAGTACACCTATCATTCTTGCCCGAATACACACAACCATAAAGGATTAATGCTCCGACCCCTTCGTTACATTTGCTATCAATTCTTCGGTACACATTTCCATTTGGAATGTCAATACGACCGGTCTAGAAGACAAATAGAAGGAACAAGCACAGCTCAGTTGGAAGGGTGAACAGAGGATGCCAGCCAGTTTTGGAACATCGTGCCCTACGACCATGTCAATCAGAACTAATTACGAGCCTAATATTAGGAGATAGCAATAGTCCTAGCATTGTTACCACTTGTTTTAGAATAGTCAACATCGGAAGGGAATCATCAAAGGCTACGGCTTATCCCGCTCTACACCACCTAGCACCCTGGCTAGTTCCCAATGTACAGCCTCCCTTCATATGTCTTTAGCAATACCCTCCCTCTCCCAACTTCGTCTTCAACATTCCTCCTTTCCTGCTCATTATACTCGTAATTTCCCAGTACTAACTGCAGGTTTGCGACGCTCTTGCACTCACTGCTCCCCCAAACCCAGGGTCCAAGCTGTTGAAGATCAAAGTCTACGACATTATCAGTGAAGTTCAGAACCACCAGAGCTCGTTGGTTCCCTAGACGGCGCAGGTAAGCGAATACTTTCTCGGACTTGGTCGAAATATCCACAAAGTCTCCGTAAATCTAGAGCCATGATTTAATGTGCAGTTTAACGTCGACACATATCGTAGCCAACGCAGTCCCCCACGCAAGTCGTCCGTAAGTATGCAAACATAACGATGAGGTTATTCATTGTAAGCCACGAATCGAAGTGATCCCAAAACGATAAGTCAACATAGGATAGTAAGCACCTCGTGGCACGCAAAATGCAGTTACTCACAAGGAGGTCATACTCCTTCCTTATTCTCAGCGCCTTCTTCCAAAATGATAGGACACTATTCGAGTCTTTCGCTTGAGCTTCAGCGTTCCATGTTGGATAGTCGTCGTTGACCCGCATCCATGGTTCGGCTGTACCCAAAGTAAATCCTGCATGAGGTTCTGCAGTCCACTACCCACACAACACGACGTGAGTAATCAACGAGCGAGAATAGCGATCCATGTTAGATACAGACCTGCATAGGCGTTCGGGCATGGTCTCGAGCCTTCTTCTGGAATCCATCAAGCACATCACTCATATCTACGTCCTCCCTTCCCTGTTCGTTCTTTCTACCTTCAAGGATACTAATAGCGTGGGTCGCAATGGGAAACTATCATGGCGAAATAATAATCGCTATCACTCACCGATTCCAATAATTAATCGACGCCACATCTTTATACTCCTCAATTCCCCAGGACCTCGGGAAATTCCTCAACCCCAATTCTTGTCCCTGGTACACATACAACGTCCCGGTCAATGTTACCTCAAGTATCGCTAACAGTTTCGCAGAAATGGTGCGCCATTCGTCAGAGTCACTTGCGTACCTCGAAATTGATCTCGGGTGGTCATGATTTTCGATGAAGATGCTATGTATTTGTTCCCGCGCGCACGTAGATGCACGACTTGAGTGAGATTTAAATGTGAAACCCAGCCACGATGCACTTACGCATTCCAAAAGCCTTCATCCCTCTTATACCTTTGCCACTTTGAAATGATTTCCTTAAACTCGCTTAGCTTCCAATCCCGATGAATAAGGGGAGTATGTCCCCCTTTGGGGTGATCGATGTCCATCAACTCGAACTGGAAAACCATATTGAGTTCTTCTCCTGGTGGAAGAACATATGGATCTAAATCGGCGATATTGTGTGTAAACGGTGTTTCGCCGACAGTGAGCAAGTCATAGTCTGTCGCCCAAATGGTTGATGAGAACTGTAACAAGAGGCACATCATTATTGACTTACGCGAAAGAACTTTTTGTCGCATTTCTCGGATGTACTCATGTACGCGAGGGCTATTAATTACGCGTTAGCTGATAGCTGATATTACAAACTTAGACGATGCGTGAAGATGCATACCCGTTGGCAAAGAACATGCTGGCGAGCTGGTATGGTTCATCAGGTTCCTTGATGGGCGCATCCGGCAGGCCCTCCACTTTTGATAAGAGGTTAATCACGTCCATCTATGCCCGTGTATTAACAGTGCGTCCGATGAGGATTAATGCGATTATCAACTCAGAAACTACTTACCCTGAACCCATCACATCCGCGGTCCAACCAAAATCTCATGAGATCCCAAACGGCATCTCTCACCACTGGGTTGTCCCAGTTAAGGTCTGGCTGCTTCGAGACGTATAAGTGTAGGTAATATTCTTCTGTCTTTTCGTCGAAGTCCCAGGCAGAACCTGTTAATAGGCCGGAGAAATTTGAATACTCAGCATGCTCGACGTCAGAAGCTCGAGAAAGCTACAAATTGTCTCGTACGACGTAGGCATGACTCATTAACCTTGACCTTGTCATCATCAGTGTTGATGACCTACTTAGAAGCAAGGGGCACAAACCCGCGGGTCGTACAGAAGCATGGCAAATCCGGTGCAAGGTGATAGAACTCAAGGTGACAGCTCGATGCAGAACCAGAGCGTTGCCGACACCCAAAAGCAAAGAATATGTATCAACCTCTGTTTGAATAGGCTTACCTTGAAATACGGATCTCCAATTATTAGGCGGTTTCCTATTTCCTTGCTCATCAAATCTGGGCGGGCGCCAGATGTACCAATCTCGTTTTGGGCTTTCCTTGCTGGACCGTGATTCTATAAACCACTCATGCTGACCACGGTGGTTCGGGCGCAATAAGCAAGGATGTATGTAATGGAAGGGAATACAAAGACAACTCGCCTCATCCGATGAGTGATTCACCACCAGATCCATGCTATAAAAATCAAGTAATGCCTCTTCAGATGTATAAGTACGGAAGAAAAGGGCACTCACACCAACTTCATTCCGCGGTCGTGAACGCCCTTAAGCAGCTTATCCCAATCTTCGAGCGTCCCATACCTTGGATCGATGTCACGATAATCCGAGCTATATCGCGAAGTACAGGTCAGCCAACACGAGACTTTGGTATGCACAGGAACAAAGCAACACAAGCAGCAAACAAAAAATTTATCATTTGGCCACCAAAATGCAACACAAACTCCACAGCAATTGCTGGTAAGTTGTTCCATGAGTAGCGGGACCACGCGCATGGAATATACTCCGGACTAAGCAGAAGAGGGAGAAACGCAGACTTAAAGGATTACCCACATGTCATAGCCCATGTCAGCCAGCGGACTCTTATAAATCGGACAAAGCCACAACACATCAACACCCAACTCCTTCAGATAATCCAACTTGTCATATATACCATTGAGATCGCCAAGTCCGTCTCCATTAGAGTCGTAGAACGAGATTGGGTAGATTTGGTATACGGTGGAGGATTTCCACCATGCCTTTATGACAGTGGCATCACTTGGGGCAGCGGGGATTGCTTGGGGAGAGTGAATTAATTCGCCCATGCTGAAGCTTATCGATGCAGGTCGCAACTACCTATGCTCAGAGGTTCAGTGAGTTGCAAGAGGGGTAAATCAGGACCGTACGACTATCGATGCCCCCCTAACTTATCGTCGTCATCATCATCGATTGTTGATTAACGTTGATTGTTGATCAACTCAGATGAATTAAACCAACGTCACCCTCTCTCTTCGTCAACGCGCTTCACGTATGCGTCCCTGACATGCAAAAGTAGAGTATGCACGTGCACAACCGTAGGCAGGAATTACTTATATTGATGACCTATTTGGGGCTAAAGGGTCCAAACACCGATATGCTCGGGTGAAATAGATGGATGCTCTTTCATTGCACACGCATGTGCTCATGTCGAGCTAAATTGGTTAGCCTTATCAAGGGATTCAGCGTGCAGAAAGAGCACAGAAGAGTAAAAAATACAATAGTGTGCATTATATGAGGTCATATGTGGATGACATCGTCTTGGGCATGGCAGTGGCGGTGGTTGGTACTTATAAGTTTTTTCCTCCAGGTTCTCTTAAGATAAACCTCGACAGTACCACAGCCCCAGGGACCTGGATCTATCGACATGTTGCCACAAGGATAGGCCTAGACGCTAAGATGGTGCATCACTTCCGACAATGACAAGGACACCGTGATGGATCAGCGCTCAGCCCCGGTAATTTTTTTCCAGCCAAAAGGAAGCCTACCTGTCAGATACGCCTTCTGTACTCTGTCTTGTACCGCGTCATCATGTATGGATTTGTCAGCATATTTTTATACACCAAAATTGCCCATTATCTCAGTAGCTTCTTTCAGTATGATCATATGCTAGCTCCGAGTCAAATCGTCATATACTAGAAATCAAGCTGGCAACACAGACACCCCAGCCCATAAGAAAAACAACCCTGCCCTAAACTTTTTAACCCCAAACCTCCTAACCCAAATCTCTAACCCCGAACCCTAACCGGTGTGTCCAAGTGTCGTGTGTCATCCGAGGGATTCTTGTTTCTTTGAGACCAAAAAAGAAGGTGCGCTTCCTAAGTAGCATGACCAAATACAGGTGAGAGGGCGACATTACCGGGTGATGCATCATCTGAAGATTGCTGGGTTCCATCCGTCAGGGTGCACCAGTCATTGTCGGATGTGATGGATCGATCTGCCGTCCTCTGGTGACAAGGACACAGGTCATATAACCGCGAAGTAGACAGAGCCCAAGTACAGCACATCTACCTGATTGACCACGGAACACGCTAATAATGCTGCGTCTGACCGGCTGGGTGATGAAAGCGAGTACTCTTGACGATAGCGCTTTATGAGCGTCGGCAGTGTCTTCAATATTCCATTTGGCTCAGATTTAGATTAATTTACTCAACATGTGGCAAATCGCGGAATTTTCGTATAGTGCTAAGCACCGAGTGATGAATAGAAATTTTCGGAGAATGATCTTGTCCATGGGGTCTTAGGAATTCGACGAGCTTCAAATCGGAGTCATGATGCCTCGAGGTGAAATGCTCAAGGGAGAGAGGGGACATACTCGTGATATTTTTGGAAGGTGATCGCCTTTGGCTAGCACACCACCTGACCATCATGGCCTCCTGATCGTCCCACGCTTCACTTTTAGCTGTGAACGATGAAGGAAGGGAGCATCACAATCCTGCAGTCTCGGATAAGTGAATTATTCAGTACCACCACCACTCTCATTCAATTCTTGTAGGAGCCATGGCGCCTAGTCAGACGACAGGTACGTACTTGGCATTGAACTCCTATCGACGTATTCACCCGTCATTCATTATCGCCCCACCATTGATAGTACCCCAAACCCGTCCTAAAGGCTGCTCGGATATCATTGGATTCGGCGAAAAGGGCGTCTTCGTCTTACGCAACACTATAAACCCCAAAGCACAACTGGTCCTAAACGAATTTGGGTATTCATCAGGCACTTTCCAACAGGGCTGGAGGGTCGAAAAGCACCTTCGCGTCGTCGCGGACATAACTGGTGATGGGACTGGCGACATCGTTGGCTTCGGTGATGATGGTGTCATCATTTCCCTAAACGACAACAACAACAGATTTCAACCGCCGAGATTGGTTTCAAAGCAGTTCGGATATAACGCTGGGGGCTGGCACATTGACACGAGTCTTCGTTTACTATGTGATCTCAGGAAGACGGGTAGGGCTGATATTGTAGGATTTGGCCATTCGGGCGTTCATGTTGCACTGAACTGTGGTGGGGGGAATTTCGATCCTTCTACTCTCGCTTACGAGGGTTTTGGATATACAACGGGATGGAGAATCGAGAAGCATCCTCGCTTCCTTGCTGATACCACCGGCGATGGATACCCTGATATCATTGGATTCTCTGATACTGGCACCTATGTGGCGGTTAACAACCACGATGGGACGTTTCGCGCAGCTAAAACTGTCCTCCAGGATTTCGGGTGTGTTTCAGCTGGATGGACTGTAGAGAAACACCCTCGTTTCGTTGCCGATTTGACCGGAGATGGTACGGTAGACCTTATCGGTTTTGGAGGCGACAGTGTATATGTGGCATTCAACAATGGCAATGGTTCCTTCCAGCCGAAGAAGAAAGTCCTGGATGGCTTTGGATATGCGAAGGGCTGGTATGTTGAAAAGCATCCACGGTTCATCGCTGACCTCACGGGTGATGGGCGTGGAGATATTGTTGGTTTCTGGGACGCAGGTGTATATGTGTCCTACAACAATGGTGACGGCACGTTCCAGGCTCCAAGGCTCGTACTTAGGGATTTTGGATATAATTCTGGATGGCATATTGATATAAACCCGAGATTCCTAGCCGACTTTACTGGGAATGGACAAGCTGATATCGTCGGTTTTGGTGATGATGGCGTGTATGTGGCATTCAACGATGGAAGGGGAGGATTTAGTACTGCGAAAAAGATAATTGATGATTTTGGATTTAATGCAGGAGGGTGGAGGGTGGACAAGCATGTACGTTACCCAGCCAACATTTACTGTGGTTAGGATGCTAGATTTTGTGCAACTTGATGTTTCCTGGACTTATGTCTATAGACTTGTTCAGGTTCATTGATGTGAGTACAGTGTTTATCTCGTTTCAGTGTCGAAAATGCTGATATGGTAATGTGATGCTCATATATTTCATGATGCCCATCTCACATCGCAAAGAGCGCTGTATCACAGTACAGCCATGAACTTCCTAATGCGAGTCGCTATATCCCAACGTACCTCAGGGAGCCATGCCTTAACCACCAAGCATCAGCTAGACCACGAGTACAAGTCACATCACTCGACACTTGCTATGACCCACGGTGTCTATCAGAGTGCCCTAGCGCTGGCCGTGAGGTCTTCATTCAATCCGAAGAAAGTCTCGGCCTTGCCACAACTCCGGTGACTCCCAAATGCATCTATGCATCGTCGCCACAGGGCCAGTGCCACATTGCTGCAGGGCAGACGGGGTCCAAACACAGCACATTCTTATGATCGAACACGAATCACGAACGGACACGCTAGAAGTGCTGCGTCTCAACAGCCTAGCATAAGCAGGTGGGTAATGACTGTGCCGTAGATCGTCGCCCTTGGCAGGGAATCTATGTTCTGCCTGACGCGAAGTACACGTGTTAATGCTATGTGAGTCAACTTGAAGATTGCAACAAAAGTTTATATCTGAGTGCTGAATCAAGATGTCTAGGGGATAAAGACCTGCACACGGAATCAAAGCAATTCAATGAACCGTGAATTTGAGACAATTCTGCCGAGTTACAGCACCTTCGGGAGAAATACGAGAGGAAAAGGGGCTGCCTCAATTTCCGGGGGACGATGATGACCTTGGAGCCTATCATTGGAAAAGCCTCACCGTACCACCTGACCATTATTGCCTCATGGTCATCCTGCCCATCACTCTTGACAGTGATTGGTGAAGGGAGGGAGGGTCATAAGCCTACAAAATTTCAACCATATGAGCCATTCGGTGACGCCACCACCCCCTCTACTTGAGTTGCGGGATCCTCTAGGAGCCCAATGACGATGCCTAGTCAAACGATCGGTATGTACCCGTCTTTGAACTCTCCTTTCAACTTTCTCATCCTCATTCATGTTGTGGCACTATTGATAGTGCCCCATACCCGCCCCAAACGATGTTCTGATATCATTGGATTTGGAGAAAAGGGTGTCTTCGTCCTTCGCAACACCATAAATCCCAAGGCACGATTAGTCCTGAACGATTTTGGCTATTCATCAGGCAGTATCCAGTCTGATTGGAGGGTCGAAAAACATATTCGACTTGTTGCAGATATTACTGGCGACGGGACTGGCGACATTGTCGGTATCGGTGATGATGGCGTCTTCGTCTCAATAAACAACAACGATAATACGTTCCAACCGCCGAAATTGGTTGTAAAACAATTTGGATGTAACACCGGTGGTTGGAGAACGGAGTTAAACCCTCGTTTGCTGTGCGACCTCAGGAAGACGGGTAGAGCCGATATTGTTGGGTTCAGCAACTCTGGTGTTTATATCGCACTGAACAACGGCGGAGGGAATTTCAGTGCCCCTTCTCACGTTATTAATGCCTTTAGCTATGAACAAGGATGGAGAGTTGATAAACACCCCCGCTTCCTTGCTGATACCACTGGCGATGGATATCCTGATATTGTCGGCTTTGCATATGACTATGTCAACGTATTAATTAGCAACCACGACGGGACATTCCAACAACCCAAGGCAGTCCTTAACAGCTTCTGCTATAACGCAGGAGGATGGCGTGTGGAGAGACATCCTCGTTTCGTTGCCGATCTGACGGGAGATGGGAGGGTGGATATAATTGGCTTCGCCAACTTTGGTGTGCATGTGTCATTCAATAATGGTGATGGTACATTCCAGCCTATGAAGATGATCGTTGAGGGCTTTGGATACGAGCAAGGCTGGCGCGTCGAGAAACACCCGCGATTCATAGCTGATCTCACAGGCGATGGATGTGGAGATGTCATCGGGTTCTGGGATACCGGGGTATACGTATCCTACAACAATGGTGATGGCACGTTCAAACCCCCAAAGCTCGTACTCAAAGACTTTGGATACGATGCTGGATGGCATGTCGACATGAACCCGAGGTTTCTGGCCGACTTTACTGGGGATGGGCGAGCCGACGTTGTTGGTTTTGGTGATGATGGCGTGTATGTGGCATTCAATGACGGAAAGGGAGGATTTAGCCCTGCAAAAAAGATAATTGATGACTTTGGGTTTAACGCAGGGGGGTGGAAGGTAGAGAAGCACGTTCGCTTCCCAGCGAACCTCTATCCCTAGCACTATTTCCAGCATCATTTCTCAAAACTAAACCCTTTGCAAATGTAGCACAAATTCTCCGCTTTCCTGCCCAGTCGATAGACATGCACCTGAATGAATGCGCGGGGATTTGTTTTAGAAGCCCGAGCGCCACAGCGGTGGCAAATTTTGAGTCCCCGATTCGGATATCCCCGCAATGTGCGCTGGCTACCGAAATTGAACTCAGCGAATGCGTCGAAGTAGAAAAGATTGTACGAGGCGGCTGCTCCTGTGAGTCGTAGTCCCATTTTTACTGGAAATACCAAAATTCAACTAGTGTTCCTGGATATCCTGCAGTCCTAACTTACTACCCATGTCCTGTCCTTTGGGCGCCTCGATGGGCGCCTCGATAAGAACCGGCCCTCAACCAATCATTAGCACTACCTGTTTTGTGTCACCTCATGATCAGGCGTTTAGTCTGGTCTCTACGAGCCCATCAGCGATCTCTCGCAATCCATACGGCCGATCGTAATGATTGAGAAAAGAACATGGCGGCACTCGGTCAAACCATAAGTATGCATCCTTACTCTCACATTCCTGGCAGCACCCGCTTACGATCACCCAAACAAAACGCCCGTCTGCAGTACCCTCCACTCGTCCTAAAGGCTGCGCAGACATCATCGCTTTCGGCGACAAAGGAGTCTACATCCTCCGCAACACTCTCACCCCACGACCCCAACTCGTCCTCGACAGCTTTGGCTTTTCCGCCGGCGGCTGGACGACCGAACACCATTTTCGTTTCGTCGCGGACATCACCGGTTCCGGCACAGGCGACATCGTCGGCTTTAGCAACGGCGGCGTCACCGTCTCCCTGAACAACGACGACAACACCTTCCAGCCGCCAAAGCTGGTTCTGCCCGCTTTTGGACGGAGCGCGGGCGGCTGGCACGTTGACAAGCACCCGCGCTTTCTGTGTGATCTCCGGAAGACGGGGAGGGCTGACGTCGTGGGGTTTAGCCATTCCGGTGTTGAGGTTGCACTCAACAACGGTGGAGGCAGTTTTGGCGAACCTTTCCTCGCTCTGAATAGCTTTGGGTACGAAGCAGGCGGATGGAGGGTCGAAAAGCACCCCCGCTTTCTTGCTGATACCACCGGCGATGGGTACCCGGATATAGTCGGCTTTGCTAACGATTGGGTTTTTGTGGCGAAGAGCACGCACGACGGGAAATTCGAGACGCCTATTGCCGTCATTAATGGATTTGGATACGAAGCAGGTGGATGGCGCATAGAGAAGCACCCTCGCTTCGTTGCTGATCTGACTGGAGACGCCAAGGCGGACCTCGTTGGATTTGCAAACTTTGGCGTGTATGTGGCACTCAATAATGGCGATGGCACATTCCAGGCTATCAAGATGGTCGTCAACGATTTCGGGTACGAACAAGGATGGCGCGTTGAGAAGCATCCGCGATTCATAGCCGATCTCACAGGCGATGGGCGTGGAGATATCGTTGGCTTTTGGGACACGGGCGTGTATGTGTCCTACAACAATGGAAATGGCACATTCAAGCCACCAAAACTCGTCCTCAAAGATTTCGGATACAATTCCGGGTGGCATGTCGACATGAATCCGAGGTTTTTGGCCGATTTGAACGGAGATGGTCGGGCTGACATTGTCGGTTTTGGCGATGATGGGGTGTATGTGGCGCTCAATGACGGACAGGGAGGGTTTAGCTCGGCGGAGAGGATTGTCCGGGACTTTGGGTATAATGCGGGGGGATGGAGGGTAGATAAGCACGTACGTTATCCAGCGAATATCTACCGTAGTTAGGTAGTTTGAACTTTGCAAAATCCTGAGAATCGTTTACTCCTTCTCTATAAGGATTCGGTGATACCTTCGGGACATTGGGTGAGCAACGAGGACACCCTCAAGGCTAGTGCACAAGCTCGAATCCAATGCACATCCAATCTGGGGTTACGATCTGTGTTGCAAAACATTGAGCGGCGGGTGCACTTTGATTGACATGGAACACAGTTTGATCCAGCCTTAGGAATGTAAAAAAGTTCTATGAGTGCTCGAACAAAATGTCACTTTGCCAGAATTCGTACCTTCGGCCAGCAAGTGCTGGTGACTTGAGACGTCGCGGAGTCAAGGTACTGCGCTAAAACTCTCAAAACGTCCATTTTACAGACCACCATGTTCACACGGCATTGCAACTCCGTGATTCTCAGCATTTTTTGACGCATCGCTGGCTTAAGTTCAACGGAGCACTACGCCGTTCACCGTACACGCCACGCTAATTGCACCCTATCATGGATCCTCCAGTATGGCGGATATTAAGTTTCAACTTGTCACCGGGAGTTGTGCGATTTGGATCTGGATCTCATACATGTATAAGTACGCGCAGCGACGAATACTGAGGGAGGTGCAAAAGGCTTGGCTTGATGTGGCCCGCACGCCCCGACAGTCCCAATCACGGGAAGTGGTGCTTCCATCACATCTCCGATCATATATTGGGGTGCTAGTAATATAAAGTAGAGCAGTGAGCGATCTGAAGCCTCACAAGAGTTATGTCCCAAAACGAACCTCAGGACAATATAAACCCCGGAACGACCAAGAGGTATCAACGCTATGCACAAAGGCCAGAAACACCCAAAAATAGATAAACCACACACCTACAGAGCCAAAAAAGCACTGCCGCGCCAAGACAAGGAGCACAGAATCACACTCGACTCATCGCATGTATCAAGGGTTGCAGCGCGCCATTGGCCCGTGGGGGGCACCCGAATTCCGCCTCGCGGACTCCGCGCGCACGATGCCAACTCGAGATGATAATCACGCGGGCGCCAAATGTCAAAAAGAGGGTTCTCATATGCAGAAAGGGCTCGTTTGGACAGCAAAAGAAGGCTCGTTTTGAACACGCGCCCATAGATAGCGGTGTGACGGTGTTCGAATCGTGTGCACACCGCGTACAGGGATCAGACCCGGACAGCCAGAGGGACATGCGGCTTAGACTTATTTATGTATGACCTCAAACCACGTCAGATGCCTTTGTTCACGCTAACCCCGTGTTGCTGTCCGATCGTGATAACAGCACGGAATGGCTTGTAAGAGCAGCCAAGCACGAGGTTGGGGGTCTAGGGTAACTGAGGCTTTAAATCGTCAACAGCCTCGTTCCGCGCTGGGCGCATTCGTGGTTGTTGGCTTGTTCCTTTTGTTCCTAACACCGAGCCTTCCAATTGCCTTTGGCCCAGCTGCAGGTGCGTTGCGGACGAGCACTCCGATTCCGTCTTGGTGTGATGATGACGACTGGATTGGGACGAATGTGCTTAGCGTGCATTGGGGTATCACAGATAACGTCATTAATCTACCCGCCACTGTCAACCCGCCTACGACCGTGCTTGCGATTATCGAACCTCGAGGGCAGGGGTGAATGGAGGTAAGGCCTGATGGAGATAATATGCTCTCGAAATCGAGACAGAACAGTCTCGGCTTTGTTCCGTGGGAAGACGTGGGGGATGCGATCTGAGGTGCATTGACAGCTGAAAGTAAAGGGAAAGCAACCGAATTGGTCCTGGTGATGGAGGAACGGAGCAGAGGAGTGCCAAAGAGGCATGTCCTGATAAGTCCAAGTCACGAGAAAATAATTTTGGTGCATGACTGTGCGCTGCTCGTGGCAGATTCAGATGCAACGGCTGAGCCTGAGACTGAGCCAGGCTTGGAGAGGTATAAAAGGCGGAGGATTGTTGGCTTTGAGATCCGCAAGACCCCTTGATTCATTTGCACTGCCACGCCCGGGTTGTGGTCGTTATGGCGGCGCTTATTCTATCCGCGTTGACAGCGTTACGAAAATTAGCCCCAAACACGAAAAGTACTTATATAACCCCCTCTTCCGCTTACTCCCTCAACGGCTAACGTTCTATTACTAACCCGCTCAGAATCATCGACTGCACCTTGCTCAGCATCTACATCGACGAGCTCAACAGCCACCATCACAGCCACCGTAGACACCATGAACCATTACAAACCTGCTCCCGCCATGGCCGACGACGACGACCAACACCTCACGCCCACTCTGACAGCCGTTTGTCCTCGCCCAATCCCCAACTCTTACTGGGCTACCCCACTTCTCTTGGCCTGCGAATACCCATGGACACCCAAAAACCCCTCTAAACCGAAACTCGACAACCTCCTCAAGGCGGGTGTACGCACATTCATAGACCTCACGGAATGCGGCGAACTATCACCTTACGCCAACATCCTCAGCGAACGAGCGGCCTTATTCAGCATTGACGAAGACGAAATCGAATACCACCGATTCCCAATTCGGGATCGAAGCCTACCTGAATCCGTGGACTACATGTTCAAGGTTTTTGAAGTTTTACACGACAACGAGAGGAGAGGGAGGATAAGCGCCGTTCACTGTCGCGGAGGAATCGGACGAACGGGGATGGTCATTGGGTGCTGGCTGGTCGAATGCGGGATCGCAAAGGACGGCGAAGAGGCCCTGGCGATCATCGCACGCGAGTGGCGCACAGTGGAAAAGTGCAAGCGATACCCTCACAGCCCGGAAACCGGACCCCAGTTTGAGTTCGTGCGTAACTTCCACGTCGAGAGGCACTTGGCGGGCGAGAGCAGTGGAAGCGACGACTCGGAGGATGAGCTGAAGAAGGACCACCGGATTGGCGTGGCGAAGAAAAGCATGGCGCTGCCTACTCTGGCGGCGAATGCGACGACGCCAGCGACGACCAAGGCTCAATCGACCTCGCCGAGAAAGGCCAGTTCTCCGCGAGCGGTGTTAAGGAAACTACGGACGCCGGACATGTCGTTTAACTCCTTCAAGTTCCACGCGCACTCTTCCTAATTCAATACCCGTACTCTGTCTCCAACATCCCCACTCCGCTCAGCACTCAGTACTCGATGCTCAGTGCCCAGCGTGCAGCGTGCAGTATTCAGTTGCGAGGGAGCTGCGTTGGAGTGGGGATACCGGGGTGAATTGGGCTTGGGGTTCCTAGATCCGGGGGCGCGTATCCGTTTTTCCACATTCTTTTGGCATCATATCGTCTTCCTTGTGAGCCATTATTCGTTCATCTGCTCACGACAGTTCAACTAACAAGCGACGCAACTCACAGTACAGCCTCATTCTCTCCTATTTTGTCTCTTCACCTCTCCTAGTGTCGATCGTCATATAATTCATGGCACACGACCTATAATTCCCCGGTCCCAAGTTCCCGTAGTTCTCAAGCCTCATGTCCTCAACCGTATTTTCCCACCCGCGTCATGATCAGGCTATTAGCTCCGGTCTCCAAGTCCCACCTCCCGCGCTATCTGCATATCGCTCTGCCTCGTCTTGCTTTGCTCTGCTTTGCATCGACTCTTGCATACCACGTTACGACATACCCCTGCCTCTCGGACGGTCGTCGCGCTTCCCAGTTATCTTCCTAATTACCTCATCCTTCCCCGGTTGCTCATTTCCTATTTCTCATGGACAACATTCCCCCTCCCCGTCCCCATTCCTGCCCCTGTTCCTGTTCCTGACTCATGTCTCACGTCTATCCCCTCTTCTTATCCGTATCTCATATCTTGCATCGTTCTCATGGCATCTCTTCACATGTACATACTATCATCTCCATCATCTCCACCTACCCACCCCCACTACCAATACCAACCCCACTATTCCATTCCCCCTCCCCCCTACCCCAGCACCAAGCACTCCCACTACCACTACCAATACCACTACGACTATAGACTCCGGTATCTGTATCTAGGATTTTCCCAGGCTTTCATCACCTTGCATGTGTTCTACTACTGACTTATATATCCTCCAACTCCGGATCCGACTTTGGGCTCAGGCAGTTCGTGCTCTCGCGTATTTTTTTGGCGTATTAGTAGCTAGCTAGGCAGGCTCTTTCGTGTATCGGTTTTGCGTAGGGACACTTGTTTTCTTTTTCTTTCTCTCTTTTCTTTTCTTTCTTTTTTGTCGCTTGTTTGTTGTTCTTCTCGTCTCTCGTTTTTTGGGTGGTTATGCTGTTTTGTGTTTTGATAGCAATATATTTGTCTTTGAACTTTAGGTTTTGATTCTGCGCGTGAATGTTGGCGGTGTAAGTGCTACGCCACATTAGCGCTGCAGGCGTTGATGTATTGAAAATGCGGAAAGTCAAGAAAAGATAAATAGCTCAACAGAGATGCGTGTAGATACTAAAGTACAAATACAGAGCTCGAGAACTTAAGAGTCCAATGGCCTTCGAATAAGACCACCATCACGAGACCAGCACTCCATCAGTGCCTCCAATGCGAAACAAGATAATGCAGAAAAACCACAGCAACGACAAAAAGAACGCCAAACCCCCACCGCGTGCACACGCAACTGCAACCGCAAACCGAACGTCTCCGTCTCGTGTTATTATTCCTAGGAGGAAGATACCTAGGCCTCGTCGGATCGAACGGCGGTGGCAGCAGTGGATCCCTCTCAGTGCCAGTGGGGAATGGGATGTCTGGGTACGTTGGGTAGACGGGCTTTGGAGGGCCGTTAGGGGTGATTGGGACTACTGGCACTGGCACTGGCACGGGATTGGTGGGGTATGGCGGAACGCCGGTGCCTGGATCTACGGGTACCGCTGGGTCGACGGGATATGGGGGCGCCGGCTCTCCATGTCCGTTGGAAGTGGTACCGTTGCCGGATTTACCCTCTGATGGGAGTGGTTCCTCAGTTGGAGCACTGCCAGGGTTCACCGGATCGACAGGCTGCGGCGGTACATCAGGATTTGTCGCTGGGTCGATAGGCTTTGTCGGGACTGGCTCTTCGGTAGGAGCAACGACGGGGGGGGCCGGATCGACTGTTGGTGGAGGAGGAACATCAGCACCAGGGTTGACCGGAACCGGTACCACTGGGTCGACAGGCTTTGGCGGCACATCAGGGTTCACTACGGGATTGACAGGTTGTGGTTGTGGCACTGGTGGGACGGGTTCTTGGTGAGGATAAAGATTCGCTGGGAAGCGGACATGCTTTTCTACCCTCCACCCTCCCGCGTTGAACCCCAGATCGCCAACGATTTTCGTGACAGGACCAAACCCTCCCTTTCCGTCGTTAAAGGCCACCAAAATCCCAGCATCTCCAAAACCGATAATATCAGCGCATCCATCTCCAGTCAGATCAGCTACGAATCTCGGGTGTTTGTCGACGCGCCAACCAGAGTTGTACCCGAAATCTGGAATGACGAGTTTTGGAGGCTGGAAGGTCCCGTTGCCGTTGTTGTAGGAGACGTAGACGCCGGGGTCGCCAAAGCCGATGATGTCAGCACACCCATTGCCAGTGAGATCGGCAACATATCGGACGTGCTTGTCGACGCGCCATCCATCGTTGTAGCCAAAGACGCCGAGGGCCAATGAGTGTGGGTGGAAGGTACCATCGCCCTTGTTGAGCGCGACCCAAACACCCGGATCGCCAAAGCCGATGATATCCGCTCTTCCATCTCCCGTCAAGTCGGCGACATATCGAACGTGTTTCTCCGTGCGCCATCCACCTGCACCGTAACAAAAGGCATTGGCGACGGCCTGAGGCTTTGAAAACGTTCCATCGCGATTGTTGATCGACACGTATACCGCGCTTTCTCCGAAACCAATGATATCCGGATATCCATCTCCATTCAGGTCTGCAAGGAATCGGTCGTGCTTCTCGACTCTCCAGCCTGAATCGTAGCCAAAATTCGCGAGGGCGAGATATCCTTGTCCAAATTCCCCGCCGCCATTGTTGGGCGCGACCAAAACACCGGCATACCCAAACCCCACAATGTCCGCCTTGCCCGTCTTCCTGACGTCGCACAAGAACCGAGGGTGCCTCTCAACCCTCCAGTTCCCCGCGTTATAGGCGAAATCCCTCAAAACCAATTTTGGCTTTTGAAATGTGCCATCGCCGTTGTTCAGCGCAACGATGACGCCTCCGTCGCCAAAGCCAACAATGTCGCCTGTGCCGGTACCCGTTACGTCTGCGACAAGACGGAGGTGCTTTTCTGTCCTCCAGCCACCTGCGGAGTACGCAAAGTCGGTGATGACGAGCTGGGGCTTGCGGCTGGAGGAATCAGTGTTGCGTACGATGAGGACGCCACCATCGCCGAAACCGACGATGTCTGCTTTTCCTTTGGGAATGGTAGGGGGTACTATGCATCAATTCGAGTAAGTGAGTACCAGTGGGTATAGGAATGAATGCGCGAAAGAGCCAAAAATACTCACCTGCGCTTTGACCAGGCATTGTTGTTATCTTTCAGGGTTTGGGAGTCGCTTGTGGGGGGTTGTAGCGTATTGCGACTAGAAGAAAACCAGAAGGAAACCAGCCAACGTAGACCAAAAGACTATTTATGTGGATACGACTGGACTCGTCATTCACTGCCCTTCGATACTTGCTGTCAAAGGTGACGGCTGTTATCATGATGTGGTAAGTGAATGGGTCGGGCGATTTTTTGACGCCGACTTCCAAAATGAACCCGTGACGATAAGACCCTGGAGCATACCCGTAATAGGACAAAGAAAGGCTTGATGGATGGACGTTAAGAGTCTCCGACGGTTGATGCAGGGCCGTTACTTACTGGGCAAGTATCTGCATAAGGTACCATATTTCCGAGCCCGATCCATGATACGAGTTTCTGTCCCTCAAACTTATTTGTTCAACTAGCATAACCTTAAATCAGCCCCCTTCAGGTCAGATATCAGCACTCAGCTTGAAATCGTTACCACACTTGACTTCAGGTGGGAATGGCGACCTAGTTGTAAGTCGCGTCCGATGCATCGCAATAACCGTTGGGGAAAGGCGGAAAAAGCAGATAGCATGGAGAAATAATAAATACGACTTTGCCCTTGAGGAACTTGTTTCTCATTTTTGTTTTATATTGCTCAATGGCAGTTCCCCATAGGCAATGCTCAACTCCAAGAGGGGTTGAGTTGGCCAAGGATATGCACGTTGGAAAGGGTGGCCGACCAAACGAAAGTGTGACTAGAATGGTCGTGCTGTGACTACTGCTTGTCTTTTTTTGTCTCGAGTCCTCTAGTAGGCTAAATTCCCGACGTTCGCAAAGGCCAAACTCTTCAAACTCCCATCTTGCTACTGGTTGGTTCACCACTTTTCTACCGGTGTGCTATACCCACAGCAAATTATAGCCGCGAGGCTGTGATACAACTCCCTCTTACCGCGTTGCACTAAGGTAGCAGCCTTTGCACAGCCACAGATCTGAGCTTCTAAGTACGGGTGCTGAATTACACTCACAACTTGAACCCGCCATGGAAGATACTGGCAGCCCCATCTCACCTATTGAGCGCTGCGCCAATGAAATACTTTTCGAAATCCAGCACTACATCACCCTACAATCACCAAGTTTAGCTAAACGTGACATCCTTGCTCTACGCTTCACATCCCATCGCCTGAACTCTTTGTTCACTCGATATGCCAGAAGCCACACAGAACCTTGTTAATCAGCTTCAACAGTTTTGGGGCAAGATTAGGAGATATATGTCTTTGAAACGCCTTGAGGTCAACTGGTATGATACTAGGATTAAGACAGGACTTGTGAGGTCAATCTATCATGCCCTTACAGATAAACTGTTATATACCATTCATCAAGCCACGGGAGGCAGGCTCAATGGAATCCAGTGGAACATACCACGGGCGCTCCATCTAGTGCAGCTTCTATCATCTCAACTGACGTTCAACTTGCAAGAGTTACAGGTTCACGCCCGCAGTCATGGCGGATCTCGGGGTGGCCATGGGCCAGATCAACTCAAGTCATCACTAATGGGGGATGTTGTCCTGCAAAATCCAAGTATTCGCTCCATATCGCTCATAGGTACTTCGTCATCTATTGTCTGCACATGGGAGGAATTATTCCCACCGCAACTGGATAAACTCGCTGTTGAGAAAATCAAAGTCCACGGAAATCTCTCCCGCCTATCACCCTCGTCGTCATCCGCACCCATTTTACCAAAGCTTCCGTACCTCAAAGAACTTAGCATGCGTACTATCAAGCTACACCATACATCTGAAACCAACCTTAATCCTTTATGGGTGACGCTCACAAACTCCAATGCGCACCTCACACACCTTATCCTGCAATACGACCCTTCCGATATGCTTGCAGATTATCTCGCATCTTACAGTGGCTTATCTGAACTAGAATGCTTCATTCGTCATTGCATCGCCCTTTCGAGACCCTTCTTACCACAAGTCCTCCCTCACCATGTGACCTCGCTCACATCACTCCGTCTTACCCTGGAGTCCTGGACTTTGGTGTCATGGATTCGAGTCAAGAGGGTATAACGATTGATCTATCAACCTGGCCAGTCTGTCAGCTTTCAGTAGGCTTATGACTCTCAACATCGCCACACCTACCGGCTAGGACCTTACGGTTGAACGATGTCAGCACCTTCTCAGTTGCGTCGCCGGAATGCCCAAGCTACAACGGTTCCAAATCCAATGGTTGCAACTGAATACTCCAGAAAGTAGTCTTCCTGGTACCATGAACTCGGAAGAATTTGACCGGCGTATATCGTCCATCAGAGAGAATGTCTCTATCAGAAGATGTGCTATGAAATCATTAGAGCTCAAAATGGCTTGGGGAACAGGATTCTTAGACAAGAAGATGACAATCTGGGAAATAGCGTTTTCAGGTAGGACAGCTATCGCTACCCTGTGAATCGAATATCCACTAACAAAATTGTCTAGCTGTAGCAGATACTACCGCCAGCGGTGCCAGTGCGCCCACTCTAGATCTGGAAGAGACCTTCCGACTGAAATGTTTTACACATTCGTGTAAATTTGATGACTCGGATGTTGTGTGCATATTTTCATTCCTCAATACCAGGTGACACTAAGTAATTACGCACCCCCGCTACTTTATTCAGCATGTGTTCTGTACATGGGAATACTTACGCTGAGAGTCAATTGGCACTGCGAGTGGCAAGGTCTAGTCACTGTTACTTCCTTGCATATCAAACGTCCCCCTGGATTTCAATTCGGATTGGGTGTATCGAAATCTATTAAGTATTGAAATTCCCGTTGTCATTGCCACCTCAAGACTCTCCGACGTCGACGTGAAAGGACGAGAAATATAACGCGTGACATAGCGCCACCGCGCCATCACATGATGTGACAATTCGCGGTTACAGCCGTGGCTCGTGACTCTACCGCTGGCAACCAGGTTAAGAGCACCCAACAGCACAGACCTCCCCGAGCAAGGCACATACCACGAATGTCGCATAGGAAAGGTCAATGACATTGTTCCAGAGATTATTAATCAAGTTTTCACGTATTCATGTCCCTGCCACTGACAACGAGTGGCGTTTATGGCACATTCCAGGATGTTGAGGCTGCACGCAGGAAGATTGACGATGAAATATCCCGGGCGGACTCACAGGAGTGTATCTCTCTACTTCGAATCCGTCGAAATGCACTCGCGCCCATCATGCGCGTTCCTGCAGAAATTCTGCTGCGAATCATGTTCGAGTGCAAACAATTATATCGATACATACACTCCCCTTTAAGGGCGATCCTAATGCGTCGTATCACTTCAGGGAGTTGGCTCTGCAATCACCCCTTCTATGGACATCGCTTTTTATCCCCACCTCGAAGCCTGCCTGGATTTCTGAGCTCATTCGTCGGTCACGCTCTGCTCCTCTCAGCATATTCATCGAATGCACTGATGTCCCTCCCGATTATTGGAAGATCACATGTCCCTTATTCGTTGCAGTAATGGACAGAATCGGGTCCTTCACGTGCTACGACAGAGGCTTCTTTTCTGATATATACAAGTTCATGACCAATTTCGATTTGGACTTGTCGATGTCGCCCCTTCAACTACGCGTTTATTTGCCCCGACCTCACTACGCTCATACTCAGAAATTTGGACAATGGGTCTTTACCATCGACGGTGGAGTTCTTCAAGGGTGTTATCGACTTTAACCAAACTTCAATATCTGACTCTAGACGGAGCGCTCACCTCGGTGCTACCCAGATCCAAACCCGAAGTCAACTCACCGGAACTTAACATATCCTTGCCACACCTCACTTTTTTCAAGTTGAGCAACGAGTATTACAGCTGCTGCGCTACCTTGCTCTCCTCCGCCAAACTCTCATCACTCAGGACATTGCACATCGACCTCAATTACTACTCTGCTGGACTGCTACCCCGCATATTTAGCATTTGGTACGACTCCGCCATCTTTCACGATTTTCCACGTCTTTAGTTGAAGATGGTGGTCCATCATGGCAGCCGTTTCGAGGTTTATGATCCTAGCAAGCCAGAGGAACCCATATTCAAGCCGCACTGAGTGGCTGATCGGTATCATATTAGAGTGCAGCCGTGTTACGATCTCCTCGACAATTTTCCACCAGAGAAGCTTCAGATTTTCATTAGATCGGGAAGGCGATCACCTAATGGACGATTTTTTGATGATCGCGTAGGTGCATTCCAAGGGGAGTGCGCTTACAAGGCTCTCGCTTGGGGGAGGTCGGCTGTGCTCTACTATGCTCAAGATCTTTCCCCATCCCTATGAAATCTGTTACTGCAACGAAGGTTTTAGCGACGACTGTCGACCTCCCTTATTGGGTTGTCCAGCGTGTTACGACTTTGCGGGAACCATTTTCCCTGGGCTGAAGGTCCTCATACTTAAGTTGGACGAGGCCGACGATATCACTCCGCGGGCACTAGAGGATTTCCAGATGCATAGACACTACAAGCACGATCGATTTATCGACAAGGTTAGGATAAGCTGTCGGAACAGAGACACTCCTCGGGCGAAACGTATGTTGTATAAGCTGGACATGGTCGTTGATGGTGTACGCTGCGCGGAAACCAGCGATGAGGAAGTCGCAGCGGATAATGGAAATAATGGCGGAAGCGATAGCGAAGATTTTGATACCAGTCGAAGCCTGACTTTTGAAGATCTTAGTGTTGATGGGTAGTATTGTGTGGCTGGCTGGAAGATCCACCGGTTTATTTAATATGATCAATTTACATAATGGATCGAGCGGAGCGTGGGTATGATGGGTATACATGGAAAAGAACGTGTTTGGGGCAGATCAAGTAGGAATACTCGGGATAACCACAGTGCTCATATGCTCATTTTCACGAGCGGGTATGTATCTTCGGCTGTTGAGTGATGCCAGTAAAGTCATCGTATACCTGCAACCGTTGACAGCGTTGCACAGGCACAAGTGTCATGAGAGTCGACCAGGAAGCAAACAAGCGCAATGACATACAATCTGCTAATTGAGAATACCCTAGGGATGAAAAAAAAAATACAATTCATCAATGAGGAGGGTTATCGAGCTGGGAGTGAAGGGAATAGGGACTTACAAAATTAGACCAAGGTAGGTATCCGAGGCATATCGAAAGAGGAAAAAAGTCGCAAAGGCAGCCGTAGTGATCACTGCCCCAGTTTCGAGGCTTTTGAGCATGATTTTTCTCATCCGGTTTTTGAAAGTACTCGTGACTTCAGCCTTGGCACACCAAAGCTGTGGTTATTAGTAGTAGCATGCCGGTGCCAGTAAAACTGAGTATTTTAACCTGGAATTAAATGCTCTCACGATACGTACAAGGGTGATCATAGTCAGCGTGATAACGCTATCACACACAAGCGCAAGTGCGAGGTACACCTAGTATTACTTGGTGTTAATGGTAGATCCATCCGCGCGAGAACGAAAGAACAGGTACTAAGTTTTTATGGAGGCCTTCGAGGATCTTTTGCAGGTCATTATAACTCTGAAAGAACTTTATTGTGATGGATGGTAATTAGTATCACCAGCGACTCCAAGGCAGAACTTGAGAACCTTACAGTATTTGCGACAACAAAACACAGGACTACCTCAGCTAGGGAAAGCTGATATATAATTGAGAACCTGAGGTTACAGCAAGCACGACCTAGACATATACATGCTGCTTACCAAAATTATTACCAGGGCAACGATGTAGCCCTTCCAAGACATGTGAAAAAGATGCCATATTCTCCTTCAATTATAATGTCATCAGGGCCGACTCTAGCACCTTAGGGAGCCACATACCAGGCAAGGAATACTTGAACGATGCTTGCCACTTCAAACCAATACCGCGCATATATATCAAACAAGTTCAGATAGAAGGTCTATAGACAACATACCTATACCCGTGAGCACGGGACAAATGGCAAATGACCAAAGTACAGGGCTATTGAGCACCACCTGAATGTCGACCGCGTACCAATCGACAAGGTGTACCCAAGTGCTATGGGTCATGAGAAGTGTAAAAACACTCTCAAGCACGCACAAAATGCCAACTGTGTCCCAATGTGTGAGTGGGGTGAAACTGGCGGTAGGGCAGTTCAGGTCGTACCTATGGTAACGAGCCAAGTAGGATCTTTGGATCGCGTACTGCTAGCAGCAGGTGCGGTGAAATATGCGACTTACCCGACCCCCAAAGGAGCAATACGTTAGCATGGGTGCTACAGAAGCTTGCGCATGAGGACTACTTACAAAATTGGACCATTAAACATCCATAGAGGCACCAGCTGAGAGCAGTCCCAATTAACTGCACAAAAACATCGAGTCACATTTCTTGGAATAGAGATATGTGCTGAGTGATAGGGAAGCACGAACCTTAGCACCTAGGCTAACGAAATGAGAATCAATCAACCGCACATAATTAGTATGGGCCAATGACTCAGCAGGACCGAGCCAAGGATTTATTGCACTCACGTCGAAATAATGCCCCTCTGGATCATAGCGCACACAGTGCGTAGGGGATGAGAGCAAGATGGAGGTTGAAAATCAACCACCGCCTAATCTGCCCTGTATTTAAGTAGAGCACCCGGCTTACCGAGTGCGCCAATGCATATCAGTACCAGTTTAGAGCAAAGACAGGCACGAACGCAACCCCGGCACTACGCAACCAACGGCGTTCGTAGCACAGACCCTAACACCGACTTCAATTAACGTCATTTGAATAAACGGCGAAGTTGCTATTTCGAGGTACACGAATTGATGAGTCGCGGTGGTCCGATCTGTAGGCCCAGATTTGCTCATGCCTATTGCGACACACCACGCGATGAGTTTACGCTTTTAGCTGCAGTAACAGAGTTAACACTTCAGCTTGGATATTAGGTGTTGTTGATGAACATGGTAGTCACTTAGTACCAGTGTTGTGCCAGTCGGCGACTTAGTCGTGACTGGTTGTTGCCAAGGTCGGATACTCGCGTGTGGGCGGGCATCCGATTGTCGATCCAACCTGAAAACCTTGACTACTTCCCGGCAAGGGTCGAAAGGTCACGAGAGTGTAAGAAACACGTGATTTGTGGCTGAAAAGTCTCCAAAATCAAGTCCACGACTCGGCTTTGGTCGCTAGTCGCGACTGGCACTACACTGCTGCCTACCGGCATAGTACGGGACTGGTGATATATAGAAAACGCGGGAAAATAACATTGGCATCGGTCCCACGAGGTGATCTACATGGGAACGAAAGGCCTACAGAATCGGTACATATTCAAACGTAAAGGTTAGCTGGGTAGCGGACATGCTTCTCTACCCTCCATCCTCCCGCATCATATCCCATGTCGTTGACTATCCTTTGCACAGGACTAAACTCTCCCTTCCCGTTGTTGAAGGCCACGTAAATTCCAGCATTGCCAAAGCCAACAATGTCAGCACGCCCATCTCCCGTAAGATCAGCTACGAATCTTGGGTGCTTATCGACGCGCCATCCACCTGCGTCGTATCCAAAATCTTTGATCACGAGCTTTGGAGCCTTGAAGGTGCCGTCGCCGTTGTTGTAAGAGACATATACACCCGCATTCCCGAAGCCAATGATATCACCACGCCCATCGCCAGTGAGATCAGCAACGAACCGCGGATGCCTGTCGACACGCCAGCCTTTGTTGTAGCCAAAGTCTTCGATAGCCAGTTTGGCTTTTTGGAAGACACCGCTGCTAGTATTGAGCGCGACGTACACTCCGGCGTCTCCAAAACCGACAAGGTCCACCCTCCTATCTCCCGTCAAGTCTGCAACACAGCGAGGGTGCTTGTCTACCCGCCATCCTTTACTATAGCAGAACGTGTCACTGATTTTCTTGGGTTGTCCGAACGTCCCATCGCGGTTGTTCATCGAGAGGTAAGTCGCACTCTCCCCAAAACCAATAATATCAGGACATCCGTCGGCATTGGAATCACCAAGGACGCGGATGTGTTTGTCAACTCGCCAGTTTTGGTTGTAGCCGAAATTGTTGAGGGCAAGAGAGGCACTACTGAAATGGCCGTTGCCACTGTTCTTCGATACATAGACACCGGCATTGCCGAACCCTATGATGTCAGCTCGGCCTGTCCTCCTAAGATCAAATAAGAAGCGAGGATGCTTGTCGATGCGCCAACCACCGGCGTCATATCCAAAGTCCTTCAGGACCAATTTGGACTTTTGGAAGGTGTTGTCATTGTTGTTTATGGAAATGATGACGCCGCTATTTCCAAAGCCGACGATGTCTCCTGGGCCATTTCCAGTTAAATCTGCAACGAGACGGAGATGCTTCTCGGTCCTCCAATTCCCGGCAGAGTAACCGAAGTCATCGATGACTCGATGTGGGCTGAGATTCATAGAATTGCGCACGACGTAAACGCCTTTGTCACCGAAACCGATGATGTCTGCGCAACCCTTGCGGCGGGTAGGAGGAGCTACAAGTCAATAAGAACCTGGTAAGCACAAGTAAGCATGAGGAAGGGGTGTTGCTTACCCAAACCTTGACCAGGTGTTGTCATTTTTTGACGTTGGAATTGCGTGTATAGAGATCAGCCGGGATGAACGACTTGAACGACGAATGCCTCAGACCCAAAGCCCATTTATACAAACACAGAAAACCCGTGATTCTTCTTTAAGTGCCCACTGTCCCCATCAGAGGACTTTTCCAACAACGTATCCTAGGATAGTTGTGGCACAACGACGAGACCCTAGAATGCTACTATATTGGAAACTAGAAAGCCCGTTGGAGAGTTTTTAACATCTAGGATCATTGGATATCGAACGTTGAACACATTGTCCACGGGACACGGTGCTAACCTTACTTCTGGATCGGTACGTCTTGATTTTGTATATATACCCTGCCCCACAAACAATTGAACGGAGGGTACCCATCCGGAAGAACAGCAACCCTGATAATCCACCTCGATATCTTGACGTTGCTAGAACCCATGCGGCTCCATTATTGGTGCATTTTCCTGATCCCTTTTGACTCATTAGCGATCGCAGTGGTTATCTTTAAAATGCCTAGACTACACCAGATCACAAAGAACCTATTTTTCGACACGTTATTCACTTTTGGATTCATGATCAATCATGTGAACGTGCACGCTTTCAAGCAAATTAAGAAGCCCAAGTAAAGAAGCGGTCTGGATTCATCCTCTGGAGCTGACCATTTAGCTCCAGGACGCAGGGGACTTGGAAATCTTCATCGAATCATTTGCAGTAAAGAATTTTGGCGTGCAAGCAAGGCATTCACACGCTCTGCTATTCTGTAGCTCAGTACAGAGACACATTCAATAAGGTATCCTGCGCTGGTTTTATTAGAGGACGCCGCAAGTTGTCCCAAAGTTCCCGAGTAGGCGCAAGGCAAAATGGAGGGCATTGAATTTTGCTAGTGGTACTCCCGACCGCATGTAAGTACTGTACAAGTCGACGTCCATCGTGGAATGAAATAGGTCCAATTCTACGCCTACCTTTAATTCCTAGGGTGTACAACTTGAGCTTTTACCCTTGCCACCGTGGCATCATCCCCAGGTGTTTTCATTTCACAAATAAACCCGTCCAGAGTAGAGAAAGGTGGACAAGGGCACCCTAAAAATGCAAAGAAGAAACATAGTTCATCGACGAGGGGTGTCCAGAATTATCATCAAAATCAGCGAGTGTGAGGTACCCTCTACCAAAATACCCGCCGCTGTTGCTCCGCGAAACCGGAAAGCGAGCACTTCCAATTCCTACGATATTTGCTCTGCACGTGTTTTTGAGGTCGCACAAGAAATAAAGATGCTTCTCGATGCGCCAGACACCTGCATTATATCCACGCGTTATACCCAAAAACCGCGTAAAACCAATTTTGGCTGTTTGAAGGCGCTATCGTTGTTATTGAAGGCCACAATAAGGCCGCCATCGCCGAAGTCAACTATGGCAGTGGACAAAGTGAGCGCCCGACACGATGCATGTCAATTATACGATCACATTTTCCTGCTAGTATTGAAATACATCTGTTCTCAAGCTAAGTACGATAAAACGAGAATAGAATTTATAGAACAACCAAATGTATTAAAGGCCACCACCTTTAGCATCCTTGGTGTCCACGTTTGTCAGAAGGGCTTATGCGTAATGGTACGTTAATGGAGTTGTGTATTTGACTGAGCGATAGATAGAATGCTTTCGTTCGCGATCCAATTGCCAGGCAAATGCCTGCGGCCATTGAGCGATGCCAGCAATGTCACTGTATACCTACATCCGTCGACAGCGTTTCGCAAAAGCCATGCCAATCAGATGAGTAGACAAAGACCAAGTGCAGCGACCTACAATCTGCTGATCGAAAACACCCTAGAGATGCAAAGCAAAAATAAATATAGCTTGACAACGAAGGGTGCCCCGGAGTAGAGAGTAAAGGAGCTTACAAAATCAAACCAAGGGAATTGGCCGAGCTGCAAAAAAAGAGGATAAATGCCACAAATGCAGCCGCAGTGATCACAAAGCCAGTTTCAAAGCTCCTGAGGATGATCTCATTCATCTCGCTGTTGAGGGCACCAGTGGCTGCAGCTTTAGCACGCCAAAGCTATTGATATTGGTAGCAGCGTGCCAGTGTCAGTGAAAGGGAACATGCGAATTTAGAAGGGTATAGTATAATAACACGTACAAGCGTGGTCATGGTAAATGTGATAATGATATCACAGGCAAACCCAACTACAAGGTAAGCCTGTTACCTTATGTTAGCAATATACTTATCCATCCGAAAATGTGAGAACTGGTACCAGGTTTGTATGGGCGCCTTCTGTGACTTGCTGCGGATCTTGGCTCTGGAGGAACTATACCGTGACAGCAATGCACATGTTCGAGTTAGTATGTCACGGGCGATCAGTGACTCTGAGACAGAACTTGAGGACCTTAGCTGTAACAACAAAGCATAGGATCACTTCGATGGAGGCGAGCTGTTAGGATCAGGGGTTACAAGGGGTGGGATCTGTATGTAACATGCTGCTTACCGCAATAATTACTAGGGCAATGATGCTGCCCTTCCGGGACATGCACGAGAGACTCCATATTCTCCTTCAATTTTGGAATCATTAGAACAGGCTCTAGCGCCTTATAGCGGGTCAATCACCATGCAAGATATACTTGAACGATGCTTGCCACTTCAAGCCCATGCAATGAACATTAAACAAATTTAGATAGAAAGTTCAGGGAAAGTACATTGAAAGCACACCTAGACCCGTGATTGCAGGACAAATAGCATATGACCAAGGCACAGGATTGTTTTGCAAAATGTAAGGGTCGAGCCCGTACCAATCGATAAGGTACACCCAAGTGCTGTGGGTCATGAGAAAAGTGAAACCACTCTCGAGCACCAACAAGGTGCCAACTGTTTGCCAACACGTACACGAGTGAAGGTTAAACCAATATTCGGGCATTCAAGCTCATAGTAAGGACATACCTATGCTAACGAGCCACACAGGATCTTTAGATAGAGTCTCGCTGGTGGCTGATGTGGTGAAATAGACGTCTTTTCGACCCCCACAAGGACAATAGGTTAGCACGAGGTTTTTTAAGCTTAAGTGTTTTAAGAACTCACAATACTGAACCATCAAGCATCCATAAAGGCACCAGCTGAAAGCAGCTCCGATTAACTGCATAAAAGCGTAGAAACACGTTTTCTTCGGATGACGGCGATATGGTGAGCATTAAGAAATACGAACTGAAGCGCCTGCACTAATAGGATAAGAATTCATCAACCTCACAAGCATTCGGCATGAACCGACAGCTCGGAAACAGACAGAGCTGAGAGCTCATTGCACTCACACCGTAATAACGTTCACCTGGTCCATAAAGTACGCAGAAGCGAAAGTATGTAGAGGGGCACAAAACGGAGACCAACTAGACGGCCATGGGCCTTGGATCTCGCATTTAAATAGAATCCCCAGAATGTTGGATGTGTCGGCGTGTATCAGCACTAGGCAGGCACAAGGCTCGAGTGCAACACCGGTCCTACGTAACGAGGGTTAACGGCGTTTGTGGCAATGGTGTCAGAGCTGGCACCTGAGAATAAGCCTTCAGAGCCACCTATTGACTGTCCCTTATGCGTTGATAACAAACACTCAACCTGACGTAACTCAAACATAATAGAAAACGTACAGGTCGTATGTCCAGGAACTCTTCTCCAACGTAATCAGTGGCTGTTGAATGCTAAAAACAGATTTGGCCCTCACGCTGTCAGAGTTATGCTCCACCAGGGTTTTGCAATCGCCGCCAAGTCGCAAATATTAGGAACGCCGCTTGTTGGTTCTGAATCAGCTAGTGGTCTTGGCTTGCTGGTGGCAAGTAGTACTTTGCTATTTCTGAGTGCGCTTGTTATTTTTTTTGCACGTTTTAATTCCGTGAAATTGGTACTTTTTTTTTTTTTTTAAAATCTGTTATAGGCTGTAGCTAAGTACGGGCCCCCCGAAGGTAATACATGAGAGTATCTACGGTAACTAATAGAAGTACGGTAGAATGTTATACGGTGGAGTTGAGATCGTAGGAACAGTATCAAACTAGAGGAAACTATCAAACGGACTACGAGAGACGCGAGAGAGAAACCAGGACCAGAGAGAAAGAACTACGTATCATACATATGAGGCAGTACGTATACCGATCAGAGGAAGGAAATAAACTATGTACTAGTGTCCGTTGGAAGGAGAAACGACTTACCCGGGAAGGGTGGGGGGGGCTCCTTGGAACGTGAATGCTATAGGGTTGAGTGAAATTGGTACATGTTGTTGCCAATATTAAGAACATACACCCTGATGAGACGCCGTTGGTGTCTTTATCTCCATAAAGTTATACGACGCCCATTCAGTAAAAACATATCTTCCAATCTTATCATTACTCAGTACTACTACGTAATTCATCCATCCAAGAGCACAAAAACAGAGATGCATTTTAAAACAAAGCTTCAATACAAATCCCGTACAATACAAAAAACTATTTTAGCCCATTTAGAATGTCAAGGTCTGTCCAGCCTGGCCGGTGACTGTCAACCTGACGCTCGACGCGCCAATAAGACTGTAGCCATAAGGAGCAGAAGTGAATGTGCCAACGAGAGCCGTGTTGACGCCTCCGCCAAAGTCGTTGCCCCGAGCGACGGCGTATCCGGAGCTGGTAGAGTACAGAGGTGCCTTGGTGTTGACAAAGACGTTGTTCTCGACAAGGAGTTGAGCACCTGTAAATGGCTAGTTAGAGTCGTACGAGAAGAGACCAGCGCGCGAATACTTACCGACACGAGTGTTGATGCCATCGTTGACGTTCTCAAAGAAGTTGTTGTAGATGTGTCCACGTCCGAAGCGGAAGGAGGGTGTGCGAGAGTTGAGGTTGCTCCAGTAGTTGAGGGCGTAGGTGACAGTGATCTTGGTATCCTCAGAACCGTTGCTGTCAGAGTGGCCGACGAGGGAGGTCTTCCAGTGGTTGTATAGCTTGCTGTAGGAGACAGTAACGCCAGTGCATCCGTGGGTGATGTCGAGCAATCCATCGTAGCTGAAATAGAGGTCAGTCTTTGCTCTTGATCCATATAAGAATGAGACTGACTAGTCCTGTTTGTCGAGATCGGAAGGTGAGTATTAGCTGGGGTTTGACTTGATTAAATCTTACCTTGTCGTGGTCCATGTCGCTGGAGAGGTCGACGTGGTCGATCCAGACTTGGTTGGCTTCCTGGACACCAATGGCATCACCAACATCAGCCAACACCTTGGAGATTTTGACGTTTCGGATGATGACGTTGTTCTCGCGGTAGACACGAAGGCCAACACCAACGAGAGCTATTATGTAAAGTCAGCGAACTCGCCTAAGCTGCGTCGTGTGGCGATCACTCACAAGAGCCTCTCAATCCAATAACGGATGTGTTTGAGCCAACACGGATAACTGTGCTACCGGTAATTGTGCCTGGTAGGATGACAATTTAGTATCATGTACCGTGCAACCTGTGTCGGGACGTACCAGAGATGACAACGATCTTCTTAGCAGTGCCAGAGACGGCAGAGGTGAGAGCAGAAAGGGTAGATACAGTAGTCACTGATCCACCAGAGCCACCAGTTGTGCTAAATGACGTAGCTCGAGTGAGCGCCTCGTTTTAGTATGTCGCCGTAAAACTTACCCTCCGTTCAAGGTCGCGTAGCCGATGTTGGCAACATCACCGTAAGCAGCACGCTTGGTAAGTGAGTGCTCAGATAGCTCGGTTGGGAGTGCCTATATGACAAAGGAGCTGCTCTGACCGTGAACTGCTATCTCGAAGTCAAGTATACCCACCGAAACGAATTGAAGAGCAGCAAAAGCGATGAAGGAGATGAGCCACTTCATGGTGAGCAGGAGTTGGAAGAACCGTTGACAGAGGACAGATCCCGGTGGACTGTTGGTCCTCAACAGCAGATTTCAGCCTGCTTTTATAACTCGTCTCTGCTACTGTCCATCGGAAAAACCGAATGCACTCACCTCCTTCGCTTTTGGATCTATGACACAAGTCAAACATAGCCGTTGGTGACATTGATTACAATAGTGGTCGAAGTATGATCGCATATCTCCATTATGGCCTGCAAGAACACCTAAATCACTGGTAGTTCTTCTAAAACATGCGGGCCGTCAATCTCCGTCCGGACCTCGTAGCTACACCATCTTGTACCTTGCTGTGAACAGGATAAAATATTTGCACCATCTGTTCAGTCACTACGCAATTCGACTTTCGCCGATGATGTCTCCAGAACGACGATAATAATACAACATCGTTTCCAGCGGGCCGTACGATCAGAAAGGCACTGGCCCTGAGTAATAAAGCTCTAGAATAGTCATTCTGCGCGATGGCTACGCTGTAGGATGGGAAAGGACCTCGCGTGAGTAGCGGCGTAAAAGTGTCAACAATTATCCAGCCACAAAGGGACGGTTTGAATGGCCAAGGAGAGTCTGCATCCACGACATGTAACCCAGACGTGGACCATGGAACCCGATAAGCGTATAGAATGAAACACAGGCGTTACACTGCTTCCTCTTGACGGCCACATTGACGGCCGTATTGACAGCTTGATTATCCGATACCACTATCACTGTAGGACCGCCAGTGCACCGCTGTCGCCCATGGGGCACGCTTATCCGTCTCCGGGGAAGTACACAACCCATGGTATGGGACAGCCTTCCAGGCCATTCGAAGAACACACGCAGCAGCGGCAAGGTCGTGTCACGAGCGGAATATGGTCATATAGCCGGACCGTCCATATGCCTCGCTGCCCAACGATGGTGAGCACCACGTCTGTCTGGTATTCTTCCGTGGTTTTGAATTGAGAATGCGCTCACCAACTGGCAGAATGGGACAGCGAGAACGGCAGTCATCGGAGAAACGTAACCATGTGCCTATAGAAACGTCAGCCTTGCGAGGTTAGGCCCACTCCCCCACATCAAGAAGGTGAGGGGAGAAGGTAAATCAGCCAAGCGGCCGGCGCGAGTGGAACCGGAAGCGAGGCCCGCCTCGTAATTGTGCAGGACAGAGGACTACGCAAGCAGGCGTGATTGGACTAGTGGATGAGCAATGTCATATCAAACAAAATCTCGCCACGAATGCAAATTATGCGGAGGAAGAAAGGAGATGACTTGAGCCGTATTGAATTGGAAAATGGCGGGGAAGACGCAGCTGGGTCTTGAATCTACCCATAGCCGTTGTATTCAGTGCTTTAAGTTCGAGATGCCTCCAGTACTATAGACAGTCCGGACTTGATACACATGGTATTGGTGCCACTCGAGGCCTCTAGCGTTGGTCCCGGTCGCCTAACAGTGTAGGTCACCTGCATTAGGAAGGGACAAAGTTATTTAGTCCTTGGATTCTCGATGCTCCACAACTTACAGCAAGTAGATAAATCCCCAAGCAGTTGATCACGAATAGCATGCTTCACCGAGTGCCTACCATGCAATTCGACTAAAGAAGCGTCTATTCTTAAAACGCGGTGATTCTTCTGTCCCACTATGGACCCAGATCGGAGTACGGGGGAGATACATTTTTCCGCGCCAACTACGCGCGCTGAAGGGCGTGAGCGCTCCTGCATCTAAGAGCAGGCGAAGATATATCGATGGCTCCAACTCACCCCTGGAGGGGAGATTCCAGCTCGTTGCAGAAGTCAAAAGGCGAAGGAAGAGAAAGCCCGCCTCCACCCAGAGCTCCGATCACCTAAACCCTAACCCCACCTTTGGGTTCCAAAAAATCTCCATAGCCACCGAGACTCGCAGGCTGGAGCACCAATGCCCCCAGCGCAGACACAGGCTGCAGGCCAAAGAAAACGGACGAGGAAACGAAAGAGGCGCGTAGCGTCCTCGTCTTCAGAGTCCTCCTCATCCTCCTCATCCGAGTCGGAGAGCGATTCGCCTCCGCAACCAGTGGCCGCCGTCAAGGTCAAGGTGTCTGGAAAACCAACCGTACGACAACCAGAGTCCGATTCCGAGTCGTCGTCCGCATCATCATCATCATCATCATCGAGCAGTGGATCTGATTCTGAAGATATTGCGATAGAGAAGGATGCGCCCGGATCGTTTGTCGATGCCCAGCACACGACGGTAGACGAGACCACCCCCCGCCCTCGTTCACCCACGCCGGTGCCCATACCCTTGCCCACCATATTTCCTGCGAACGGGGAGGGACAATCAGAGGCCGAGGCGGAGGAGAAGATGAAGGCCAAGTTTAGGAAATTCTGGATGTCCGCCGTGGCTGATGGTTTTCGCGACGACTTGGAAGAGATTCGAAAAGTGCGTCTGACCTGCTGAAACTACGTTTTCTTCATGTCCCGAGAATTGTCGATCTGACTGGGTTCAAACGCATCGCAGGAGCCCAACTTTAACTCGTCCAAGCTGGCGATGTTGATCGACTCGCTTGCGTCTGGTGCTGATGTGTTTACGACGCCTCAAGGCACCTCGGGCATCAAGGAATACGAGATTGCGTTGCAATGACTTCAACACAAAAAGTTTGATGTATTTTCCCAACAATTGTTGATAATCGGTCCTTTAGTATGGATGCAGACACGCGATAAGCGAATTTTGTAGCGACGTGTAATGTGTGGACCACAAAAAAAACGGCACCTACCAGCTCCAATCAGATAGTGCACGGCTTGTAGCAATCTCATGTCACAAAAATTTTGGGGATCATCTGGCATCTTTTATTCGTTTTTTTCTGAATATCGGATACAAGGCAACACCACCGTATAGTACTCGTATAAACACATCAGACAAAAAAAAGGAGAGGCATAGGTTGTTCGCCAAGGTTTCCATCTACAATTTATCCGAATCTCCAGGAATCGTCATTATAGAATGCAAAAGAACCAAGGCGAGAGAGAGAGACAAAAAGGCATATACACATCTTGAGTCGTAGAAAAACAGATCAGATCGTAAACAGATATTCAAACAGTCAAAGTTGTAAAAAAAAATCGATGAACCACTGACTCTGCCGTATCTAGCAAGAATCGAGCGGACGGTGAGTAAATACGAGGAAGAAAAGAGAGATGAGAGAGAAGAGAGAGAGATAGGAAAGGAAAGGAAAACACAATACCCTATAGCAAGCAAAAGGAAAACAGAACACATGCATGCGAAACCAACGAACCCCAACAAGAAAGTAACAAGGAAAGCAAGATGGAAAAGGAAAAAAAGGAAAGTCGTACACACTCGTGGAAACGTGAAACAAATTCGTGATTTGTTCTAGTGGATGTGCTGAACATCTATGCATATGAACTAGGGCACCTGAACGAATGCGATGCGGTGGTTCGGTTCATCGTGATGCGTGATGGGGGAGGTGCAACTGCGGGAGTGCTCGTTGATAATTGGCTCGTCAACTTGTATGAGCAGTCGTGGTCGTGTATAGCGTTGCGCGTAACAAGGGGAAGTCGTGAAGGGCGGGCGGGTGCCAGGCGAGTGGCATGAAAGGGCAAATGCGGCGGATAATTGCGTAAAATCGTACAGATGTTGGTTCGTGACAGCAAGCAAGATGCGAGGAGGGGGTGTGCATAGGTTCTAGCATAGCATAGATGTTCAGTTTTTGCTTGATATGAAGCATAATTCTCATTGAGAGAATGATGCAAATGCGAGTATGCGTAGACGCGTGTTTAGCGGGTATACGTGATTTTAAACGCGGATTGGACGCTGCTGGGATGCAGCAGGTCTTCCGCGAGGTCGAGGACGATTGATGCGAAGCGACTCGCTCCTATGACACAAAAACATGAAATCAGTCGTACGGTAAACTTGTAGCAATCCAGTACTCACGCTGACATCGAACTCGATTGTGTATTCTCCTTCTCACTAGTTGTCAATGCATTAGCAACCTTCTTAGTCAGTGCATTCTTAGCCCCAGATCCAACGCGGGGTCTGCCATTTACATCCTTTCCAAAACTTTCCTCCTCAGCCGGGAGCGAAAACACCTTTGACTTATTGTCCAATTCCGAGAAGGGCTTATACGAGAGCGAGGTTGTGCTCATGTTCATGGTAGAGCCAAGGGGTTGAAGGGTGTTGGCGTTGAACGAGGGTGGACGGGCAAATTTGACAGGTGAGGGTGAGTTGCGGGACACACGGCTCTGAGGGTATGGCGATGGTCTTGAGAAGGTTCTCGCGCGGCGAGGACGAAGTTCAGAAGGCAGAGGACCAAAGTTCTGCACAGATAGCTCGAGTAGTTCGCGCATTCCAGCTGGATTGCGGGGTGGTTGGAAGGCTACAAATGACACTTGGTGAGCAGATTCGAGACGCGGTGGAGACGATAACAGACTTACATTGCAATTCCGACAGCGAGAAAGGCGTATCAGAGAAAATCTGCTTGCTCTCCAAAACGGCATTCTGAGCCTCATCTCTTAAAGCATAGTACCTCCTCAAGTTCGTCAACATCCCCGTCGTGTCCTCCTCCCAAGTTTGCACTGAATAGATGGACCCAGTATCAGAGTCCACAACGAAGATAGATTGAGCTCTCGTCGAGTTGTCATCATCAGCGGCCATATTCTTGTCAGCGGGGGACGAGTGTACAGAGAAGCTTTCCTCCTGAATAGTCTCATAAACAGAATATATAGACGCCCTCGACGCACGAGCTTGTGAAATCCTTCGGCGATGTCCGTGGCCTCTTGCTCTTGCTCTAGCTTTACCCGACGCTGACGTCTGAGGGTGATTAGGGTTCGCGAGCATCATACCGAGCTGAGAAAGGTCGATGCTGGAAATCGAACCACTGGCGACCGAAGAGCCATCAGAAACATATAGGGGAGGGGTGTCTGCGCCTGAGCTTGCTGTGCATGTGCTTGAGCGTGAGCGGTTGAGTGGGGCTGGGCGACTGAAGACTGGGGCAGTCAAGACTATGCAAGGAAGATGTGGGGGTGAGGAAGGCGAATGGTAAATCGAAGTAAACTCACAAGAGCTAGAAGCTTCTTCACCAGCAGCAACGAGAACGCTCTGTTCAGTCTCTCGTCTCTTGATAACGCTAGGAGGGCAAGGAATAACTTCCTCCTTGGAAGGTGATGAAGAGGGCGAGGCGATGGGCTTTTTCTCTGGCACAGATGCCTCGGGCTTCGGTGGAGAAGCTTCGATGACGAACGGTTCTGGAATACGTTTATAGGAGTGGGTGCCTTGCTGAGATTTCTTGGCTTGAACGCAAGGCGATCCGTCAATGAGCGAATCAATTGACCGCCTGCGAATATGTCCACCACCAATCATCTATTATTCCCAAAGTCAATCAATGGGGTGTGAAAGGGGAATAGACGAACACTCACGCTAACCATAGTATCATCCTTCTTCGCCGGACTATTCTGGACGCTTGTCGCGCTAAACAACGACAGCGGTCTAAACTGCGCCTGCGGCAACACCTTCGCATGGTCCCGACTGTCATCACGCGACAAATCATACCCCGAACTACCACCTCCAAACACCGACGAGGCGTCCAACGAGTCCATCGTCGCACTCCTGTCATTCAAAATTGAATCAAAAGACGGAATACGATTCATCCTTCCAACGCGACCCGAGTCGTTCGAACCACTGTGGTCTTCCTCTTCCTCCTCGTCTCGCGTCCTCTCGTCGTAGCTCATGCTATCCTCGTGCATCTCGCTAGGCTCAAACAGACTCTCCCTAGGCGAAGCCGTAATAGAAGGAAGAGGGAACCCAGTCCGATCCTCCATCTCAAACATCTTATCTCCCAGCCCAGGTCTGGCCAGCCTGCCCGCTGAGAAATCGCTCCTGAACGACGAGGTGCTTCCGTTTGAGTCTACTCGCCCACGGACTTGACTTTGGCTCGGGCCTTGGCCTTGACCATATGCAAAGGGACGGGTGTACAGGCTGACGGGAGGGAGCGACGTAGCTGACATGTTGATTTCCCTATATCGATGCGTGCGGACAGACGGCACAGGCTTGGGTTGTTGACCATGGGTGACCGTACGAGCCATCTGTGCCAACGAAGACGCAGAGGCAGAGGCAGAGGTCGAAGCTGAAACCGAAGCCGAAGCGTGCCATGAAGCCTGCTGAGAATCTGAATCAAAGAAACTCTGCTGACTGGAGGCATCGCTCTCCACTCTCCTCCTCCTGAGCTCGTAAGCATTCCGATCGATAAAGTCAAAGGTGTCGTCCACGGACTGTGTGGAGAACGAGAACGTGGACATGTCCTCTGATATCGGGCGTTCTCTCACGACAGGCAGACCGTACTCGAAAGGATCGGGGATGCCGGGGTTGACCACTCGGCCGTATGAGGAGACAGAGGCGATGCTTAGCCATGATTCACGTCTGTAGTCCAAAACACTAGGCCTGTTGTTGCCGTTACCGTTGTAGCTGTGGTTGTTGTAGCTATGATGGTGGTTGTGGCTGTGGCCGTGATTGTTGCTGCTGCTACCGCCGTTGTTGTGGTTCGCTGGGGGGTAGAACGGTGGGTTGTTGACATTGAACTCGAACCCCCGTCTGACTTCCTCGAACGAGTCGAACCCCGTGAAGCTCGAGCCCGAAGTTCTGCGTGAATGGCTGTAGGGACTTGTGTCGCTGAAGCTGATGTCTCTTGGTTCTGAATCGCTAGCATCTGATTGAACTCTAATACGGGGAATGAGGAGAGGGCGAGGTCGCTCCTCAGGTACTCGAGGCTGAGGTGCTGGGTTGCTCGGCTGGGGGGCTTTGGAAAAGATGGACCTGAGGATGGAATCATCCGACTCGAGCAATGAGGGCGAAATGGAGGAATCGGAGGGAACACGAGCGCGGGGGATGGGTGGAATGATATCAGACAGAGTAAGTGGTCTGTCCCTCGTCAAAGATTGATCAAATTCCCTTGCTAGCTCCTCGCCCCTCTCCCTAGGGAACCCACCAAACCTGAAAGCCATGTCAAGCTGGCCGTCAGATGGTCGAATCATCAACTGCCGGGGGAGCTCAACAGACTCGTCTTCCAAAATGCTTTCTTCACTTGGCAAAGGATCAGTAGAGAACGAGTCGAAGTGGTTTTCCTTCTCTTCCATGCGGCGCGACCTGACCATGGTGCTTGCTCTTGGCTGGGGCACTGGCTCCTCGTCCTCAAAATGGATCTCCACGCTCACATCCTCCACCTTGACCTCGGACACATCCGCCTCCGTTGTCGTCATCATAGTCGTATTCCCCTCCTCTGGCTCCTCCTCGCTCTCGATTCTCGACAGCTCTGTCGCCAAACTGCTGCTCAGCCTCATCGTCGAAGTCTTCCTCTCCCCAATCTTGGTCATGACGCTCTTCATCCTCCTAATACCCGTCTCATTCTCCCTCTCGTTCTCTCCACCTCCCATTCCCATACCCAGCGTAGCCAAGCTTCCCCTCTCCCCTTTCATAACCCTCAACCCAGCAGGCTCCTGCACAGGCGGAACCTCCACAACCACGCTCTCCACACTCATCGACATCGACATCGACTCATCAACCCCACTCGTACTCGCACTCACGCTCTCATCCACACTCTCATCCGCACCCAACCCCAAAAACCCATAGCTCAAATCAACCTTGGCAGGCGTCTTGAACGCATTCTCCAGCTGCTCGATGAAGCTGTCCCGCGAGGACCCCATGCCCTCGCTCAACCTCCTCAGCTCCCCCGTGAAATCGAACGACTTCTTCGTCTGGTCCTCGTCTTCCTCTTCTCCACTCCCACTCCCACTTCCGTTTGCATTCGCGTTGGCAAGTGCGAGCTGGATCGCACTTGCATTGGCACTGGCACTGGCGCTTCGAGTTGTATAAAGAGACAAGGACGACGTCCCCTCTGTTGCGCTGCTAAGGCTCATCCCGAGGCCCATGCGAAGGCTTCCGATGCGGGGGCTAAACGAAGCCGTGTCGTCCTCTCCAGCATGCACATCCATCTCCTCCTCCACGTCCACGTCCAAACTCACATCCGCGTCTTCAGCGCCCTGACCGTCAACAAGAGAGTCCTCGTGGGCCAAGAAGCTCGGCGTCACCGACCGCGATCGGGAATGGGAATAAGAATGAGAATGCGAATGCGTGTGGGTGTAGGACTGCGCACGGGAGGGGGCACGAGAAGGGGGCAGAGGCGACGGAGAAGGCAAAGGCTCATCAGGCGGAAGCCCAGGCGAGGGCAACGCCGAAATCCGTCGACCAATTGTTCCACTACCCGCACCAGCGCCCGAACTCGATCCAGGACGAGACCCAGGCCTTGAAACAGCACCAACAGCAGACCCCGAGCTCGATCCAGGCCGTGCAAGCGCACCAGCGACGGCCTTGCCGAATTTGCTGCCCCGCCCTAGAGTCGTGCTCGAGACGTTGCTCCAGTTCAGCCGGCCGATTTCGTGGTGGTGTTCTTCCTCTTTGAGGATGACCTTGAGCTCGTCTGGGACGTCCGAGTCGGAGTAGAGGTCAGAGTCCTCGTGTGCTTGTGCTTGTGCTTGTGCTTGTCGATAGGCGGATGTATATGAGGAAGAGGAAGCACTGCGCGCGTGGGTCTGGGAGTGGGTGAGGACAGAGGTGCTGTGTTTAGCCGACAGCGCACGCGAGGGCGGCCTGTTCTCAACAGCCTCCGACTCGGAGTCAAACAGCTCCGCCATCGTCTTCCGCTTCTTGACCGTCCCGATCCTCGTAGCCGTCCCACTATTCCCAGCATAAGCCCGATCGAGCTGCTTGAACAAAGGGGAGAACGAGACGCCCATCTCATCCGTGCTTGCGCTTGTGTCATTCGAAGCATCAGACTTTGACCCAAAGGTGGCGTACGACGCTCGAACCGTCCCGTTCCTCCTTGGCGACTCTTCATGTTCATCTCCGTCCGAGTCCTCCGCTGATCGATAAGTCGATCGAGAGTGGCTCGAACTCGTACGGGCATGCGCACGCGATTTGGGTGAGGGCGATTCAGGATCCAGATGCCCGATCGCTCTCAGCTTCTTTGCGGACGAGGGGGTCTTTGAGCCCTTAGGCACGATCCTCAGAGACGTCGCATTCGAAGCGCGGGGCTTGAGAGGCTGGAAGACGGGCGCCGGCTCCGGCTCCGGCGCGGGCGTGGACTCGCGTTTGTACCGCAGCGCTGCTTGTTTGGATCGGGGCGTCGGCGAGGCGGGGTCTTCTAACAAATCCGAACGGGATCCAGAGGCTGAGCGGGAGCGGGTGTGGTGGGTGGGTGATAAGGCATCGGGGTCGGGAGAGAGGGTCTGGATGAGGGTTGACCATGGCGCGATGGGCTGTCCCAGGAGATCGGCTGCAGATGGTTTGGCTCGGATGGAACCAGAGCTGGTTGCTGTATAGGTCGTGGTCGAAATGGGGCTAGGAGCCGAGTGGCTCTTTCGCTGTGCGTAAGGACGGAGGGAGCCGTTGGACGCGGTGATCGCCCTAGAACCCAACAATCCCTGTTTCCCCGACTTCAAAGGACTGTCCGAAGGATGGAACCAGGTGCTAGCGTTGTACTCTCCCGACAGGAACTTGTCCAAGGGAATAGGAGACGGACGAGCAGGCGAAACACCATCGGGACTCGGCGAGGCTTCCAAATCGAGTATGTTGATAAGTTGAGCTAGATCGTTGGTCGCTCCCTCCAATTTGGACAAGACTCCTGTGTCGGAATCCCACGGTCAGCACGATGACAATACCATCAGGAACGAAAACGCGGAACGTGGAGGGGGGACGGGTAACTCACGCTCATCATCCTCGTACACGGCCACTGGACGACTCTTGCTAAAGACCTGCTCGGATACTGGTCGGGGTCTCATCTTCATGGTCGGTGTGGCATCCGAATCACTTGGGCGGGAGCGTCCCAGGGTGTGGGTTTGCTCGGCTTCCTCGTCGTCGTCATCTTCGACCGGCTCCACATGGCGTGGCACGTTCTCAGCCTGCCTCTTCTCCTGCTTCGTGGTATCCTCGTTCCTCAGCGACAGCAGGCTCAATTTCTTCTTCGCACCCCTTATATCTGCGTCCGGGAAAATGTCCGCGATGCCCACCCTCCGCCTGGCATCAGCAGCCGACTTCTTCGACTCTTTCTTTCCACTGCCCTTCTTCTCCTCCTCCTCCTCCTTCTCCTTGCCCTTCTTGCTCTTCTTCTTCCCCTTCTTCCCCTCCTCCTCCTCTTCCTCCTGCTCCTCCTGCACCGCCCTCGCCTCCGCCTGCGCACGCCGATCCGCCCTCTCCCTCCTCCTCTGCTCCTTCACATTCTCCAGCCCCTCCTCGTCCCACTTGACGCTCACCCCAATGCTCCCGCCCGAATTCGAATACCCGCTCCCGGTCGACGTCTTCGACACCCGCGACGACACCGTCGACGGCGGCCTCAACGACGACACATTCGACATGACCGACCCGGACCTATCTCTCCCTCTCACGCTCGACTCGACCGACAGCCGCGACGGGTTCATGATGATGCTCTGCGGAACGGGCATCGGGCTGCTCAGCGTGTGCTTGTGCCGGCTCGACACCGACGAGCTCGCGCTCGCACCCGCGCTTGGGGGGTTGAAGACGCTCATCAACGACGCAGCCCCGGAGGACGAGCTCCGAGTCCGGACGGACGACATCCGGATGCTCATGCTCGACGGCAAGCCAATTCCCAAAATGCTCCGCTTCTTCTTCCCCAAAGATGGCTCAGGTGGCTGCTGGCCGACGCTTTTGATCGTCCCATTTCCATTTCCGGGACTGTTCGCGATCGAGCCTGTCATTCCCGCTTCGAATGATCGTCGGAGCGTGTCTTCTTTTTCCTTTTCCTCCTTCCTGTCCTTCCTTTTCTTCTCCGCCCCGTCCTCGTCGTCGTCGTTCTTCAGCTGCGCCCAGCTGGCCATGCGAGCCAGAGATCGCACAGATCTCATCGCCCGGATCGCGATCGACCCTTGCGTGGACGCCTCCGTGTTGGTGGTGCTCGTCGACGTGGCGGACACGGTCCTCGGCTTTGTCGGTGTTGGAGAGCCAGCGCGCGCGTGCGAGTATGCGGCTGTGGCCGTGGAGGGACGGCGGGGAGTGGCCTCCGCGTCATCCTCGGGCTCGACAATGGACTTGAGCTTCTGCCCTGTCTTGGTGGAGAGGCTGGCAGCGGAGAGGTGTGGACGGGAGTTGAGAATGCGGCTAGAGTCGAGGGAGTTGAAGCGCGAGCGGGCATCTTGTGTGGGCTTGAGCGGGTCCGGGGCTGCAGGGTAGGTAGGAGCGGTAAGTATGCGCCTAGCGGGCGCGGTGCAGGGAGGGCAGACTCACTCTTGGACCGGGGAGGCATCTCCTGTGCCGGCTTGGAAGAGGTGAGAATCGAGCGGATGGACCCAGCTGAAATACGGTGAGCACAAGGCTACCCTGCATCCAAACTCTCGTCGCCTTACCTCTAGCTCGAAGAGATCCCTTCTCGTGAACCTTATTCTCCTTATCCTTACCCTTCTCCTTCTCCTTCGCGTCCTTGCGTCCTCGTCCTCGACCGATGCTCCACCACTTGCTTTCTTCATTCTTACCTTTGCCCACAGGCTTCTCCTCCTCTTCAACAGCCGCAGGCTGCATATCCTGACTCGCCTGGGGTACGTTGGTCACCTCTTCCAAAGCGCCCCACCCCATCTCGTTCAGCGCCGCTCTCGACTTTTGCTTCTTCACGACCACAATCTCCCCGATATCAGGGTCCTCCGTGGGGTCAACATAAATCGAGAACCCCCGGCCGGTCGAGCTCGCGCTCGGCGAGCCCAGGCCGAGCGTGCCAGTCTTGGTGTCCCGACGGGTGACATCGACGATTCTAATACTATTCTCCTTGTCGTCCCCCGCGGATGCAGCTGCAGTAGAACTCGAGCTCGAGCCAGAGCTCGCACCGGAGACTTTGCTCCCGACGACGCCCAAAAGGCCCAGCCTCGACTTTTTAGGGACGAGGCGCTTCTTCGTGCCCGCGGCGCTGTTGGCGTCCTTCGGCGCCAGAGCAGACGGGCGGGATATCGTCCCCTTGGACATTGTCTGTGGTGGTGATGTGGATGCGGCTGTGGCTGATGAGGGTGCATCCCAGGGATAGCGAGAGATGGGGCTCGCGTCGGAGGCCGGGCCCGTTGCGGAGGGTTTGGCGGAGACGAGACGGATGGAAGGAATGTGTGGACGTGGGGTGGGTGCTGAATCTGATTCGTGACTGTGCGTGCTAGTGGGAGAGGTGGTGGTGGTGGAGACTGGTGTTCTTGACAGGAGCGACAAACTGTTGCGCATTGTTCTTGATGATGATGATGATAATGCTGCGGTTGTTGTTGCTGACGTGAATGCTGATATTTGTTTTTTTTTAAATCAGGTGCGCAACTAGAAAAAAACGCGACGAGTGCCAAAATGCAAGGGTTGAAACTCGTGCTGATGCGACGCGCGTGGATGTAGCGTTTAATGCGTGACTGGGGTGATGTGATGTGATGGGCTCGTGTTTCGTGTTCTTCGTACGTCTTCTGTTCGTAATGCTTCGTTCTTGAATGATCTTACGTTTCTCTCGTGTCGGTGCTCTTGCGTCTTCTTGGTCGTACAGGTGCGTGCGTATGCGTTGGTGATATGCTTTCGTGAGGGATAGTAAACAATTGAGGGGGATTGCGGGTATTGTTTGTTTTGCGTGCGTGAGTGTGAGTACAAGTGGTCTTGGTTGTTAGCTCGATTTGCGGAGACGGAAAATCCTAAAACTGTGATAGCGAGTGAGGTGGAGGGAGAGAGGAGGAAGAGACCGTGACTTACCCTCTGAGAAAGAAAGGGTGCGTACCTAGGCCTTCTTTTTGTATCTATATATCCCAAACTCAAACTCGAAAAACCCGAACTCGATTGATTGAAGCTTTTGAAGAGCCGCTTCCCCTCTTTTCCTCCAACGACAACGAACGGACGGATGAACGACGAAGAGTAGACGAATGACGAACTGGTTAAACGGACGAAACGCAGACTCGTTGAACGGCGAACGAGAAGCAGAAACGAGAAACTAACGAACGAGAGAGAAAGGTAGGTAAGAGGAAGAGGACGCTTTCGTTCTCTCACTCGGAATCGAACCGAATCGGAATCTACAAACACAGATTGGGAGATGATGATGATGATGATGATGAAGGGGAATGTCTTGCGAAAGCGCTGTCACGGTCGTGCTGCTCGGCTGAAGCTGTAAATGTGCAAATGTGCAGATTGTGGAGGTTGATGTGTCCTCAATTTAGCTCACGGCCATCGACGGTTAGGCAGATCAGGCACTCGAACTCACCTCGAACAAAAAGCCCCAAGGAGAGGAACGACGGCGACAACGACCCTTCTGCAAGCTCTCCCTCGGGTCTAACCTAACAGCTAACTACCAGAAAAGAAAAAACTACGGCTAGAAGAGAGGAGGAGGCTGGAAGTAGGAAAGTAAAGGGAACTTGAACAAGTGTTGCTCGAGCCCTGAACACCCCCTTCACGTTCAAAGTTGAACAGTTTAACCAACCTCAGGGACCCCCTCGAAATTCGAACATGGGTCACGGGACCGCGTTTCATCTCGGCTATGCCCCGGCTATCACGATTAGATAAGCCATCGGAGGCTTTTGTCGCCGACGTCGAGCACGTTGCCGGCAACCCGTTGTAATTTATGCTTTGTGGATCGCTGCAGTTTGAGTTTGCACAAGGACGGCTTTGTTCTGTTTTGGTGCACAAGAAATGCTTGTTTTTCGAGAGAGAGTTTTTGTCGGTGGGGGTGGTATTGTGGTGTTTGTTGCCAGGAAGACAGGGTGGGTGCTTGTGGGCCCTGGGCATGTAATGTTGCCAAGGTTTTAATTCGGCTCAATGCATCATTGCGCATCATGACAATACGCTGCACATCATTCCTGTCAATTCTTCATCTGAATTAAAGTGGACACAAGAAATCTACACAACTAGCCAGCTCGTCATTCATCTATCGCCAATGAGACGGCCATGCCTTTTTGTCGCACACGTTGTCGGTAGCGAATCACAGTCACTCTCGCTTCTTCCACCAGTGGATTCGGATGAGAAGTGGTCGCGAAGGTGTTCGGGTAGGTCGATTTTGACAGGACTGGGAGGACTAAACGCTAAATTAAGGTTGAATTAACATGGGAGCGAAGAAGAGCTTCGATGTGGCGTACATTTGGATCCAGCTGGGCACTCGACCTGGCTGTCACTCTCTTTGGCGTGTGGGGTCCCCGGATCCGAATATTTGAAACAATTCTAAAATCGATGATCAGGAGTGCAGATCTTTCGTCTATGGCTTAAGCATTTGCTAGGCCTATACGGTCGTCCAATCCTTCTCCTGTGCGTTTGCGTTTGCTTCCTTCCACTTCCTCCCCTGCCACTTCGGCCGACGGGCTCAAGAATGCCTGTACAATCCCAAGTGATCAATGCAAAAACACGCATGAACATCCGAACACTTACATCTCCAAGCATAGTCCTAGAACTACTCAAACACGGATCACCCACCACCCCCATTTCCACATCCACCACCACCACCGGATACTCCTCCAATCACACAGGATCCCCTCCCTCCCTCATCCTCCAACTCTCCCTCAAAATAACCCTCTGCATAAAACTATGCAGATGAAACTCATACTCCTTCCCCTCCCCGTCCTAGCAACAGTATACCACGGCACGCTCAAGTGAATCCGAACAGCGTTGAGCATCTCATGGATTGAATCGGATCCCTCTCTTGTACAGATGCTGTTGTTGGGGAATGGGCAGAGAATGCGGTTTCGCGGTAGGCAGATGCCAGTCTGCCTGCTGCTTTCGACGAGACACTGGTCCCGCTCCCCTCTGGCAGCCTTCATTGCGAAGCAGGTCTGTAACACGACAGGATCATCAGGTCCTGGGAACATTTTGCGGTCTGTTGCCTGTTTGAATTGTCTTTTGTGTCTCTCAACTCGACTAGAGAAAACCGAATTGTGCACAAGCGGAACGATTAGGTTTTCTGAGCTGAGTTTTGCGAATTTGCCGCTTGCTATCGAGGTCGCTATGTCTCGAGAAGTGAAGAACGCGCGATCAACTTGAAGCCAAGTTTGTCCATCGGTTTTGGTCTATCCAACGCCCGTGTTCGCGTGCGAAGACGCGACGATAAACTGATATTTCGAATAAACGCCAGAACGATGTCGTCAGTGGGTGGAGTGAGATCGAGGCATAACTGTATCAAGAGGATTGACACTGGTTTCGCTATGGGCGCAAAGCCAGCACCAGTACTGGTAATGGCGTTTCGTTGTTTATTGATGTTGGATATGGACTTGGGTGATTTAAAGTTTTCGTCTAGTTCTTCGTTAGGGATAGGAGCGGGATGTGAGCTCATTTTAAGTTTTTGTTCTTGTTGGAGTAAAATTGAGATAGGGGTACTTCCCATTTTAGGCGATGCCCGGCCGGCAAGGGCCGCAAGGCTGCCCTTCTCGGTCAAATTTCGGTGGTAGCCGGTGCGCTACATCTCTGTTGGTGGCCATCAGGTCGGACAGCAAGCGTTGGTCCCTCGACGTGGACTAAGGCGCGCTTGTCGTTGAAGAGCGCTCGAGAATGCGAAGACATGCGATGGAAGAATGACGGACATGCTCACCGAGTCGCTCGACCAGGTCCGACGTTTTTCTTGGTGGTTTCCCGCTATTCCAGAGGTGCTAACTCGGCTGATCAAGCGTCTAAAGGACCATCAAGTCAAATTCGCTGTTAAATTTTACACTCGTGGGTACTGCCCCATGCATTTTTGACATATATCAATTTGACTTAAATTTGACCAAGACGATAACTAGTTCACAGGTAGAGGTTAGCCGGGTAGCGAACATGCTTCTCCACCCTCCATCCTCCCGCGCTATATCCCAAGTTATCAACTATCCTTTGCACCGGACCAAACCCTCCCCTTCCGTCATTAAGCGCCACATAAATCCCAGCCTCGCCAAAACCGATGATATCAGCGCGCCCGTCTCCAGTGAGGTCAGCCACAAACCTCGGGTGCTTATCAACACGCCATCCTCCCGCATTGTATCCAAAGTTGTTGATGACAAGCTTGGGAGGCTGGAAGGTGCCATCGCCATTGTTATAGGACACATACACACCAGCATCCCCAAAACCAATGATGTCTGCTCGGCCATCGCCAGTGAGGTCAGCAACGAATCGTGGATGGTTCTCGACACGCCAGCCTTGGTTATAGCCAAAGTCGTTGACAACCAAGTTGGGGCCTTGGAAGATGCCATCGCCCTTGTTGATCGCAGTGTACACGCCTGGATCCCCAAATCCAATGATATCCACCCTAGCATCTCCAGTCAAGTCGGCAACGAATCGAGGGTGCTTCTCTACACGCCATGTTTTACCGTAGCAAAACGTGTCGCTGACGATTTTGGGTTGTCTGAACGTCCCATCGCGGTTGTTGATCGAGATGTAAGTCGCGTTCTCCCCGAAGCCGATAATGTCGGGATAACCATCTCCATCGACATCACCAAGGAGGCGGACATGCTTCTCGACCCGCCAGGTTTGGTTGTAGCCGAAATTGTTGAGGGCGTAATACACATTCCCGAAATTCCCATTGCCATTGTTCTGTGCGACCAGAACACCCGCATCTCCAAATCCTATGACGTCCGCTCTACCCGTCCTCCTGAGGTCGGACAGGAAGCGAAGATGCTTCTCAACTCGCCAATTTCCTGCGCTATATGCAAAGTCCCGTAGAACTAGCCTCGGTTGCTGGAACGTGTTGTCGTTGTTGTTGAAGGCGATGATGACACCAGCTTCGCCAAAGCCGACGACGTCGCCTGTACCAGTGCCAGTTACGTCTGCGACGAGACGGAGGTGCTTTTCAGTTCTCCATCCGCCGGCATTATAACCGAAATCGGTGATGGCCAACTGAGGCCTAAGGTTGACAGAGTTGCGGACAACATAAACACCTGCATCACCGAAGCCCACGATGTCTGCGCAACCCTTTGGGCGGGTAGGGGGTACTAGATGCCAACACAAATTTAGTGAGTCAGGGTACAACTGTGAACGAGAGAGTACGCACCTGCATTTTGACCAGATGTTGTCATGTTTTAGTAACTTTGAAGAAGTTGTTGGGGGACCTTGAGTACGACTCTGCAGAAAAACACTGATGCATAGTCCTATTTATCTGAAGTCCAAAGGACTTTAGGCCATCTTTTTTTTTTTTAGCTCTGACTGTCAAAAGTCGAGAGCGGGGTGTGGCGGTCATCAGGTGGCACCGGGGAGGTTGTTGAACGTTGAACCCTGAATTCCAGAACGACCGAGAGGCGACAAGTAGCAACATGTGAGCCCTTCAAAAACTCTGATGGGGTTAGAAGCATTACATGTCCACATGACGCCGCCTGGCATGCAAATTGGGGTACACCCAGCTTTTACGTCCTTGAATGGAATGAAGAATGAGAACACGGGATTGTATGTTCGGGTTTCTTATTCTACGTCGCCCGTGCATTCAGTCCCTTCTTCATTCCTAATGTGCTGATCATTTGATTGCACCGTAAACCCGACGATAAATGTGCGGGTGTTCTGTCTTCGAATTCTTCGAATACGTGAGGTTCCATCCCAGTGCTCTTTTTGAACAGATATCAGCTGCCAACTGTTGGGGTACTCTGAGCTACATGAACAAACCCTCGATTTCAATGCTCAGCGGTATCTTGTACAGGGTGAAAAATTCCAACATCCAAATGTAAGCCCGTTTCAACTACTCATACGTTATTTTCTGTGCGCATTGTTGAAGGTCACAGTGTCAGTACCCAGTCATACAAATACTAGTGCTTATGGGGTGGTCGATCAATCGTGTTATCATTTTGGCTATCATTTTTTTCGTATCTCCTACCAAAGTGGAAGGAGCTTCAAGGAGGGGAGATGCTCGCAAGTATCGGGATTACATTACCCGTAAGCGTAGGTTACAGTAGTTCCGGTGTCTTGAGGATCGTATCCATTGCTCTCTGAGCGGTTAGCGAGAGTGTTCTCCAGTGGGTGTAAGGGTTGGCAGCTGTCTGTATGAGTCAAATGGATATAGAATTCATTCATTCACTCAAAAAATATACAACAAACAAACAAAAAGTCATATTTTGTAATTTAAAAAAAAAAAAAATCAAACTCTTCTGAATCTCCTCGTCCTCGACATTTGCCACCACTGCATTAGCACAACAGCTGAGGTGAGACCCAATCCAATCCATGGGGCTACGGAACTGATGGAAATCGAGTTATTTCCTTAGATCTCGAAGTCTCATCCGTAGATTCCTGGTTGTTGCCTCGCAAAGGTTGCATCAACCTGCCTGAATCATTGAGGGAGGTGTCTGAAGCTGACGGTAATTCCTTCCCTGGTGGCCTTCGTATATTTTCATTTGAGTCCGAGCTCGCCTCAACCTCTGTCAAACTACTGATTGGTCCCGCGGAATGAGATCTTGAATGCGTGCCATTAGTCAGTTCCGGGGAGCTCATTCCGACTTGTACCCCTGAGTCGCTTTCTGGTACTCGTAAACTGCTCTCGTTTGGCGCCAAACTATCTTTGGTCACTGGAGACGAACAGTCACCTGCTTCCCAATGGGCAATAAGGTCTGTAGGATAGTCCTCGTTGCTGAATTTAGTACGCTAATAGTGGCACATGTTAGCTTGACGAGCACAAGATAGAGAATTTTAGTCTGCAGGCTGACCTTGAGCCAAGCGAGGACGTTAGTTTGGTTCTGTGGGTGGTAGTGATAACTTTTTGGGAGTGATCTTAATAACCTAACGATATTATCCTTAAGGCGTTCATATTCGTCCTGGTTTCCCTCAGCTTGGCTTCCTGCTTGTCTGACATGGACAAAACACCGATGAGGTGAATAAACGTGAAACGATTCTTATACGCACTGGGACCAGGCTCTGCTCCATGTCATCAGGTGCTCTGAATCATCCGGTCTAGATCGTGTCGCTAGGTGAATCCGAGGTGTCACACAAAGAACGAAAGGAGTAACATACGGTAGACCGAACCACTGACTCTCATAGAAAACAGCTAGGGAAGCACAAACCAAATCATCCGCTTGTAACCCACGGGACCAAAATCCAAATTCGTCGTGTTCAGGAATACCGGATTGCTCATGAAGTACTCTAACAAGCGTCAATAGAGTCCTCCAAGACAATGGGCGCTGCGCATCGGCTGAATATTCACAACTGCTCAGCGCGTCGTAATTATAGGGTATAGGACAGTCTGTGCGACCATTTAAAACACATGAATAATGGATTGTAAGCCACCTCGCCAATGTTGCGTATTCTATGGCGTGTTGGGGGTATTTCGAAATTAATAAAGGTTGATTCTATGGAGTTTATACCGGATCCATTAGTCGAATCCGTAGATATGAGAAATCGCATTGCAACTCACCCAGAATTGAAGCGTAGAACCAAATTTATTGTAATGATCAAAGTAAGAGGCAAACCCATCCATTAAGAATGCATGAGAAAGCCTATAAAGGAACGAATCGAAGTCGATTTCTTGGAGTTGTTTTACCAGACTTTTAGGGATGTCTTCCGGCTGCTGTAAATAGGCGGAGCACTTCCACCAACAGAACGTAAAAGTGCGATCGGGAGTGTGTCGCAATGCGTTCGCTCTCAATTCTACCACGCATCTTTCCATAACCCTAGCTGCGCAGACTTTCTTGTCGACGAAGTACTTTTGATTACGGTGTTTGTCAAACAAGAAGGCAGAAAAAGACGTAGTTGTCGAAATGTCAGATAGTATCGCTTTGTCGGTGGTAGTGCTCGAAAGGTTCACGACTGGACGGAGCTTGATAAGGCTTTGGCTACATTCATGGTAATCCGGGCCTAAAATCCTCCTTAGCTCCCCTATCGACTTGGCGGTACCTTGTAACGCGTCGCTGCAGATAAGGAATAAGAAGTCCTCAAATTTTGAGTTATTGGGCTTATATAACGATCGCATGATCTGCGTGTATAATTCGTCAAGCGAGGAGGGACCCTCTGGTATGTGCTCGAGGAAATCTGCCAGGTGCTCCTCCGGGGTAACGGAATCCTGGTCGAGGTACTTGAAGAACGTTTCGATGTAGTCGTCTTGTCCATTGACTGTGACGGTGATACGGTTGACAATGTCGTCAGAGGGCCAGGCGTCTTCGGGATTCGGAGGATTCCGTTTGGTGGATAATTCCGCGAATTTAGACCGAACGCGCGGTCGTATATTGATCCAGTCATCGACGTCGATTGAAACATGAGAAAGTTTTGCAAGGGTGTTCTCTACGCCATCATAAATGGCGCTCCGGGGACGAGTCGTTATAAGAAAAGCGATTGGAAAATTTGACCCACAAGTCGATATCGCCTCCAACACTGCGCGCTGTTCCCATTCCTCTTTGCAATGATCCAAGGCATCAACCATCATAACTGCGGGGAGGGAAAGAGGAGATCGTCTCACAGGCTCCGTGATGAGTTCTCTCCACTGCGTCTTAAAATCTGCGTCGAAGATAGCGCGATCTTTCGCTATCGCCTGATCTATATGCTGTCCAACAGCCTCCTCGTTTGTGGCCAGCCGATATGCGAGGGTTGAGACAATTTTGGCGGCTTTTCCGTCACTTGAACGAAAGGAAAATGAGCCTACTCCTTTGATTGAGCCTCCGCCTTTCAGCTCAAACTCCAAATCGGCGAGCATCTTTGATTTCCCCGTACTCTCCGAGCCATGAAGCCAAATAATATTCTTCTTCCGTTTGACGTCTAAAATCCGTGAAATAATGTAAAGCTTGAGTTGTTCACCATTGTCCTCGTTTAGTCCGATGGGTGCTATATCTCTATAGTGTGGTGCATTTTTTATAGCGTGCTCGAACAGCAGTGCTCTAGCTAGACAAAAGCATCAGAACTAAGCACCAGAACAAAGGATAGTCATAATTACGCGAACTACCAGGAGAGCCAAAGTTCAATTGCATGTTGGCTGCATTGTACATGGCGCTTTGTTCCAATCGAACACTTCCCCCAGAGAGTACGTTCGTCTGGTGGCCATTTTCGCCCTCAGTGGGCGAGTTCTGGAAACGAGCTGAAGACATCGAGTTGGGAGTGTCCGGGTTGCTAGTTCGGTGCAGCTATTGTCAAGATAGGCCTTGTGTATAAAAGACAAATGGTGTAGTTTGGGAATGGGAAGACACGGACTCGGAAGGGTAATTAATACGGAGTATACTTTACTCGATTGATGCCTCATCCGTGCCGTGAGAGCACTAGTATGAATACCATGTCTGCTGTGCATGCGAGCCTGGAACGAGGCGCATGATGTTCATCCTGGAGTATGTGATGCAGCAGGGATCCCATGAGTACAATGTAGGACAGGCGTTTAGAGGTACTCGGGCCTCATTGCGACCACGATCCGGTTATACGGGGCTAATGGGCGCTTATCGGGAAGCTGTGAAGCCAGTGCGCCGGGGAACACCAAAACTCCGTAGATGAGTATGACTTGCAGCTCTTATCGAGATAGGGAAATGCACACGGGAGCTTAGGAAATGGAGGCTATATTGGTCTGGGCGTGAAGTGCAGAAACCGTAGTAAACACGGCAGCATTCAAGGATTACGTTGTACAACTGCACTAATGCATGCGTCTAATATCGTCGGAGAGAATGTGTGAACATCTGGGTGATTGTCACCACATGCAGGTCCAAGAATGTCTTTGTCATACTTGCGAAGGAAAAGGGGTACGAAAGGGTTAGGTTCAGGGTTAGAGATGATATGTAGGAGTACACGTTGTTTAATTAACGTGCTACACATACTGTGGGAGCGTCGATTCAGGCCCACGATCAACAACGCGTTGTAATGGAACAGGGACCAGATAACGAAAAGTATGGCAGAATTGCGCTAATACCATGGCATGTCGTAGTGCAACGTACGGCAGACGTACAGAAACAAGTCCACATTTCTGCACTGATACCTCTCGGTGTGAGCAGATGCTCGTTAGAGGTAACATGAGCTGATACATTAAGTTAAATCAACGTTTTTGAAACACTTAATTTCTAGAGTTTCACTTACCTCATGCGCTCCAACTGCTCTCAAATCTATGACTCATTAATTGCTGATGAACGTGAGCAACCACGAGATGGTGAGCTGTGGCGGCTGAACCAACAAATAATAATTAAAGAAGGAGCGCTAACGAACGCCCACTCTTGAAGCAGTACCACACAGCGGTTCACCGGACCAACTTTGTCCCTGGTGGTGTAATGACGAAGGCAGATACTACAATGCCAAGATGGGATCGCGATTCAGGACATCGTTGTGGAAGAGAGAGAGGGACTCCGGACACATGTACAAGTTAAGGGTCGGTGAAGACGGTCACGCGCTCACAAAGCGCCTTATTGAAAAAACTAGAAAGTTATAATCACAGTAGTGTTGCGTAAATTTGATGTAGTTTTTTACCAAAACCAAATTTACCAGTACACGTGACTAAATTACCGTAACTTACAGGTAAATTCCCCTACAAAAGATGGGGTCTGGTAGGTTACTGGTAAATTACCCAGGTGGGGTCAAACTTACGCAACACATTATCACGGATTTCAGTACAATATATGCATACATGCAAGAAAAGGATGAGAGCAAGTGTAAAAATAATAAATCTCGTGAAAAAAGGAATAACCGTAGAGGGAGAACGCGTCTAGGGTTCATTGTCACAGGGTTCACGAGCCTTATGACTAGCCTCAGGCTTCCCCCGCGGAGTCAGGAATATTGTTGTGGCAGCTGTCGCAACCCCGACAATGATCAACGGTAATACAGCATCAACAAATCCTGAGACACCACTACTGAACTCCTGGCCTCTGCAAATGTCATTGTTACGAAGTTGTAGAAGTGCCACGCCTGCGGGGCTCCGCCTACAAATTGGATTGGTGCCTCTGCCTTGAAATTCCAGGCAACCAATACCAGCAACATGAGCATTTGAATTGAAAGTACTGGACTCTGAGTCAATCTTTCTTGGAAGGGGTAAATCGTGTCTGCTTGATCGTGACAGCTTCGGAACTGCAGTGGTGCAATAATGATCTCCTTCCCAATACGAAACGAGATCTGCTGGGCGATTACTGTCGCTAAAATTACGCTAAGAGCGATGGAATCAACGCCGTTAGTAGAAGGACAGAAATACGGATACAGAGACAAACCTGAAGCCATGAGAGGACGTTCTCCCGGTTAAAACCATGGTAGTGGTACTGATATGGAAGTTGTCGCAATTGAGTAATAATTTTCTGCTTCAGAAGCTCGTCCCTATTTTGGCCCCTACACTGCGGAGATTCCGGCTGGCTATGGTGAGAATAATTTGATGAGACATGACCAGGTGGTAGGGATTGAATTTACTCACGGACAAGCAACTGGCGTACTCCAAGCTCTACTCCAAGTAATGAAGTGCTCAAAGTCCTGCTTCGACCTGGTCGGATGTTGTTTGTCAGCCTAACGGAGGGAGATAAGCATAGAACAGAAGGCATACAATGTTTGGAGACATTGATCTTCATTAAAAATCGCCAACGAAGCGCAAACAAGCTCGTCTGCCACCATACCGCGGGACCCAAAATACCATGCATCATCCGAGCCAATATTGTGTTGTGCGTCGTAAGCTCTCACAAGTGTCAGAAATCCCCTCCACGATGGATGTTGTCCATCTACCGGGACTTCACAACCCCACCTCAGTGTGTCACCAGAATTTGGCGGGGGACAACTTGAGAAGCTTTGCAGTAGACACGTGTAGTGTAATATCAGCCAGGTAGCAAGCATTGCGTGCTCTATAGCGCGCTCGGCATATTTCTCAGTTAAAGAGGCATCCTTCTAGCGCTTTGTTAAAACGTGCTTTCACAAATCGCGATAAATACGAACCAACCGCTGGCACATGGCCGTGAATCTCCTATACGAGTACCGGTAGGGCCCAATGCCCTCGGCGAAAAAAGCCGGGTAAATGCCTTCTAGGGACGAGTCAAAGTCGAACTTCTTCAGTTCAATCGCCAAGGACCGTGGGATGGCATCCAAATCTCTGAGCTTGTCCGAACAGTTCCACCAACAAAACGCCAAATCACGAGGAGGGCCCCTCTGAATACTGGATAGACACCTTGCCATAATTCTCGCTGCATGGTCCTTCTCGTCGGTGTAGTAGCTATCACTGCGATCTTTATCGAACAAGAATTTCACGAACAGAAGGGACCGGATGTGGATCTCTTCGTCAAAAGAACGAGGAATATCAAAGACGGGTTGGAGCTTTCTCATCCTCGAGTGACACTGATCGGCAGTCAGGCCTAGAATAGGGACTATCCTACTGAACGTTTTACTACCGTCTTGTAAAATGTCGCTACAGATGAGGTATAAAAGGTCCTGCGAGTCGGTGTCCTCAGGCTTGTGCGATGATTTCACAATCTGCATGTAAAGCGTATCAAGCGAAGGGACTCCTGCCACGTGCATGATTTCGACCAGGCGCTGGTGAGGATTGTCATTACACTCCAGGTACTTGAGGAGTGTTTGAACGAAAAGTCCTTTCCCATTAGCAGCTGTTGTGATTAGGTTGATAATATCATCGGAAGGCCAAGTCCCACTCGAGGAATAGTACCGAAGTATGTCGCGATGATTGTTGAGGAACCGTGTGAAGTGAGATCGAATGTGGGGTCGCATGCTTGTCCAGGTACCGAGATCAATCGACGCACGACAGAGGTTTGATAGCAAGTCTACTAACGGGCGGGAGATAGTATTTGGTGGACGTGTAACTATGATGAAGGTAATAGGCCAGTTGGGATCGCACTTCTCCATGATCATGAGCTTTAGTATCCAGATCTGCGTCGCATGCTCCTTGCAGTAGTACATGTTATCGATGATCATGATTGCTGGGGGAACGGGAGTGGGGGAAGCACGATGAATATGGCGCACTGGCTTGATCAAAAGCCTCTTCCACTGAGTCTCGACGTCGGCTTGTAGCACGGTTGAGTCCCGCAATATCGCCCCATAAACTTTAGGCTTTGCAGCTTCTACGCCATTGGCAAATTGATACGCAAGCGTTGGGATGAAGTGAGCAAGGGTCTCATCCCGAACGTCCCCCGAATCGAAGGAGTATGAGCCAACCGCTTTGGTCGTATATTTCGAATCCTCTTCACTTAGTCTCTCCTTCAAATCTTTCAACAAAGCGGACTTCCCTGTACCCTCTGAGCCATAAAGCCAAAGCACTTTGTCCTGTTTTTCCATTTGGATCCGTGAGTCGATATACTGGGTAATTCCCTGGCATGTCTCTTCATCTAATTCGGTTTCGGGGACGTCAGAGTACATCGCCTTCTTCACCACCATTCTTTCCAACGGGTCTTCTACAAGTCGAGAGTAAATTAGAAAAAGGTACCAAAATGATCACCAGCGCCAATGACGACGAAATTTTACAGTTATCTTGATTTATATGGTAGCAGGAATGGTAGCAAATATTGCCAGCGACGTTGCTGTAAATATTGCCATGATTGGTGATTCGTGCACCATTGAAGATATCTGCCGATTGCATGGTATGAACCGGATAGAAGATAGGTACTGCAGGCGCGCAATAGAGGTTAGGGTGCACCATAATGGGAGTAGTGAGTGGGTCTTCTTGGGGTTGGTTATCAATAATTGGATGTTGCAATTATAGCAACGAATGAGTGCTACTGTTGAGCACTACAGCTTGGGGGTTTGCACCGCTGGGCGATGTTGATACGATGGGAGTCGCATGGTGGACAAAAATAATGCTGTGTAGTAGTGATTGTCATAGCCTAGATAACAGCTGCCGAGGTCAGCAAGCGCTGGGTGCCTGGGGCGCCTTTGGCATTGGGTTCTGGGATCGCCATCTCCCTACTTAATGAAGCAGGTCGACGTATCTCCACAGCCCTCCTAAGCCATTCTAGCTGTCTATCCCTGGGACTATCCCTGGGACTTGAGTGCACAAGGGGACACAGTTTATGGCTCGCAGCCCCTGCTCCATCTCGTGATTGAATTGTGGTTCTCCCGGTCTCGGGGTATCTTTTCCCTATCCGAGGCTCACATGCGAAGCTGATAGTACGGCTAACGTGCTGCAAGGGGGACACACCGTAAGGACAGCGCTCGATGCAGAAGATGCAGCACCCTATGGTCTGGGGTGATTGTGCGAAAGGCTGTGCTTCTCATGCCCTCCGTACTAATACTAGTGCTTGAATTCACTTGGTCAGGAACTTGACAAGCATCACTCACCAGCAACTTGCATGCACTGCGCTGGGCTTTGCAATCCCAGTAGTATCAGCACAGCTTATTCTGCAAGACCTAGTTGCCGATTTCAACTTTTCAAGGATTGGTCGATCAAAATATGAATCCATGTGAGCCACCAGTTGATGGCCATGTTTCTGGAGAAAAGACGCGGATTTTCTCCATGCTGGCCGTTGCTGTCCTCACAGGGCTACAGCAAAGAATACGTGGCGTGTTGCAGGTTGTATCTGCAACGTTAGGGCTCACCCCATCATTGTGGAAGAACAATGAGATAAGTCGGCTGCAAAAGGGTCGGCGAAGACGGTCACGCGAATTGTTGTGCTGACCAAGTAGCCTCATTCACCTTGTTCCTCGACCATCACCACACATCCCACCCTCAACGACGACGGCCTCGCACACTCGGGGTCATCTTTACGATTCCTAGCTAGACCACGGTTACGATGTCAAACGGCTTTTCATCCTTCTTTCCTTCCAAATTCCTCTCAAATGCACCCCGTCAAGATTCCAATAACAACGCAAGTGGTTCTGGTGCACCCAACTCCTCTCTTCCTTTCCCACTCACCCCCACCAACAATGCACCGTCGTCAAATCGCCCATCCGAGCTGATCTCCCATCTCCGATTCGTATTCGAAACCATGCCCCACAATCGCAAGTACCTGTTCGCTGAAGCCACGCGCGCCGATATGCTATCAGAAATGTACGAGGCGTTTTGGGGTCAACACCCTCAGATGTTCCTACCAAACACGATATCGGGACTACCATTGCATGCTTTACTCAGCGAGGCTCAAGCAAGATTGGCGTTTGCGGGTGCTGGAGACGTCGATACGCCCGTCCCGGGAAGACCGTGTGGGCACATATTCAAGAAGGGGGAAAGCTGTTTTAGGTGCAAGTGCGTAACCCATTCTCCACTCATACATCATACCTACACCGCCCATCAGAGATTGCGCGCTAGACGATAGCTGCGTTCTCTGTGCGAGATGCTTCCACGCGACAAACCATTCAGATCACAACGTCAGTTTCTTCATTGCCCAGCAATCGGGTGGTTGTTGCGATTGTGGTGACTCAGAGGCATGGCGTACGACCCTCAACTGTCCATATCATCCACAAACCACTGTCCCGCCCAACTCCCTTGACGCATCTCTGCAAACTGCTGCAAGACACTCGAGATTACCAGATAACATACCACCTGTTAGCAACTACCCCCATCGAGTCGCTGTCCCACCAGATCTCGCAGAGACGATGCGTCGAACCATTGCCTATGCTCTAGACTTCATCTTGGATACACTGGATTATTCACCCGAAGAACCAACTATACCAGAAAACGAAGCCGATTTGAGGTTACTCCCTTCTGCAGACCCAATGTCGAAAGACCAATACTGCGTCGTGGTTTGGAACGACGATAAGCACTCCTTTGACGAAGCAGCACGAATATTATCTTCATATACGAATCGGAGTAAAGAGGAGGCTTCAGAGTTGGCGCATAGAATTGACGACGAGGGGAGGGAAATCATCGATATGGATGTGAATGCTACAAGGTTGTTGGATATGGCCAAGGCGATTGCAAGGGTCGACATGGGGGTGACGATCAGGAGGGCATATGACACATTCAGGGAACAGATGGCCTCTGTGATTATTGAATGGCTGTTGGACTTGACAAGGAGTAGGCTGGGGACGGATGCGTTGGCGTTGAGGGAGATCATCGCCAACGAATTGTTATCACCGAGAAGAAGAGAAAGCCAACAACAAGCGAAGATGTTGACGGGTTTGAGTAGTCCCACGCGATTGGACGTGCTGTTCCTCTACCACACCCGACTGTGGAAGAAACCGCGATTGAGCCTCAAAGAAATTTACGCGTCCATCATCTCTCTCAGCAAACCTCACAAGCTCGTTATAGGTGCGTGTTCCTATCGTTCTTTGTTCCCTATATATGGTATTTACATCCACTCAGCCGGTCACTTTGCAAACCTCTACCATCTCGTCATCGACGCCTACCTCCTCGTCGACCGCGAAGCCGAAACCTCCATCAAATACTTTGCCCTCCAGCTCTTCACCGTCCCCTCCGTCGCCATCCACCTCGTCCACGTCCACCGCCTCGCCACCCGTCTGCTCTCCATCATAACCGCCTTCTTCACCAACCAGATCCAGGACAAACACATCGTCTTTGCGCCCTCCACATGGACAGGCCACCACGCCCCGCCTCTGGACGTCGAGAGCACGCCGTTCAAGTCGAAGCGGTTCATGCCCGTGTTTAGCGACCTGAGGTACTTGTGCCATACGGAGCCGGTGCAGGAGTTGATCGCGCATAATACGACGTATTTGCTGCACTTTGTGAGGGCGTGTCAGTTGTTCATGTGCGTTAACCCGAATAAGAGGGCTGCGACGAGCCACGTGGAGTACGAGACGGATGCGTGGATAAGTGTTTTCAATGTCACGCTGTCGCTGTCGCGGGTTATCAAGGTCTATGGAGAGGCTTTTGCGAGGAGCGGTGCGAGCGAGTTGGCGAGTGGGATCGAGACGATCATGCATCACATTTTGTTGACGTGCACGTTGACGGACGATCGATTGGACAAGACCAAGTTCACGCCGATTGGGTTCCACGAGGTTGCGTTTGGGGGAGGGAGGTATAGGACGGTGGAGTTTGATGTGTTGGACGGGTGGGTTAGCTTCCATCATTCGTTGCACTGGTTGTTGGCGGAGATGTTCAAGCATGTGCATTTGTTGACGGAGGAGAAGCTGATGCAGGATCTGGGGGTGGGGAGTGTGAGGGAGATGATTTTGAAGAGGGCGAATGAGGATTCGGTTAAGACTGTTGTTGATTTCCCTTTGAGAGGTACGTGGCTTGTATATCAAGTCGGGTGGGGTGGTTATCTGACATATATTTTGTCATTAGTGCTTGCAATGATTGCGCAGATCAGGACGGGTCTATGGGTCCGGAATGGCTTTGCAATTCGCGGTCAATTATTGCACTATCGCGATTTCATGCTTCGTGAACTCTGCTACGACCAAGATCTCTACATCCTTCAACTGGCTCTTCTCATCCTCGATCTAAACACCGTCTTTGTCACCATCCTCGACCGATTCGGTCTCCTCTCATTCTTCGAACCCGATTTCCCCTCATCCACTCCCCCTGCTCCTTCTTCCACCGCCACCACCAACAATAGCCATCTCAACGTCATCCAAGCCACACTCTCCTCCTCCTCCACATCCTCAGCCACCTCCAACGTCTCCAACGCATCCTCCCATCTCCCCGTCCACCCCGTCTACGAAGGCCCCCAGCTCTTCAATATGGTCGAAGAAGTCCTCTACATCTTCATCACCATCCTCTCCGAGAACGCCAACGCCTCGCACATGTCCACGCCCAACACCATCCGCCGAGAGCTCATCCACGCTCTCGCCATGGGCCCATGCACGTTCACCGACCTCATCAAACGCGTGGCGGAACGGCTGGTGGAAGACGTCTCGTTCGAGCGGGTGCTCAAGGAGGTAGCGAACTTTAAGCAGCCGGAGAGTGTGAGCGACTCGGGGGTATATGAGTTGAAGGAGGAGATGTACGAGGAGGTCAACCCGTTCTTCTACCACTACACGAGGAACAAGAGGGAGGAAGTCGAGGTCGTGTTGAAGACTAGACTGAGGAAGAAGATCAGCGCCGATCCCGGATACAGACCTGAGGGTGTCAAGACAATCACAGAAGCGTTCAAGCAGGAGCCAGTTATCGTACCCAAGGCGTTTGGCGTGCACGAGGGACCGTTCGCGACGTTGATGGCCTCGTTCGAGTCGGAGGTTTTGTTGCAGATTGTGTTTTATTCGATTTGGAACGTGTTGATGGTGACGGACGAGTCGGGTGGCACGCCCCCTGCTTCGGCGGAGGCGATTTTGGACCAGGCGTTGCACCTCGTCATGTTGGGGTTGGTGGAGAGGGCTGAGGTGTTTAGCAAGTTGAGCGCTGCGAGAGGGTTTAGAACGCCTGCTATCGTTGAGCCGGATGATAAACAGTTGGTTGGGAGGGTTCATGATAGGACGCTTTTGGAGGTTGTGTGTTTGTTGGAGCATCATGAGAAGTTCAAGACGTATAAGAGTAGGGTGGAGTGGATTTTGGAGAAGATGAGAGATGAGGGAGGGGAGGATGTTAGAGAGGAGATTAGGAAGAAGAGGAAGGTTATTGAAGTTAAGCCTGATGCGCCCAACCCAGAGGAAGCGAAGAAACGAGCGGCAAAGGCAAGACAGGAGGCGATTATGCAGCAGATGAAAGCCCAGCAAGCGAGTTTTGCGATTAATTTTGAGGACGAGGATGACGACTTGATGGATGATGAAGATGAGGTCGTGGGTGTAGCGAGCGGAGAGGGTGGGGAGGCAGAGGAAGAACAAGAAGAACATATTTCGTATGGGACGTGTATTGTGTGCCAGGAAGACCTCAGCGCTAATCATTCGTTCGGAGCGTTGGGGTTGATACAGGCGAGCAGGCTAATTAGGAAGCATCCCGACGCCTCGCCTGGGTACTTGAACGAGGTCTTTGGGGCGCAGCTTTCTATGGACAGAATTCTCCCTTCGAGTGTCAACGCCGTGTCGAGTTCAGGACCGGTACCCACCACATTCCCACCACCGCAAGCTGATGTACTCGATGCCAAAGCAGGTTTGTTGCCGCGATTCGACGCATTCCCGTCTGCCTCAACCAAGTTTGGACTGTATACCTCTGTGTGCACTCACATGATGCACTGGAGTTGCTTCCAGACATACAACGCATCCATCAAACAGCGCCATCGCATGCAAGCAGCTCGGAACCACCCCGAGTGTATACCAAGGAAAGAGTACATCTGCCCCCTATGCAAGAGTCTAGGCAACGTCATGATACCCATGAACCCGCCGTACACCAAATCCCTCAACACCGTCCCATTTCCAGACTGGATCCGCGCTTCCGGAATCAACATCCTCAAATCCAAACCTGACCTCCTCCTCGAATCCCTCCAAACTAAGACGGGGACGGGCGAATTCGTGTTGTGGTCTGCTCAGGACCCGGGATATGCTGGTGCCGTGAAGAGCATGCCAGGATGGGAGGACTCGGAGTTGGCAAAGATGATTGATACGGTTATGGCTGCATCGAAGACATTTTCGATGCAGACACGACATTTGAGGGAGAGATTAGAGCCTGATTTAGGCGAGAGAGGAGCAGGGATGTATCTGCCTGAAGAGCTGGTTGGATATACGATTTCTGGGATCGAGACGGCCTTGAGAGGTGTACAAGCTCAGGGAGGAGCAGGGGTTGTTGCGGATAGTGTTACGGAAGCGCAGTTTAGGATGATTAGAGGGCTGGTATTGTCTTTGACGCGGATGGTGAATTTGAACTTCAAGGGAAGACCAGATGAAGGCAAGGACGCAGTTAAACAGGCGATTATCAAGCGTTTGCTACCGGAGTGGAGTCGGAGTTCGCTCACCTCGTATTCTTATCCGCTTCTCCTTCGCGACCCATTCACTATACTCGTGGAAACAGCTGCTGTTGCACCTGAAATGCTCAGGCATATCGCTGTCCTGACTTACTACGCCTCCCTCGCCCGTGCGGTCATCGGCATCGTCTACACTTTGAGCAAGACAAGAAGTTACAATCTTCCCTACATGCATAGAAGGAACCATGAAGACCTTTTTGGCGACATCCGCATGTTCTTTATCTCCGTCGCTCGCCACTCCCCTCTCTTCGAGCGTTCAACCGCCCTAGTTCTTGAAGCATATGGTGAACCAAGAGTCGAAAAACTCCTATATGCATTTACCCTTCCATTCCTCCGCAAGACCGTCATCCTCTGCCGCGCCGTGTGTCCAAATGCGTTCCCAACACCCCAATACGGAACTACCACAATACCCCAAGGTACAACTGCCTTTGGCACCAAATACACCACGCCACCATCGGCCATCCGGGATGAATACACCCGACTCCTCTATATGCTCGGTATCCCACCTCTCTCCGACCTCCCCAACCAAGATACGCTTCAAAATGCACTCTCAGGCTGGTGCGCGCATTACGGCCAACTCCATTCCACATCCCAAATCGCCTCCGCCGTCACACTAGAATACCCTGCTGTCTACAGATTAGCCAAGCTACCGCTGGTCTTGGATACATTGTTCGGGCAACAAGAGAAGGCGCTGACGTGTCCGAGATGTCAGACCGTACCATTGGATTGCGCGGTCTGTTTGATCTGTGGTGTTACGTGTTGTATGCAGAGTCACTGCTGTATGGACGTAGATGGGGATAGAGGAGAGTGTAACATGCATACCAGAGAGTGAGTCTTCGTTTGCTTTTTCTCTTGCCTTGGAAGGGAGTGGCTAATAATATGTGAACGAATAGATGTGGAGGCACAATCGGCGTGTACTTCCTCGTCCGGAGATGCGCGGTTCTCTACCTCAACTCCAACAATGGGACTTTTGTCCAATCGCCATACCTTGACGCTCACGGCGAAGTCGATATGTCGATGAGGTACGCTGCTCATACCCTTTTTTTTTGGTTCAAATCAACCCTAACACCCTAACTCTGGTTACTAGACGCGGTAGAAGGCAGTACCTCCACCATGCCCGATGGGAAGATATCCGCAAAATCTGGTTGAACCACGGTATCCCGCATGTCGTTGCCAGAAAGTTGGAGAGTGTCGTCGATAATGGAGGATGGGAGGCGTTATGAGCTGCCCCCTTGCCACCCGTGCCTGAATGATTATGATTTCCTCGTTGTTTCTTGTAGCAACTTGAATGCTTGACTCGGACTGTAAACGAGTTTGTGTATCATATCACCTCGACGATCATAATGTTCGATAGATAATGGTTGATTAGATATGTACATTAGACGATCATGATCAGAAAGCGGCAAAATGATATTGTACAATTCACAAAAATGACCGAGGAACTGAGCTGGGTTGGTTGAGTGTAATTTTGGGTCCCCCGTTTGCACGAGCAACGGAACAGCCCTCCTCCATCGATTCGCCTGCCACCACACGAAACCTCCAAGGGGAAAGGGAAGATTCATTGATATAGATAGCCACCTCCGCCACCGCTCCGTGGTTACGGTACCATCACTTGACGTTCAGCCGGGCCAAAGTTCTTTCCGGCCCCAAGACGCGCATAATGTCCACCACGGCAGGTCCGTCCTAAACGTGGACCACGAAAGAGGGAAAAAACACGACAAGTGTCAGTATAACCAGCGACCGCATGTCGGCGACTCGATCAGAAGAAAGGACAAAAAAGGAAACGGGAATGGGGAAAGGAGAGAGGAGAGAGGTAAGGAGGGGTGTCGATGTCATAACGAAGGTGTCATAACATAATGAAATATGGCGTAGGTTACGGACCTTCATGCCCGTTAATGAATGCCTCAAGACTTTCATAAACACTTTTGATGATATCCCAAGATTTGCACGTTCTTCATGAAGCAGCGCTAATAGGTCCACATTATTCCAATCTTGATCGCTTCGGTTTTCGAGAAGATTGAACACGCCGCTCAGAATGCTACCTAAAGCCCATATGTCATCGCGATCAGAGCGAGGCGTTGAGCGATGACAAGGGCGCTAGAAATAGACGGCTTGGGACTCACCGCGTTGTTCAGGTGTGACGCGATCTATCATTGATTTTGCTTCGTCGGTTGACAAATCAGGATCGGCGAAAAAGAATGGAGCCAAAGTTGGTATATCTTGAATGTTTGTCAAGCGTCCCTGCAGATTGACAGACTAAGCATGACACGGAAGCCCGTTGGCCATCGGAAGCATACCTCCAAGGCAGGGATAACATGTTGCAGGTAGTCTATACTCGTAAACTGGCTGTAGTAATGTATTAGAAATTGGGTACCATGGACACAGACTACGGACGTACCTGGCAGGGAACGCCGCCTTTACGTGCTCATGGGCGCGCTGCGCTAGCCTCTGGCGCCCATCAACGGTCATATATTCCCTCATGAGATGATGCTTGTTGATGTACTCCAATTTTGAAGGGTCAAGACTCGAACTGCGCTGTGTCAATGCCGACAGATCGAACTGTCGGAGAAGGTCCCTGTTCGGCTTTCACGTTTTCGGCAGCCGTAACGGCCATGCACGCACCTCAGCCATGAGTTCGTCCAGTGACATGATTCTTGTGCTATCCGGTGCTTCTTTGACTAAGCGTCCTGAGCCGTGGCTCTCCGATGGTGTGGGCTCGTGCTTGGCTCCCCATCCTGCTAGTGCAAGCCAGTTGAGCAAAGCGTGTGGCTCCCATCCTCTTCTCTATATGCGACTTCAACGTGCGTTGCTTGGCAGAAAGGGTGGGCTTACGATGTAATCAATTACTTGGACGTCGCCGTTTCGCTTAGACATTTTAGTGCCATCGGGATTGAGAAGGATTGGAATATGTGCGAATTTTGGAGGCTCTAGCTTCAGAGCTGCATAGAGGTCGAGGTGCAGCGGTAATGATGTTAGCCATTCCTGCAGCAAAAAAGTCAGTATCGAACAGGAATAGCCATAACCATTCAGTACCTCACCACGAAGCACATGGGTTATGCCCATTTCATGGTCATCAACGACGCAGGCCAAGTGGTACGTTGGAAATTGGTCCGACTTGAGCAATATTGGGTCCGTTGCGAGTGAGGCGTGTGCATCCTTGAGAGCTCCAAAAACAATATCATGGGCGGGAGGGCGAACTGGCAGATTACTGTCCTAAATATGAAGTGTGTCAAATTGCATGTCATAGATAAGGAAAGGGCGGACGACGTACGTTAAGCCGAATGATCGATTTCTCCCCGGCACGTACTCGACGCGCTACCTCTTCCTCGGTCAGATGCAGGCACGTTTTGTCATAAGTCAGATTTGAACCGGAGCGAGCCAGTTTTTCGCGCGTTTCGGTCAGTCGATCGGGAGAGCAGAAGCAACGGTACGCATGACCTGACTTTGGGTGATTCAGCGCCAATCAGAGGGTGTTGTGGTGGATATTCACCTCTAGGAGTTTGTTTGCATAGTTGCGGTAGAGGTCAAGGCGTTCTGACTGCATATATGGTCAACAACCCTGTTAAGAGACTTGAGCGCCTCACTTGAAAATATGGGGCATGTGGACCCTCAACCCCAGGTCCTGCGACACATTTAGCATGCTCCAAATAGCCTGCGTATGCAGAGCCACGAACCGTAGTCATACTGAAGGCCAGCCCATTCGAGTGCCCTTCGAATACCATCCACCGCGCCAGGAACAAAACGTGTCTGACATGAGTTATGGAGCACTCAACATGATTGTTGGAAGGCAATGCAAGCTTCCAAGCTCACCGTATCCGTGTCCTCCACCCTCATAATCCACTTTCCCTTGTGTTGACGCGCATATAAGTGGTTGTAGAGCGCCATACGCAGTCCTCCCAGGTGCAGCGCACCAGTTGGCGAAGGCGCGAAACGCAGCAAGACCATGTCGTTTTGCGGAGATCAATGAGCAGAGATGTCGCTAGCAAGGCGCGAGCTGTGTATGGTTCAACTGAGCTGGTTGTAGTCAACAACGGTCGGCTGCTCTCGGACGCTGTATTGGACGTCGAGGCCAGGACTAGAATTCATTGTGCGTGGGAGCATTTGCCACGTGCCGGGGTTTGGTTGCCGTAAAAGCCGGAGCTGGACTGATTCCGGGTGTCGACCTGAACCGGTGCGTGGTTCGCCACACCTGGGCCTGCAAGCCTGCGACGGGCTGCGAAGATCCTTACCAGATAGCAATTCTAGGGCACACTCTGACAATCACGAAGCGCTACAGCCTCCTTGCATGTTGCCTGTTGCGGCCAAGACACCCCGGCCTCATGCACCTTTAAAACGGTGGCGCCGAGGTGGGCTTCATTTCGTCCTTTCATCCCTTACCTCGTCCATCCATCCTCCTCCTGCCACTTCTACTTGGCAATGTACAAAAAAGTCCTCGGTGGTGGCTTGCTGGCCTTGGCCTACTCCTCAAGAACTCTTGCCGCGACCGCTGATGAATGGAGAGGGCGCTCAATATACCAGGTTTGTCTCGATGATTCTCGGACAAGCCTCTTGTCTCTGTGATTGACATTCTTGGCCGTAGGTCCTTACGGACAGGTTTGCAACGACAGACGATCAGTCCGCCAGCTGTAATACGACAGAACGATTGTACTGCGGTGGGACATGGCGGGGAATTATAAATCACCTAGACTATATTCGCGAAATGGGTTTTGATGCCGTTTGGATCTCCCCAATTGTAGCTAACGTGGAGGGCCAAACGCCTTACGGAGAGGCTTATCACGGGTGCGCTCACTTTTCTCGGTCAGAATGTTAATTGACGCCGTCTAGATATTGGACATCCGATATCAACTCCTTGAACTCGCATTATGGAACACAAGATGACCTCAAAGCCTTGAGTGATGCACTTCACGAAAAAGACATGTTTCTAATGGTTGATGTGGTTGTCAATCAGTTCGTACTCTCCTATCTTCAATTACTGTCTCCCGCGACTCACAGTCTTGCAGTTATGGCGCTCTCGGAAATGAACTCACCGTCGACTATTCTTCATATATTCCATTTTCCTCTCCAGCTGACTTCCATCCACCATGCCCAATGACCAACTTCACAAATCAAACCGAGATGGAGCTATGTTGGATTGGTGACGACCAGTTGCGCCTCCCTGATCTCAATACAGAATCCGACTCAGTCGTTCAGACGTTTAACGAGTGGATTGGAGGGCTCGTTGACGAGTATGACATCGATGGGCTACGTATTGATACTCTAAAACACGTCCGCATTGACTTCTGGCCTGAGTTTGCTCGCTCAGCCGATGTCTACACCATTGGAGAGGTGGAGTTCCCTTCTCTCTCCCACCGCGTCAAACTAACTAAATATTGCTCTAGGTATTGAGCGACGATGTGACGTACACTGCCAACTACACTAGTAGGCCCCACCGTGATACCCATTGCTTCCATTTTAACCAATCCTCCAGACGTAATCGATGCCGTTCTCGACTACCCCACCTGGTTCCCCCTTGTCCGCGCTTTCACTAATCCCCAAGGAAACCTCTCCGCGCTCCGCGACTTCGCCACCAGAGCTCAAGGAAGCTACAGGAATGGAGCGTTCACAGCTGGTTCGTTCCTCGAGAACCACGATCAACCTCGGTTCCAATCCGTAACGCAGGACCAATCAGTCAGTTTCAACCGCGCTCGCTTTTTTTTACCCCCGTTGACTGACACTTGACGTGCACAGCTCGTTCAAAACGCTATTGCATGGACATTCGTCAACGACGGCATCCCGATTGTATATTACGGTAGGTCTCCTAGTCAACTTCCTATCTTGACGGAGTGTGAACTAAACTTCCGCTTCTCAAATTAGGCCAGGAGCACGGCTACTCTGGCGCTCACGACCCTGACAATCGGGAGGCGTAAGTATTCATTCCCTTCCGCCTTTGCTTATCTGTAACACCGACTAACCACCGCCCATCTAACGTCGTTCAAACACAGCCTCTGGTTCACAGCCTATCAAACTTCAGACAAACCCCTCGTCAGCCATATCAAATCCCTGAACGGCGCCCGCAAGGCAGCATCCTCTGCAAATCGGGACTTTTTGACTACAGCGGTACGTATGCATCGCCCACCTTGATACCCACCGTTTCAACCTGACACTCGTCGTGGTTCATTTTTACGTTTCATGAACGCTAATTCAACCATATGTGGCGTCCGCTACCTTCTCGTTATGGATCCTCCAGGCACGATTCATCGATCAAAGCAACAACGCCACTTTGGTCATCGCAAAGGCGCCACTGCTGGCTCTCCTCACTAACGCCGGAAACTCCTCCTCGGGCACCACATGGCAAGTTGCCGCTTCCGACCTTCCGTTCGGGAGCAGTGACACCATCGTCAACGTCTTGACCTGCGACACGGTTGCGCGACAAAGCGATGGAAGTATCAGCGTCGAGTCTAATTCGGGTCTCCCACAGGTGTGTGTTGTCGCTTGTTTTGACTTGATAAGGATCGATGCTTAATTGCCTCTCGTTAAATATAGGTCCTACTCCCCGCATCTGCGCTCGACAGAAACGGCCAGCTCTGCCCCCAGGTCGGTACCGGCAGTGGTAGCAGCAATAACGACACAAATAATGCCCGTTCGTTCTTATCTAGCTCAGTGATTTACAATACTTTCCTCGCCGCCACTGGTACTAGCATTCTAGCCGCTCTACTACCAGCCGGCATTTTTTAAACTCGAACTCGAACTCGGACTCGGACTTTAATATCCTTTCGAATTCGTTTTACGCTTTCACGGTGCCATTCTTACGATCTTATGCTATCTTTTGGGAAGGATCTGGGCTTGGACATTGCGCTTAGTGTTTTTACGTACTTCTTGACGTCTTCAATTTGTGTTGGTGGTATAGACGTTTGTGCCTGTGTTTGAATTATTTTATGCTAGTCGGACAATGAAATGGGCTTTACAAGAAATTCTGTAATAGGTCAGAAGAATTTTGGTGACGAGATCGGCAGGGTCCACTGGAATTTGGGATAATGTTTGGAATACGGCCCGTTCTCCTGGTGTACGTAGTGGTTTCTTCTCTGTCAGAGAGTACGGTGATTTGCACTCTTACCTTCTTGCAGGAGCTTCTTAAGAAACAATAGAAAGACAGCACAGAGGCGAACGCTGGACACGACAAAAATCGAGGTACTGTAATGATTTTGGTTAGATCCACGACCCAATTTCATTAAGCCTATTTGCTGGTATTCTATTGTAGATTATCTATCTCACAATCCCGGTGGGGTGATAACAAGGATGATGAAGGTAATGGGAGACAACTGGGTGGGAAGAGAAGCTAACTTAGTCGTTGCTCGACCTCCATGTCGCCTAAAGACCAGAGGTCCAGTTTCTTTCCTGGGGGGGTCTTTCCTGCTGAAACGGAGCTGGGCTTTTGGGAGTAGTGGATGGGATTTCCTGTACGCCAGGCTTGGGCCCATTGTGCAGCAATGTTCTTCATTTAAATTCCTGGTGCATGCAGTTGTATCGCCTCTATTCGAGAATATGCGTCATTCACACTTTTATCTTACAGACGCTTAAGAAACGATAGACCTCCTGGGCCAACTTGAAAAAGCGCTCACGTCGAGGGCATTTTCCAGAATACTCCGGGTAGTTTCTTTGAGTATTCAGGACTGTCGGCCAAACGTTCGTCGCGGTTGTAATTTCTTCTAAGAGACGCCCACCAGGCCCATGGTTCCGGAAAGTGCCTACAAGGTCATCAGGTACAAGCGATGGGGGCTTTGGTTATCGCCGACAGTGGGGCAGCACAAAAGGATCCATGATCCAATCTCGAGTCCATGTGCTGGTGTTCGTATTGCGGGCTAACTAGGTACATGAATGCTGAGTGATTAGTATCGATAACATATTGATATACCCATGGAAGGCTATAGAGCGCTTCATAGTGGGGTGATGGGCTATGGACGTGACAGAAGTGTAAAGAAGCCGGGCAAGGACTAAGAGTGGAAACGAGGGTGAAGACGAAAACAAGAACGAGAAAAGAAATGGTGGACTCTATTGGTCATCAAGTTTTGGTCAGGGTAAAGCCAGAACATACATGGGGTTTTGTCATTTTTTGAAGTATGTATACCCTTTTGTCAGTCTCATACTATGCCTTACTGTAGAGGGTAGGGGCCAGGGCCAAGAAAGAATCGGATACACGTACTCGCTTATGACACATTGTGGCTATCCGTTCTATGTATATAGTAACTATTCGATCTGCGACATGCCAAAGTTCGACATACCAGCGATCTGCAATCACCGCCGAGTCGCACGTTTTTGTAATCCCACCAATTGGTGGGTAGGTCGCTCTCCACTAATTCAACACTTCAATCCTTCCCCACCTCAAAATAGCAACTTCTCCGCTCATTCAGCGTCGATTGAAGCCTATGTAATGAACCCCGTTAACTTCGGTCGCGAGTATCAGAGCTGCATTTGTACCTTCCTGGTGCTGATGTACGTTAAACAGGTTCAATAAGCCAGGGACTCTATTGACAGGAAGTATACGAAGCACGTAGGAGATTGCTTCGGCCTCTGCATCCTTCAATTTTTGTTGTTTGGACGTTATAGACCAAGCGAGCGTTACTTCGGTGTGAGTGCAATGTGCTCTGGGCTCATCATAGATGCACAAGGCTCACTGATTCTCGCTCCATTAGTGCAGAGGCTTCCGTCTGTAGATCCGTAACGCCCAGGACATTGCCGTCATTTCAAGGAAGCGATACGCAATGCGTTTATGCAATTCATTAAAGCTGCTCTTAGCTAGTGTCTTTATGGATGCGAGTTGTGGTTCATTCATAAGTGCACACTATCTATGCACATCAACTCCCATGCTGAAGCGCTAACCAATCGCCCCTGTTGCGAGTGGCAACTTGCGAGCGTGGATTCCAACGGCAGTGCGTTGTCCAAAGACCCTGCATGGCTCGCTATTGTCATCAGCCTTGAGACGATTCCTTCTTCAATGCTGTCATCTCTAACTTTCAGGTTCGGCGACCCGATGAATCGTTGTTCAAACTTCCTCACTTGATACCTCTTGACCGAATAGTCCATGGAACACTCCTTGTCTATATGTTGCACCAGCAACGGCAAACGGCAACTGCATTCTTCCTGGTGCATACGGAATAGGCCAACGGACCACCTTTCGTTATCCTTCGAATAGATTTCTATGCCCATCTGAACGGTAACTTCACAGCTTCGTTAGACCTATTCCTCGCGCAGTCCTCCTCCGATTTTAGGGTCTTTCGTTACATACGCCACTAGTATTTGCTTGGTGCCTTGGTGTGTATTGTGCCTGTCGAACTGCCAAGGCCCTGCGCTCTGGTGCTCATGCATCGAACGGTCCGAACTCGATTAAATGAAGAATGAAGGTATGGGGCGAGTTCTCAGCATCCTTAACCTCTTCTCTACCTCTACGACTGGTGTTACTTGGTGAATCATGGAACAGGAGGACGTTACCACAGCGTGAGTATGGTTAATTCCTGGCTTGTCTTTTCCCCGAGTCACTGGCTTGTACTGAACCCAGGAGGCTGACTGGCTGACTGATCCTTGGCCGATTCATCAGCGCAGGTGCATTGGTCCGTGTTTCCCAACTTGAGCTCAGGGTAACTCACCCAATGATTTTATACAGCTATTGGGAGTCGCTCTCAGTTGGTGCCTCTTCGGCTGCTTGTGGGTGCAATTCTGTAAGCACTTAATCTAAACTTAAACGATCCTTACGCTAACCTAAAGTCCTAGTCATCTATTACACAACCCCTATTATCGCAACCACACAATCCAAAGACCCAGCATGGCTTCTTTGCATAGGTACACTCATCCCAGCGAGCTTGCTGTTTGACCGCTACTGACACACTAAAAAATAGTTGGTGTTTTGTGCATGCTCGAAAGCGGTTATACTCTGGCTATGACCCATAGTGCATGGGTGTATATTGTAGACGGCTGGCACACGGTAATGGTTCTGCAGGACCAGCCTGGACCTTGGACTGCTGCTACATTCCCTGCATTTAATGGATTAGGTATGTTGGTGGTCGTGGCCATTTTGGCTTGTATTATTTCGCACTAATGGCGTGTCTGATGGTGTGGACTTGAAGTGTCGAGCATTGTTCAGGTAGTTCTAGCACGGTGTGTATCCCTTGAGGGCACTGGAGGTAATGATTCTGATGATGTTGTAGGAGGGTATGGAACCTATCAGGGATGTCTTCCAAGGGAAGCATTGTTGCGCTATCGATTATTGTGGTAAGTGGTATACGTCATTTCATTTTCTTACTCGTTTTAAACCATTTATCAGCTTGCTGTAATCGAGGAAATTTTGTGCCTTTTTGCTACAGCTAAGGTTTTCAAGTTTCTCGTTTAAATTGTTGAGTTTCACCTCCACTCACTTTGAATTTGTCATCGCAAAGCTCTTTCAGGGCTACCAACAGCAATTAACTGGTGGCTTTCATGCCATTGTGGTACACATTCACTCTTACATTGTTTGTCCAACCGACGGATCTAATGCCAAAAAGTAGGCACACCTTGCACTTACTTTAGTATGTGATAGCACCATTACGATCAATATGATCATACTCGTGAGTCGCTGCTTTATTACTTCCTCCCTGTATTATAAATATTCAGCACGCTCACTGGCAATAACATAGCTTCGGCATGCCAAAGATTCAATAACCACCCATTCCCTCAATAACCGGATGGACGAAATCATCCTCAAGAGCTTCAAATCGGGTGCAGTAATCACTGCTGCTGCATCTGCGACCTTGTTTCTCTTTCTGTATAGGCCGCGTTCACGCCTGGCTATGGTTCTGTAAGTTCCAACCTATCTAAGGTTCAACGTCCAATTACCACCCCTGAATTACGCTGCTTATGTGTCTAGGGTCTTCTTAATCAGCAGATTGTACGTCATTGAGCTTGTCTGCTCTCTACTCATCTTTGATTACGACACTTACGCCTGTATGACGCTGTTGGCGGTTGCAGGTATACGATGACTTTATTGGCATCACTCAATGGCCGAGGGCATGTGTCAGCCACTGAAACTGAACGATTGAACACTGTAGCTATCCCAAGTATTCCCAGTTGATATAGCGCAAGCATGTTCTTTACCACATACTCAATCACCCTTACCTCATGCTCAATCTATCCCCATGTAATTTTACCACTGCTGGAGCGGCCCACTGTGATATTGACAACTTACAGGAACACAAGCCTGTAGCTTTGAGGAACGGACCAACTACCCGTCGTAGAGAGAGCAAAGCAAGGGTTACCTGAAGAACGGGTTTTGCTGTATAAACAAACGCCCTAAGCCATTTGGTCAATATCTGTGTATATTAACGACCTTGACCCATGGGACATTATCACTAGCAACAACGCCAACGCGTATGTTAGTTGCTACTGCACGTTCCTACCGAAAGAAATTTCTGTACTCAACAATGCCGAACATCAGGTATGGGGAACTAGGTTTGAAGGTAGAAGCATCAATGAGCAACCTGTAGTTCCCCAATAGGTTTGGATTGATCTATCGAGCCTCTTTCATAAAGGAAGTCACGAAATGGCACCAAGTGAAAATGAAATTTCCGCATTAATACCTAGACTGGTGATGCTCTGGCATTCATTTCGTGTCGTACTGAAATGAAATCACAGTAGCGCAGCGGTAGGCAACTGACCTCGGAGGGGTGAATCAAAAGACGAGAGGTGTTGGATCGGAACTTTACAAACCCGGAGCAGTGCCCCCATTTACAGTCCCTCTAGATTATATGGAAAACTACGTGGGCGGATGCATTTTCATTTCCTTATAAGGTGAGGAAAAGGCAAATCCCGGAATTTATGGTCTGGTATTGTTCCTGTGATTCATTCTGCTTGAGGACGTAAAACCGGGGTGCACACCAATCCGTATGTCAAATTGTGTCTCAGGACCATCCATCTCCCTGATTTACCAGACGATATGAAAGGCTCACTTAGAAACTATCTTGGCTTTACATTGTCTGCGTTCTAGAGTCATGCTGTCATCTCAAAACAGTTTTGGAATCCGGCATTGAAAAATCGCCTGAGCACCACCTGATGACCGTCCCATACCATCTGTCAAGTTTAACAAAACGTATAGCATAATGGGGTAGTCACGAGTACATTCATGCGTCATATAAACTGTACACCCACTTTGCAGCATCCTTCATCAAGTCCGCAATCTCCTACAATCCCTACAAGCGATTAAATTCTGAAAGATCGCAACACCTGGGCAACACATGAATGCAGGTATGTGCTCATCTTCCTCTTTTTTGCCCTTGCTCACGACGTTCGAATTCCATTCTAGTACCCCCTGCCCGCCCAAAGGGTTGCGCAGACATCGTGGGCTTCGGTGATGCGGGTGTTTATGTTGTCCGCAACTCTGTCAACCTCAAGCCGCAGTTGGCCATCACCGATTTCGGTTATAGTGCTGGCGGATGGAGAGTCGAGAAGCATCTCCGTCTCGTTGCGGACGTGACTGGCACCGGTACCGGCGACGTCGTCGGCTTTGGCGAAGCCGGCGTCATCATCGCCTTCAACAACGACAACACATTCCAGCAACCAAGGCTGGTTCTACGCGATTTTGGATATAGCGCAGGAATTGGCGAGTCAAGAAGCATCCCCGCTTCCTGTCCGACCTCAGGAGGGCGGGTAGAGCAGACATCATTGGATTTGGAGATGCGGGTGTTCTGGTCGCACAGAACAATGGCAATGGGAATTTCGGGAATGTGTATTACGCCCTCAACAATTTCGGCTACAACCAAACCTGGCGGGTCGAGAAGCATGTCCGCCTCCTCGGTGATGTCACTGGCGACGGGTATCCCGATATCATTGGTTTCGGGGAGAATGCGACTTATCTCTCGATCAACAACCGCGATGGGACATTCGGACAACCCAAGATCGTCAGCGGCACGTTTTGCTACAGTCAAACATGGCGGGTCGAAAAACACATTCGATATGTCGCTGACCTTACGGGAGATGGGAAAGTGGATATCATTGGCTTCGGAGAGGGCGGGATGTATGTCGCGCTGAACAAGGGTGATGGTATCTTCGACCCCCTACTCCTTGGTCCTCGGCGTCTTTGCATACAATGACGGCTGGCGCATTGAGAAGCACCTTCGATACGTTGCTGATCTTACTGGAGATGGGCGTGGGGATATCATCGGCTTTGGTAACCCCGGCGTCTATGTTTCCCTCAATAACGGCAACGGCACCTTCCAGCCTCCACAGCTTGTCATCAACAACTTCGGATACGATGGAGGTTGGCGCATCGACAAGCACCCAAGATTTGTAGTGGATCTTACTGGAGATGGGCGCGCTGATATTGTTGCTTTTGGTGATGATGGTGTTTATGTGGCATTCAACAGTGGAAAGGGAGGGTTTGGAGCTGTACAAAGGATCGTCGGTGATTTGGGATACAACGCGGGAGGATGGAGAACGGAAAAACATGTTCTCTACCCAGCTAACCTATACCTTTAGTTTCCTTATTTTTTGGCGATCTATAAGTGTACAATATGTGTAGTAAACTTGAATGAATGTCACGGCTGCGCGTTAAATTTCACCTTCCAACCCGTGGCGTGTTACAGGTCACATCGCACGTGCCTCACCGTCACTACGCGCACCACGCCACAAGAATGGACGCTTCCCTGTGATCATCCGATGAAGCACATCATTCGCGATCAGCTATTTTGGGTCTACTTGCCATAAGCTGTGGATTACGGAGAAACCAAAAACCAACTTACTGAATAACTTTGGCTTTTCCTATTCAGGTCCTTTCTCCGCATAATTTGCTCTGACTTGCTCATCCATTGGCCTAATGACGCCGGCTGGCGTAGACGTTTGCCCTATACGATTCCAAGACGGGCCACGCTTGCGGCTCCAAACGCGCCGGCCGCTTGGCTGATTTACCTTCTCCCCTCACTTCCTTGATGTGGAGAGTGGGTGTAATCCCGCAAGATTGACGTTTCTATGGGCACATGGTCACGTTTCTCCGATTATTGCCGTTCTCGCGGTCCCATTGTACCAGTTGGTGAGCGCGTTCTCAATTCAGTACCACAGAAGAATACCACACAGGCGTGGTGCTCACCATCGTTGGGCAGCGAGGCATATGGACGGTCCGGCTATATGACCATATTCCACTCGTGACACGACCTTGCCGCTGCTGCTTGCATTCTTCGAATGACCTGGAAGGTTGTCCCATACCATGGGGTGTATGTTTCCCCAGAGGCGGATAAGCGTGCCCATAGGCGACAGCGGGGCACTGGCGGTCCTACAGTGATAGTGGTATCGGATAATCAAGCTGTCAATACGGCCGTCAATGTGGCCGTCAAGAGGAAGCAGTGTAACGCCTGTGTTTCATTCTATACGCTTATCTGGTTCCATGGTCCACGTCTGGGTTATATATCGTGGGTGAAAACGCTCCTTGGCCATTCAAACCGTCCTTTTGTGGCTGGATAATTGTTGACACTTTTACGCCGCTACTCACGCGAGGTCTTTTCCAGTCCTACAAGGTAGCTATCTCGCCGAATTGTTGTTCTAGAGATCTTCACACAGGGCGAGAGCCTTTCTGACCACACGTCCCGCTGAAAACGGTGTTGTATTATTATCGTCGTTCTGGAGACATCATCGGCGAAAGTCGAATTGCGTAGTGACTGAACAGATGATGCAAATATTTTATCCTGTTCACAGCAAGGTACAAGATGGTGTAGCTACGAGGTCCGGACGGAGATTGACAGCCCGCATGTTTTAGAAGAACTACCAGTGATTTAGGTGTTCTTGCAGGCCATAATGGAGATATGCGATCATACTTCGACCACTATTGTAATCAATGTCACCGACGGCTATGTTTGACTTGTGTCATAAACCCAAAAGCGAAAGAGGTGAGTGCACCCGTGTTTTTCCGACGAACATAACAACGACGAGTTATAAAACGACGAGTTATAAAACGACGAGTTATAAAATCCGGCTGAAATCTGCTGTTGAGGACCAACAGTTTACCAGGATCTGTCCTCTGTCAACGATTCTTCCAACTCCTGCTCACTATGAAGTGGCTCATCTCCTTCATCGCTTTTGCTGCTCTTCAACTCGTTTCGGTAGGTATATTTGACTTGGGGATAGAAGTTCACGGGCTAAGCAGCTTATCTATCTTATAGGCACTCCCAGCTGAGTCATCTGAGCACCCGCCAAGCGTGCTGCTTACGGTGATGTTGCCAACGTCGGTTACGCAACTTTGAACGGAGGGTAAGTTGTGTGACACCATACTGAAACGAAGTGCTCACTCAAGTATTATCGTTAAGTACAACTGGTGGTTCTGGTGGATCGGTCACCACTGTATCTACCCTTTCTGCTCTCACCTCTGCCGTCTCTGGCACCGCTAAGAAGATCGTCGTCATCTCAGGTACGTCTCACTGTGGATTGCACGACACATAATATTGAATGAATATTTCTTTCAGGCACTATCACCGGCAACACAGTTATCCGTGTTGGCTCAAACACATCCGTTATTGGATTGAGAGGCTCTTGTGAGTGATTTCCCATAATGGCGCGCAGTAGACGAGTTAACTAACAGTGCACAATAGCTCTCGTCGGTGTTGGACTTCGTGTCTAACGCGAGAACAACGTCATCATCCGAAACGTCAAAATCTCCAAGGTGTTGGCTGATGTCGGTGATGCTATCGGTGTCCAGGAAGCCAACCAGGTCTGGATCGATCACGTTGACCTCTCCAGTGACATGGATCACGACAAGGTAAGATTCAATCAAGTCAAACTCTAATGAATACTCACCTTCCGATCTCAATCAACAGGACTAGTTAGTGACATTCGCAAACGGAATACAGAACAAGCACTGACAATTATTACAGCTATGATGGATTGCTCGACATCACCCACGGATGCACTGGCGTCACTGTCTCCTACAGCAAGCTCTACAACCACTGGAAGACCTCCCTCGTCGGCCACTCTGACAGCAACGCCTCTGAAGATACCAAGATCACGGTCACCTACGCCTCCAACTACTGGAGCAACCTCAACTCCCGCACACCCTCCTTCCGCTTCGGACGTGGACACATCTACAACAACTTCTTCGAGAACGTCAACGACGGCATCAACACTCGTGTCGGTATGTACCTGGGCCCTAGTCTCTTCCATCCCGGCATCAGCTGACCGTTAACTTGAACAGGTGCTCAACTCCTTGTCCAGAACAACGTCTTTGTCAACACCAAGGCACCTCTGTACTCGACCAGCTCCGGATACGCCGTCGCTCGCGGCAACGACTTTGGCGGAGGCGTCAACGAGGCTCCCGTTGGCACGTTCACCTCTGCTCCTTATGGCTACGGCCTTACTGCCACGTCGAGCGTCAGGTCTACAGTCACCGGCCAAGCTGGACAGACCTTGTCATTATAAATGGGTTAAAATAGTCACCTTGTATGTATTGTATGGGATCTGTGTCGAGGCATTGTTTTGAATACATCTTCTCTTTTGGGTTCTTGATCTTATAAGGCTTTTGAGTGGTAAACAGATTGAAAAATGGTTTCTTAGTGGTGTCTCAAAGTCACTGAATGAGCGTTATACAATGGTACGGAGATGAAGACACCAGTAGCGGGCATGCAATTAAGCGATCGTTAGGAGCACCATGGAACTTATATCGGACGCGTCTTTTCGCTTGGCGTGGCACACGACGCGCAGATACACGCCAGACCCAGTGTAAAGGTCGAGACTACGAATCCGCGAGACCCGGAAGGGTACCCTCGCGCCACGATACCAATCTAAAGCACAAATAGTGGAAACCATGCCAAGAAATCGCAAGCCACCTGACAACAACCAAGATCGGCTCATGCCATTTATACGCCGCCCAGTATCAAGACTGCTAGTCCATTCAGATATAGCAGGCGAAGTTACTGACCTTAGCGACTCGCTGGCAATTGCAAAGTCCGTTTCAACAGTCTATAAAAATTGTGGTTGGTGGCAGGTTGTACAAATTCCGCTTCATTTTTATCCTATTTGACCAAGTAATCTACATCTTCATGTTAGGGATGACCAAAAATTCTTTATGTCAAAGCCAAAGCGCCAACTCTATTACCGCGGCTAAAATAGTCGATAATTCACTTGGCGGTGTGTCTAGATGAGCCCATCTTCCGACTCTTATACCATACCAATTATATGCAAATGGCGGACCGGTCGCTCTCCATTAATTCAACCCTCCGTTTCCTCTACACCTCAATATGGCTCTACACCTCAATATGGCAACTTCACCGCTTGTCCATGATAGAAGCCAACACTAGGGTCTGTACCGCAAATGCCGCTGACCTTCGTTGCGTGGTACCAGATTAAGCTCTTGCCTGCCTGGTGCTTATACGCGTTGACACATTCAGCAACCTGGAGGTTCCATTTAAATCAAGGTCGCAAGGCACGCAGCAGTCCATTTCGATTTCTACTCTTTCCTATCTGATTTGTGTCACCTACACACTGTCGCTGCTGTACGCGTTATGCACCAGGTAAACGTCACCTCGCTTTGAGTACGCTGAATTCTCGGCTTGGGTCTTGCTCCAAGTCATTGAATGCGCGATGTTGACTGATTCTCACCTCCTTAGTGCGGGCGCTACGGTTCGTGTTTGCTCAGTATGTCGCTGTCATTCCAAGGAAGAAATGCGTCTCAATGCCTTTGCACAATTAATTGGAGCTGCATTCAGCTGGTGTTTCTATGGATGCGTGATGGTCCAATTTTGTAAGTACTCAACAAACTTAAGCTGATGAAGAAATTACCCAGTTGACCGCTTTCCGTTGGTTCTGGTGCCCTCAAAAGGGCAATTCCGCTGCTTCGTCGGCTCTATGGGTCAAGCATCCACCTCAGATTCGAAGTTGCAGGGTAGTTTGTTACGTACATCATCAGCGTACCTGCCCACCGGCGGTCCAGCGAATGCGAGGGAGTTTTCAGCATCCTGTCTCTTCTCTACCTCTCCCTACCGTCGTTACTCGGTGAATCATGAACCAGGAAGGAGCTACCTTAGCGTGAGTACAGTGAATCCTTGGCTGGTGCTTGCCCCGATTCGCTTGCAGAGTTGATCGATCCTTGACTCATTAGCGCAGGCACAACGGTTTGTATTCTCCAACTCTAGCTCAAGGGGATTCGTCCAATGCTTTTGTACAGATAGCAGGGACAGCCGTTAGCTCGTGCCTCTATGGTTGCTTGGTAATGCAATTCTGTAAGCACCCAAGCGATCTAAACTGGCTTCCAATTTGTGTGCTAACCCAAATGTTTTCAAGATACCTATTACACGGTCCCTGCTACCGCAGCTAAACAACCCAAAGACCCTGTGTGGCTCCGTTGTATAGGTGTGCCCATTCTGATGATCTCGAGTTCGACTTTGACTAATGCACCAAAAAACAGTTGGCATTTTGTGCATACTAGAGAGTGGCTTTACCCTAGTCACGGCTCATGGTGTATGGGTGTATACTGTAGAAGGCTGGGGCACATCATCCGTTCTGCAACATGGCCGTAAGCATTGGACTACTGCTACCTTTCCTGCATTCACTGAATTAGGTATGTTAGTCGTGATTATTTTAACTTAAATTCTTCTGTCTGCTATCGTTCTGATTGTGCGGACATGGAGTGGCAAGCATTGTTCAGATATTCCTTGCACTGTGCGTGTTTCAGATAGATACCAGAAGTAATGGTTCTAACGATACTGTAGGAGAATATGGAAGCTATCTGGGATGTCTTTAAAGGGAGGCATCATGGCCCTAGTAATCGTCATAGTAAGTTATAGAACACACAGGTCTTATATTCCTACCGGTCCTGAATCATTCAATAGCTTGCTTTAATGGGAGGAATTCTGGGCATTTTTGCTGCAACCAAGGCCTTCAGATTTCTCATCCGGTCATTGGTTATCACCTTCCACTTGCATCAAGCTTGGTCCTATCACAATCAAGTTCTTGCAGGGCCGCAAGACCCCACTGCGAGTAATCACCGGTATCTATGTAGTCCCGGTATGCATATATTACTCATATCGTTCCACTGACGTTGGATCTGATGCCAAAGGACAGACATACTTTATACTTACATTAGTATGCGATATCATTATCACAATCAACATGATCATTCTTGTGAGTCCACGTCTCATTTCCTCCTTGCATCGCACATATTCAGTGTGCTCATTGACACTGTTGTTGACACGCGCACCTGCAATGATCACAGCTTTGGCGTGCCAAAACCGCAGCCATTGGTTCCCTCAATAGCCGGGTGAGCGAAATTATCTTCAGGTGCTTCGAATCAGGTGCCGTGATTACTTTGGTTACGGCTATGACCTTGGCTCTCTTTCTGCACGACCCAAGAACCCCACTATTTATAGTTCTGTAAGTTCCCATTTTCTCCCCTCGAGATTCCATTATCACCCCTGAATTACACTTCTTGCACTTGCAGGTTGCTCTCAATTCACAGATTGTAGGTCTCTGACTATTGTTTGCGTAGTAATCAGTACTCATTTCGGTCATGGTATTTTTCATAGGTATACGATAACTCTGTTGGCATCGCTCAATGGCCGGAGGCACTTATCTGGCAATGGAGCCGTGAACGAAAACACCCTAGTTGTCACTAAGTGACGTACACAGCTGTGTTAACGTATCATTTCGCCCAAGCCCTACCAAAAATAAATGGACATTACGGGTGATAGCTATGGTAGCCCTTAATATTACGCGTGACCATCCTATTAAATCAACACACTTTTTTTTTACTGTGCTTAACTCTGGAATTTCATGTGCATTTCAACGCGAGTGGGAAAACGCATTTGTGTATCCAATATGCATCTTGTCGGGTGCTCACTTCGCCCATTGCAATAGCAATGTCTCTGAAGACGCAAGGGTACTATGACCCACACTTACGGGAGACAATCGCAAGTCCTGATCTTGTATTCCTTTCGTTGGCGTTTTGGAACGAGACATAATAAAAGCAATAATACTGCCAATTGACGATGGCAACAGTATTCACACCGGTGTCAGGTAAGAATCACACCAGACCCTGCTCGAAGAAACTTTTGCGCTCGTAAAGGTGATGGCCGGGTAGGCCGTTTGTAGCTCCTAATAAGGTTTGGATCAAGCAATTCAGTTTCCTTTATGGACTCGGAAGCAATCATGAAGATGGAGATAAGTACACACGAGGATGAACACGCCATGAAGCGAAAGTGTAGTGGAATTTCTGTATTGATAGTACTCGATGCCAGGAAGTATTGAAGCCAACATACGGATTTCATGACTCGAAGCGTCGCAATGGCTGATAGCTGATCTCTAAGGCGATGGGTCAGAAAGAGCGAAGAGGTCGAGCAAGGTATTGCACCGGCCGAACCCCACGAGTTCGAAGTAACAATCATGCATGCTTTCATATGCCGGACTTGAGCTTGACAGCCGGATAGAATGGTAACACCAATAGTTGCTTGTCCGATTCTTTGCAGGGCAAATCCCTGAACTCATGATTGCAGTTCATTCTATTAAAGCACGTAAAGCCAGGGTGCACACCAATCCGTATGTCAGATTGCGCCAAGAGGATGTTGATTTCAATAACAAAATGAGTCTGATTCTATCGGATAATGTGGAGGGTTCTCACTCTTAGCTCTATTTGGATTGCTTTCCAGGGTCTTGCCGTCGTTTCATCATTCTGGAATCCGGTGTTGAACAATCTCCTAGTTATCATCTGGGGACGACTTTTGACAGTATGCATTCAATACTTGAGGATCACGAGTCCGCTTTCATTTCGTATAAGTATATCTTCATTCTGTCGCATTCTTTAGTCAAGTCGTAAATCCCCCGCATCCTCACAAGCGATTGAAGCCTGAAAGATGACGACACCTGGTCAAAATGCGGGTGGGTACATTGTCGCTGTCGTTTTACTCTTACTCACTATATATTCGTATTCGATTCTAGTACCCCCTACTCGTCCCAATGGCCGTGCCGACATTGTTGGTTTCGGTGACGGAGGTGTCATCATCGTCCGCAATTCCATCAACCTCAGGCCACAGCTGGTCATCAACGACTTTGCCTATTCCGCTGGCGGCTGGAGGACAGAGAAGCACCTCCGTCTCGTGGCCGACATGACTGGCACCGGCACAGGAGACATAGTCGGCTTCGGGGATGGCGGCGTCATCATCGCCTTTAATAACAATGACAGCATCTTCCAGCAGCCAAAGTTGGTTCTTCAAGATTTTGGATACAATGCAGGCGTCTGGCGCATCGAGAAGCATCTTCGTTTCTTGTGCGATCTCAGGAAAACGGGCAGAGCGGACATTGTGGGATTTGGCGATACTGGCGTTCTGGTTTCGCGGAACAACGGCAAGGGGGATTTTGGTAGAACGTACCTCGCACTCGCCGATTTTGGTTATAATTCGGGATGGAGGATCGAGAAGCATGTCCGCTTTCTTGCTGATCTCAATGGCGATGGGTATCCCGATATCATTGGGTTCGGGGAGAATGCGACTTATGTTGCGATCAACAATCGTGAAGGCTCCTTTGGGAAACCTCAGGTCGTCAGCGATACCTTCTGCTATAGCAAGACATGGCGCGTGGAAAAGCACGTGCGATGCGTTGCCGATTTGACGGGAGATGGTAGGGTGGACATCATTGGCTTTGGAGATCCCGGGGTGTATGTCGCGCTGAACAAGGGTGATGGTACCTTCCATCCCTCCTCGAGGGTCCTTAACGTCTTTGCCTATAATGATGGTTGGCGTGTCGAAAAGCATGTCAGACTCCTTGCCGACCTCACAGGTAATGGGCGCGCTGATATTATCGGCTTTGGCGATCCGGGTGTTTATGTTTCCTACGGCAATGGTGACGGTACATTCCAGCCACCAAAACTGGTGATTCGAGACTTTGGATACAACTCCGGTTGGCGCGTTGAAAACCACCCAAGGTTTGCGGTTGATCTTACTGGAGATGGGCGTGCGGATATCATCGGTTTCGGCGGTAATGGAATACTGGTGGCATTCAACGATGGGAAGGGAGGGTTTGGTCCTGTTCAGATGATAGTAAACGATTTGGCATATAACGCAGGAGGGTGGAGAGTTGATAAGCACGTCCGCTTCCCGGCTAATCTTTACCTGAGTTAAGCGCAGTGTCTGTAAGTTTGGTTCGGGTCATGCACAATATTGAACGAATGTAAGAACATCTGGTACAAGGCTTGAGCAGAGAGAATGGGGCTCGTGGTCTCAATTAACTACTTTATGGTTTTTATAGCACCAATCTGAAGCTGCTTTCCACGTTGATGAATTTGCTAATGCCTCGTCGTTTGAAAGTCTCTGAACTTTGAGGATGAGTGGTACCATATAGCACGTGACCAAATACATCACGTGATTGTAACGCGTCTCACGTCGGCTCTCTTAATGAAAGCGTTGTGGCTTCCACCCAAAGGGCAGCTCGGTCGCGATAAAGGCTGCCTTCACCGACTCAAGCCGCCCTTGAAACTTACCTTCACGTCTATTGCGCCCGCTAATCAGGATGACAACCCCTAAATATCCTAAAATTGCTGGTGAGTGTCATCCGTGGTGTGGTTGGCCTCTCCCGTTAACAATCAACACCAACAGGTTATGAGCTCGTCAAGACCATTGGGGGTGGTGGATTCTCCAAGTAAACTCCTACCTGATCTCGTAAATCCCCTTGACAGTGACCATCTCCTTAGAGTCTTTCAAGCAGCCAACCTTACTGAAAAGCGCGTCGCTGCATGCAAGGTCCTATACCTAACCGCGGACACAACCGATAAAGAACGCAAGGCGATAGAGAAGGAAATGAGAATACACGCAGCCCTCAAACACGAGCATGTGCTGGATTTCATCAATGCTGTCGTGGTGGAGTTGAAGCATAAGGAGAAGTTTATCCCCGGGATTTATATCTTGTTGGAGTTGGCTGCTGGAGGGGACTTATTTGACAAGATTGGTAAGTTTGAGCGATTCACATGCTACTTGTGCCATAAGTTGATGTGGGGGATGTAATGATGTGGATAGCACCGGAGGTTGGCATCGCGGACGACGTCGCACATTACTATTTCAGCCAGCTCATCTCGGGAATGGTGCGTATAATTGTCCATTCTTTCATCTTCGGGAACTCACTACACGTGGCAACAGGAATACGTTCACTCCCAAGGAGTATGCCATAGAGACCTCAAGCCAGAAAATCTCCTGTTGGACGTCGCCGGTCGACTCAAGATATCAGATTTTGGTTTATCTGCTGTATACAAACTCAAGGAGACGGGGAAGACTCGGATGTTGAGCGAGCGTTGTGGGAGTTTACCTTATGTTGCGCCTGAAGTGAGTCTTTTTACATCTGATCATCCTCCGTATGGTACTGATATCCATTCTCACCCGCTATGCAAATGCAACTCAACTGTATCCTTCTGTCTTGGATGCGCGCGTAGTTGAACTCCGAAAATCCATATAGAGCTGAACCAGTCGACGTTTGGGGTATGGGCGTCATCCTCTTCACTATGCTCACAGGAAGTGAGTTCACATTCTCACACGCTCCGGTCCCACATCTACCTGGAATCATATGCGCATATATTCACACTCTTGATCATTCAGCCACGCCTTGGGACGAACCAACACGTAGGAGTCCAGAGTTTGTTCGATACATCTCGGGGGATATATTCGATGAAGACCCCTGGAACCGTATTGGGGAAGACGTCCTGTGTAAGTTTTATTCTTGTGCCCTCGGCACTCGTACTAATTATTGCGGTCATATTCCATGCACTAATTACAGCCCTGGTATGCGGGATATTGACACTGAACCCAGATGATCGTATGACCCTATCGGATATATTTCAACATCCTTGGATGATGAGGTGCGTTGACCTGGATCTGAGCTACTTTGAAATGCATTCTTACCGTTCGCATTTTTGTTGTGTCATCCAGACCCAGTCAGTTAGCGAGTCAAGGGCCCGTACAGCTCGCGGAGAGGCTAACAGAGTCTCTGAAGGCAAATGGAGATTTGGACCTGGCGACACCACAATTGATAGAGGGCATAGGGTAAGCATATCTATCGTACGACGCGTACAGGAAGAGTGGCCAAATTTCTGGTGCTGAACCTGTTTTGAAATCTAGGATCGATGAGAATGGCGACTCGATAATGCATTCTCAATTTACTCAATCGCTCATGCTTTTCGTGAGTTATTACTTCTCTTCAATCCTACACTACCCTCTGCCCTTTTGAGATGCTTCTAACCTTGACTCCGCATGTTCGCTTACTAAAACTACACCACATGCATAACACCACTCTGTTCAAACCAATCCACTTCTCACGCCACGACAATAGTCCCAAACCCAAGGCAAAAGTCGATATACACCCTCCCTTACACGCTTTTACGCCTCACTTGGGCCTTCCTTATTGGTCACCCTGATCAAAGAATCCCTCACTAGTCTCGGCGTCGAGTACAAAGCTGCAAAATCCCAGTCAGGAAGCCAAAACAGGGATACAGAAGGTCCTGAAGGGTCCTATAATTTCCGGATAGGTGGATACGACCACCGCAAAGTAAAATTCTTGGGAAGAGTCACGGTTGAAAAATTCGTATACGGGGATGGAGAACTGGAGGGTAGTTTTGTGGTCATGATTAGAGATGTGGTGAGTCCCTGTGTTTTTCGAACAATTAGTCAAGGTTAGGGCTTTTTGCTGACGTTTTTTGGTCCTGTAGGGGAACCCAATATCTTGGAGACAGTTGTGGAAATCAATGATTTTATCACCGCTGGTTGAACCTCACGTTCTTAGGAAGAAGCGTGCATAGCGGCTGGCCCACATCCTAGGCCCATTGGGGAAAATGTCCAGCTGGCTAAAACGCCTGATCTACTCGCATAATGAAGACATGATCTTCATGTTATAATTTATGTGACAGTGTAATATCCATCAGTGTTGTAAACGAGAGAATCATCTTCCAGTGACACCTATCTATCTCGATATCCAATTTTGGGATAGTAAACAGCTCCCTGGCGGTTTTTCAATAGCTCTCGAGAGGTGTGGTTGTTGTGGTTGTTCCTTCTGTCCCTCCGACAATTCAACCCCATCTCATTTTCTAACCCCTCTTGACTTACTGAGCATATGAGCCAGCGCGGCCTTTTCACGACGGTGTGCGAACGAAGTGGTGAGCATTTACCCTACTTCCCCTTTATTACTCCATGTTTCTTTCGGCCTTCATTAATTCATTACTCATTAACCTCCTTATTGTCGATATACCTCCGCACAGAGACAATTGAGAATGTACTCGTTTACAACTCTGCCCCCCATCCTCAGATAGTATGATACATAATTTGACATTCTTAAAAGCGTCTTCCCTCCACTCATGGCGCGGAGCGCACGAGGAAGAAATTGGCACCAACAAGCTTAAGACCATACGTTTGGCCGAATTTCACCGCATTCCAGCTTCGACGCTGTTCCAACGCCGCTCCGTGCTCCGGAGCGTCCTCGGGAATGACGACGCCTCTGGCCGGTTCCTCAAATAGCAGGAAGACTACGAGTGGGCAACGATGATCAATGCTGGTGCTTAAAGATCATGGTTTGCGAGTTGGGACGTACCATAACGGTGGACGCCGCTACCTGGTGGTGGACCAGGAGGACGATACGGTGTGGTGGAGGGTTTCGTTTTGATCGCCGTCAGATTGGCAACTTCACTGGTTCCACGAGCTGGAGACTTGAGTCCCGTGATCTACCAATCGCCCGACCCAATTAATGAGTAGAGCGGAGGTTGAGTCAAGATGTACTAGCGTACCACCCAATGCCTGAATTGTCTGTACTTTGGTTCTGCTCTCGATGGAGCATCCGGATCAGTCATGACCAAGGTGTAGGTCACTTCATCGCTTGTATCCTGCGCTTCACTCGGAACCACTAAGGGCGTGAAGTTGATTTCCGGTTCATCAAGCGTATCTTCACGCATAAGCTCGACAGGGCTGAGGACAACCTCCTTTCCGGTGGGGTAGATGACGGAGAACAACGTCGACGGGGAAAAGTCCTCTGGGACGACGTCAGGGATAATCTGCTCGCGCTGTAGCGCAGCGACGACGGAGTGGAGGGGGTCTGCAGATGTCATGATGGGTGTGTGGGTGGAAAAGCGTTGTCAAGTCGTTTGGGAGGGGCATCTTATGGTGGTGCGAGATTAAGTCATAGTGGCATCCGGCCCGGAGATAGACCGCTATTCCGGCCCGCCCCCTGCATAAAACTGGTGGTATTTGTTTCCAACTCACCAGCTGGGCGCTGGTACTGGGTATGAGTATGGTGTCCTCATCTAATTGTTCGCAATGTTGCTGGACCATGCCGCCCTCAATTTGGCTTCTGTCGACCTTTCTCACTGCTCCTGATTCCGACTTGTCGCGTGAGCGCACTGGGCCATCTTACCTCCCAGTACCACTGAAACTTGGAAACGAGGGGCATTCTCTCCCAGACTTTGAATAGAGAGTAAGTAATGCGGCACAACCATCGACATACCTACTTCATTAGTATTCCTGAGACAGATATTCGTGGACAAGCCGTGCTGGATGCCGCCCTCATTTCCTTATAACAGAAGGCGTCCAAGTTGCATGCGATTACGATATCTTTGATGACGTTGATCTTTAACACAGCCGTCCTTCCAAGGACATAAAACATCTCGGCGGTGGCACATGAACACATAGCCATGTGGCTTCCACATGAGCGAGACTTCTTTCTCCGAGGATTCGCGCAACTTTCTCTTGCGATTGCACGCTCGAAATCGTGGGCTGCTACATCTCTGTATTCCTCTTCCCCGGGTGGACGCTGGCTCCAGAAGCCCTCGCGTTTCACCTCCGTGTCCGATGGACGCAGGGTCAGCTGCACAGGAGCTTGAGCGGGAGGCACGCCAATATACTTCCTACCCCAGGAACCGAAACGAATGATTGTATGTCATCCGTTGAATACCACAACGATCGTCACTGCTTAATTAAGAATATCATAGACCCTTGCCCCGAGGATAGTGGAGCGCTGCGCGTCCGAGTGGCAGTATAAGAGGGCTCTGGTTCAAACCACATTCTCCAGCTCATTTGAAGCCCCCCCATCTAGCAATGAAGAAAGCCCTAAGCGCTTTTCTATCCCTCCTACCGCTTGCATTCGCCCTTCCGTCTCCATGGAATGCAACAAACAAAGAGTTTGCTCGCAGTCCAAGTGGATCGAAGAAGGTCATCATCCAGATGTTCGAGTGGAATTGGGATAGCATTGCCGCTGAATGCACCAATTTCATTGGCCCCGCTGGCTATGGCTATGTACAAGGTAAATGCCGTCATCACCGCCCATCGTTTTTGCGCGCTGACCCGGGTGATGTCGACGGATACCCAGTTAGCCCGCCTCAAGAGCACATTACAGGCTCCCAGTGGTGGACGGACTACCAGCCCGTTTCGTACATTTTAACTTCAAAGCGGGGTAATCGCAATCAATTCGCCAAGTGAGGGAAATGTTCCTGCCCTTTTTCTCCACGCGCTGATTGGGTCGAAAAATGTCAGTATGATTAACACCTGTCATAGTGCTGGAGTCGGCGTTATCGTGGGTAAGTAATTAAAGGTACGGTGCCATGGGTTTTCTGATGGGGATATTTCAGACACAATCTGGAATCACATGGCTGGAGTGGAGAGTGGTACTGGAACCGCTGGAAGCTCCTTCACGCACTACAACTATCCCGGGATCTACCAAACTCAAGTCAGCTATTGAATGCGCATTTCAATCAGGTTTCTAATGATCTAATAGGATTTCCATCACTGTGGACTCACACCGGGGGATGACATCGCCAACTACGGGGACCGGACTCAAGTTCAAACCTGTGAACTTGTGAACCTTGCTGAGTGCGTATACAGCTCTAATTAGAAGGGTAAACGAGCTACTGACCCTTGCATCAGTCTTGCAACGGGAACTGAATACGTTCGGTCACGATTAGCGCAGTATGGCAACGACCTCCTGTCCCTGGGCGCAGATGGGTTCAGGTTGGATGCAGCAAAACGTACAACCTTTCTCATTCACACTAATCGTGATTTCCTCTGACTTGGCCCCCACGTGTTTAGATATTGCTGCAGGTGATATCGCCAACATCCTCAGTCGTCTTTCAAGGTCTACGTACATCACTCAGGAAGTTATTTTTGGGGCTGGTGAACCGATTGTGCCCTCCGAATATGTTGGAAATGGTACGTATAGGACTTTGCTTACTCCCATTGCACAGACTCATACAATGTTGGAAAAACAGGGGACGTCCAAGAGTAAGATCGCGAGTGTGCTATAGAATATATATATTAAATTGATATTCATCGGTAGGTTCCGTTATACGACCACACTTAGAGACGCCTTCCAGGGAGGGGGAATCTCCAATCTTCAAAATCTCGACAATCGAGGTAGGCCAACTCATTTACATTTTATATCAGCGCACCATGAATTGATCGAATTGAAGGGTGGATTGCCAGTGGACAGGCCAACGTTTTTGTGGCAAATCATGACACCGAACGCGTGCGTATACCGTAATAAATCCCCCGATGTAACTCAACGTATGAACTGGAATAACGACAGGGTGGATCGTCCTTGAGGTACAATTCACCTTCGAACACCTATATCACCGCGCACATATTTTCACTTGCTCATCCGTATGGGACGCCCACCGTTCTTTCAAGCTACTCCTTCTCGGATGATGCTGCCGGGTCCCCAAACAACGGTAATGCCATAAAACTCAATATATACGCCTCATTGGTTTCATGCAGCTCAACAGGGTATGGAACTTGTTCCGCCACGGGAGGTAGCAATGGCTGGCTATGCCAACACCGTTACATCGCCATCAGCGGTATGGTCGGCTTCAGGAACAATGTCGGAACAGCCGGCATCACCAACTGGGTGTCCTCAGAATCGCAAAGGATTGCTTTCGGGCGTGGTTCGTGCTTCTTTCCAAGGTTGCTCCCATATGCTCGTGCTGATTGAATATCACCGAAGGTTCTGCTGGATACGTCGCCATAAATAATGTGGATTCACCGTGGACCGCGACGTTCTCTACTTCTTTGCCTGATGGGAGTTATTGTGACGTCATCACGGGTGTTGCTTCGTCTGGGTCTTGCAGCGGCGGAAGGTACGATGGTTCCATGAGTTTTAAGCACCACGCACTCAAGCTGTCTGTAGTGTGACTGTTTCGGGTGGGTCGTTTACAGTGACGGTAGCGGCACGCAGTGCAGTTGCAATCCACACTGGTGCTCTGGGTAGTGGAGGAAGTAACCCAGATCCACCAACCGATCCTGGGACCGTTTCTGTCACCTTCTCCGTCAATGCTGAAACAGTTTGGGGAGAGGTCCGTGTCCTTATCTGCATTCCTAAGGGAATACCGCTTATCATTGTGTTCATCGTCAGAATATCTTCCTCGTCGGAAGTATCTCACAATTAGCTAACTGGAACCCCGCCTCTGCTGTATGTCCCTTCGTTGGCTACTGTACTGGAGCTGCTAACACCGTCAATTAGCTTGCCTTGTCGTCTGCCTCGTATCCAGTTTGGACCGTGACGGTGCCGTTGCCTCCCAATACTACTTTCCAATACAAGTTTATCAGGAAGAAACCTGACGGTAGTGTCAGTGCTCTATGTCTTGTTTCGTGTTTTAGCTCTGCTGACAAGCACATATAGATTGTCTGGGAGTCGGACCCTAATCGCCAAGCTACCACCTCTGCGTCCGGAACGCAGTCCATTTCATCGTCCTGGAGATGAACAATGCTATCAATGTTATGGGATTCTAATTGGGTTGAGAAATATGATAAGGAATATACGTAGTATTTAGGAACTTTTCGACAAACGTGTTTCTTCATCCTGGTAGATGACGAACGGAAGTTTTTATGCTCGAAACAAGACTATATTGCCTAGAAATGACGAGATACAGAGGAACTAAAATATATGCTATCTACGAGCGGGCTTTACGCGTCGGATTTCTCAGTTGGGGCAGGAGCAACCAGGGAAAAAGTTGTGGTATCAATACCCTGCTCGTTGATAACGCCCATCCACACCTGAGTTTTCTCCTGAACCGATGGCCACGCTTGTCCAATCCTCTTAGCATCCTCAACAGCCAACTTAATATCCTCCCACAACCTATGTTGAGCTGAAGAAGTACGTCAAAGGCCGCATACCTCAAGCCGACTACTCGTCACGGGTCCACATATGCCGCCCATGCCGTATGAAAATGTCCTGACCCCCCACTAGTGGCTGGGTAGAGTGTACCGCACTTTCCACTAACTCATGATCCGCGGACGTATAGCCTCCCAAAGCAAAGGAGCTGCATCTGTCCCAAGTAGGACAAGCCCTTCAAGAATGGGCCATGGAATTAACGAACCAGGTCATATTCAACGAGAGTGCATCTGTCATGCGTACCAGGCGAATCAGAACTCCACGTTAGGCTGTTACTTCTCGAAGTTGCACACACTCTCTGAATCAGACATGGACAAACCTACCACAGCCGTTCGTCAGCCTTACGATCCACGGGTATGGTGGGATGATAGACACTGTTTGGGTGGTAGGGCCTCAAATTACCCAATTGGATGATCACGTCCGTCATCCTTCCTCATCCCATTGCTCTCGCCCCACCTCCCCGTCCAGTCCACTCGCCCCACCTATCAGTTTTAGCATTGTGGAAGTCCATCAAGACATCTGATACAGCGGATAAGTTACATCTTATGGATCCCAAAGCGAAAGCGCTCAACCCACGCAGTCGGTCAGTGCAACCTTAGGAACTCGCACCCTCGTCTAGTTAATGACACCGCTCAAGCTGCACCTCTCGGACTATGCCGGCACACTATCTCGTTCTTTATAAATTTCCCTCTCTTGTCCAGTTTGTTTACGTGCTCCCTCTCGCGGCGTTTTTACGATAGCATTATCCTGAAAATGAGTCAACTTTACAGACCCTTCCTGTGTACACAGGCGACTGGCCTCTGTAGGTATGCTTGAACAAGTTCCAAAGGATCGAACAATGGGTCCGCCCTTCTGCAAGTACTTGATAAACTGGAGCCCAGATTGCTCTACTGCGAAGCACGGGAAGCTAAGCACGCCTCGTAGGCCTAATGCGTCGTGCTGCCTATCTCAGGTTGAAATAACAGATTTCCCGCCCGCACTGGCCTAGGCGCCGAAGGGCGTGTCTAGCCGATATCCCATGGAAGCCTCACTAGCACGTAGTGTACTCAATCATTCAAGTTCACAGATCATTGCATTTTTGGCTAATAAACAATGTAGGATCGCTATTTCTGGTCGCAACTACATAACGCACACACACATACTCATGATGCGCTGACTCCTCCATATATCAAGCACCAACGGTCGAAGTGTGCTCATGATCAGTCCCAATAGTAGGTAGCTCTTTTCGGCCATTGAGTGAAGCTAGCAAAGTCATCGTATACCTAAAGCAGAGAATTGTGTACCGGTTCCGAACCAAAAATATAACGGTCGGGGTTAGCATGGAATGCCAAGTAGAATCAACCAAGCACCTACAGTCTTGTCATCGAGAACATTCTAATAGAGAAACAAGCAAAGGTCCTGATCAGAGAAAATAACTCTCAACCTGAGGGAGAGAATGTAACCCACAGAATCATAGCTTGCTGATTGGCAGGGCGTGTTAGAAAGAGATAAAACACTGCCAAAGCAGCTAGGGTGATCACAACGCCTGCTTCAAAGCTTCTCAAGATGATTTCGTTCACAAGGCATTTAAGGGTATCAGTAATCGTCCATTTGGCCCGCCAAAGCTGTGATTAGTAGCAGCAATACACAGGTGAGCACATGCTGAAACAGGATGGAATGACAAGTCGGAGGTGTTGACCCACCAGGGTAATCGTGATGAATGTGATAATGCTATCGCAGACCAACCCAAGCACGAGGTATGCCTACTCCTCGGTGGTCAGTGACATACTCGTATGTAAGGGGACGTAAGTGACGATACCAAATTTGCATGCAAGCCTTGAGCAAGTCTACGTGGGTCATGCAAGCCTTGAGCAAGTCTACGTGGGTCATGCAAGCCTTGAGCAAGTCTACGTGGGTCTTTAGAACCTTGGAGAAACTTTATTGTGGTAAGAGTCGATATGAGTAAGAGACCAAAGCTCAGGGACTCGGAGGAACAACTCAGAACCTCAGATGATGCAGTAAGGCACAGGACTCCTTCTGTCAAAGAAAGCTAGTGAACGACTTAGCGGCTGTGAAATATATCTCCGACGGGACTTGTATTGCTTACCATCGCGATTGCCAGGACAGTAATGCGACGCTTCCATGAGTTCCATGACATTTTGGAAAGATTCCATATCCTTCTGTCGGTGTGGTCACAATCAGTGCACCTCTAAAGCTCGACAAGAACACCTACCTGGCAAGCAGTAGCTGAACGATGCTCACCACTTTCAAGGTCCGTATGGGGCCATCAAAACATCTAAGCCACGGCACGAGATCATCGCAAGAGACCACCAACACACCTAAACCCGTGATAACGGGACACACAGCGGTGGTCCATGGTCCATTAGGATATTGTATAACGGCAGCCGCATGCTGATCTACAATGTGCATCCAAGTGCTGTGGGTCATTAACAGCGTAAAGCCGCTTTCGAACATGCCCAGGATGCCAACTGCCTTGCACATAAGCACAGGTAACCGATGTCTAAATGCATACTCAGGTTATGGGCGCACCTATGCAGAGGAGCCACTTAGGGTCTTTGTGTTGTGCACTACTAGCAGAAGTGGCAGGGGCGGTGTAGTAAATATCTCAAAAGGGACCATGGAGACTATAAGTTAGCAAAGAAAGCTCATCACCGTTATTATTGCTCTGATACTTACAAAGCTGAACCACCAAGCACCCGTAGAGACCCCAGCTGAGGGTAGTCCCCAACAACTGTGTGAAATGGTTCAGCTACGATCTTGCGGAGCGGTAGATATCTCTCGGATGGGAGGGGAAAAACCCACGAACCAAGGCGGTTGCACTGCGAGCAAGGAGACGAGACGAGACGAGACGAGCCTTCAGCATATGCCAGAATGAGTCAAGGCATAGCAATACTGACATCAAGCCAACTTTCTTCTGTTCCATAGCCCAGGTAGTAATGACGCTCTGTATGGAACCGGCAAAAGATAGATGGGGGGAAGAAAGCAAAGAGAAAACTGCCCATGGCTTCACCTAGCGCCTTCATTTAAATATCAAGAGGTCGTTATGCTAGTGCGTACTTGCGATTGCATAGCAGGGGCTAGGGCTGGGGTACAGGCACAATTCGGCAAAGCAGCACGCAGGTAACAAAGACAGGGCCCTAAAATAGAGCTAGATCACTACTCTGATCGCAAGTCGGGTAGCGCTCTGCACGGCGAAGTTACCATTTCAGGTGCTGCGAGCATAGGGGTTGAATGAATGCAGATGACTGTCAGTGCATGCTCAGCTTGCGAGAGCTCGGAATCATACAAGGAAATCAGTAGAAGTGTTTAGCAAACATTGGGGGGGGGGGAATAGTAAAAATACGCGGGCACTTCCAGAATCTAGAATACGGCTCAAGGAGACCCTGCCTGACATTGGATGTATTTTTCTGGCCGTTTGCATCCTTCCGGTCTCAACGAGATAGAATGAAGGACCGGTATAGGCAGGGTTATCGAGGATCTTACTCGCCGCCTCCATACATTCGTCTATTGGTAATACCGAAACAAGATGACCGAGATTTTTGACAATTTGACCACACGAACCTCTAGCCAGGTGTTCAATGAGGGAGTCAGGTCAGATTGAACAAGGAATATTTGGATTCTATGCCTTACATTGTGCCTCGAAGTGATGGGTTTGCATTCATGTAGGTTGTCAAATATTATCAGGACCACTCTAATAAGCCCACGAAGCCACGGCTAATCGAACAGCCCACCGATTCGTTAATTTAAGCTAGTGTACACGAAGACAATTTGAACGGTGCGTGCATATGGAGGCTGTATATAGCAAAGAACATGATTTCATCGTCAGGTGGGGACGACCAAATTGTTCACTTTCACTGCCCCACCAGTCACGGGCCTTCGGCCATTGAGCGACGCTAACAACGTCATTGTGTACCTACATCGCCATTGCATAAACCCAAGACGTTTTAATTAAGATGAGTACTGAGCATCAAGTTGCAGATAGCCAAGGACTTACAGTTTGCTAACTAAGGTCGTCCTGGGGAGAAGATGTAAATCATTTATCGATGAATCATTCGCCGATCCGAGAGGAAAGTAAACTCACACAACTGTGGATAGCCGTGTATGTGGGCTACATACAAAGAGGAGCAATGACACCAGTGCACCCATAGTAATCACAGCACCAGTTTCAAAGCTCTTGATAATGAGACCGTTTATTCTGCTGTTGAGGGCACCCATGGCCACATCTTTAGCACGTCTAAGCTGTGATTATTGCTGGTGGTAAGCTGAGAATATGCTGGGGGAAATTGGGAAAGGTCAACACACGAGGATGGTCATGGTTACTGTGATAATTGTATCACAGACTAAGGTAAGTGCAAAATATAACTGCTCTCCGGCATTAATAGTGCTTCAATGAGAGAACATCAAAGTGACAACTACCACAGCTACATCAACATTCTCAGTCAACTTTATTCGACCTTGATCACCCTGGAAAGACTTGATCATAGCAAGATTAAGTTCAATGTGAGCAGGAGGTAGATTTCAGTGAGTGAGAAGGGCACTTAATACCTTGACCATAATAAAGAGACACATGATCACTTCAGTTATCGCAAACTGGTGAATGAACCAGGGCCATGACCCAAGGGATAAATTGGTTGCGGCCCACATGTACACCATTTATACCACCCACCAGTATGATTACTGTGGCAACAATGCCGCCCTTCCTAGACATTCGGGAAAAACTCCATATTCTCCTAAGATGTCATCTCAACCATCTCCGATCATCAATATCATAAATAGAATACTTACCATGCAAGGAACATCTGAACGATACTTGTTGCTTCAAGTTCACGTGCGCAATCAGAGTAGTGGGCATCCAAGCATTAGGCTATTAGACCAAAAGGATCAACCCATGCGCATAGCTGTCAGCATACCTAAGCCTATGAATGTAGGACCTATGGAAGAAGTCCAAGGCCTAGGGCCATACCGCAGCGTGTTGACTGTGTGCCAGCCTTCGACGACACGCACCCATACGCTATGAGTCATGACGAGAATATAACCACTTTCGACTATGCACAGCATACTGACTGTTATATTTCAGCGAGTTAGTGACCTGACTAAAGCAGGTCGTATATTCAACCCCACTGGCAAGGATATACCTATGCATGATAGCCATGTAGGGTCTTTGGGTCGCATACTATGCGCACTAGGAGTAGTGTAATAAACATCTTGGGGAAGAGTTTCGCATTAGCACAAGGAGCTGTACGGGTTAACGCCATTGAGGGGCTTACAAAATTGCATGACCAAGCATCCATAGAGGCACCAGCTAAATGTAGCCCCCAACAACTATATGAGATCACCAAACCATGTTTTGTTAGGATAACGACAACAGATATGTACCTTGATGGAATACGAACCAAAGCACCTGCACTGCCAATGATGAGACGAGAGAGCGATCAGCATGACCCAGCAGGTTGGAATGATGCAATTGTACTGACGTCAAGTTAACGCTATTCTGGTCCATAATCTGTCGAGTAGCAACCCTCTGTGGCACGTATGATAAGCTTGAAAATGGGAGGAGAGACTGGGAACGCTGGAAAGATCAACCCAGCATGGACGCACTTAAATAGGTCGTTGCATCTGCTGGTGGAGCGCCTAGAGCCGGGACTCGGACACCGGCACGACGCGCGAATCTGCTATGGTGCAATGTAATTAGCAAGTGAGAGTGACCCTAATGATCTGAAGGGCTCTCAGCCCATCAGTTGAACGCACTTGCTGCTTTGAAATTGGCTCGTGATCTGGATTCCGAGTAGTCGGTGTAACTCCACAGCCCACGGAGAAGTTGCCATTTCAGGACTGCGAGCGTCAGGGTTGAGTGATATGTCAGATCTTCATCGTCAAATTGCTGCCTGAATAAAGGACGAGATTGGCTGGAGCGGCTAGATAATGCAGCGGAGAACATTCGTTCTATGTGTTGAGAATGCAATGTTTCTGGGCCTCACTGTGATCCGTCCCATCATTTCTATCTATTCCAAGGCGGCTCCTCGCTGCCAACACATTGCATTGGGCCTCTTTGCAGCATACAACCAGGTGTCAGTCGGAGTTGTGCGCCATATGCACGGCCAGTCTCGAATTGACTTCGTGGGTGGAAGTACCCACAGACAGCCATGCTAAGGCGCGAAGGGTCATTCCTTATGCCCTCCTCCCATCTCCACATTCAGCTTTGCTTTAATTTAAGTTCCTTTCGCGATCAATCTCTGATAATTTTCAGTATTGACCGTCGAACACCCCAGGAACGCTGTCCCCCTCCACATTGCTACCGTGGCCGCTATCTAGTACCGACAATTCACCGCTAGATAGGCCCCTCTTCTTCAGAACAGGTCTCCTAGATCAAATCGAGGCCTTCAAATGCGTAATCGGAGTGAAGCGCGTGTCTTATAATAACTGAAGGTGTAATGGCAACATCAGTAGGGACTCGGGGTCAAGGTGTTAAGCGGAGGTAGGTCCCACGCGTCACGTGGTTTACACAACGCCCAGATCGCTCGGTGAGCTACACCCTCATCACTACCAAAATCCAAGCCTGAGGCCGACATGATATGCGTGGATGGCAACGCCCTCGGATGCTTTATAAGCGAGATTTCTTCAAATTTGGCCGATGAAAATAGCTTCTATCATTGAAATTTGAGATCTTTGATTAAGGAACACCGGGTGCTGGCACTATTCATTCTGCGCCTTGAATATCTTTGAAAATCGAAGTACACGCCGTGATGCCAACTGAATCGCTGAATACCTGCGATATCCTTGCGAGTTCTAAGCCCAGAAGATAGATGGAGTGTCCAGGGCTTACAGTCTGCTCATCGAGTACATCCTATACTCATATTAACAGCGCATTAGCCGTGCAATCAGCTAGACTAGTAACCCGGTGTCCAGGTTGCAGGCTCACAACATCCTGGAGAGGCCGTGACGACAGCGACAGCATTCCTAGTTGGGTACTTGCTCTCGAATTCTTAAGCCGGAGCTCAGGACCTTATTATTGGCTTGATCACGATCACCGGCATTCGATATCGACAGGTGATGCATAGAACGACTCCCAAAATCGTGCTCCTTTTGTTTGCAGAATGCGAATTGCGTATATCAGCTCATTAACAACATGGTATTGCTGCTGCTGGTCGCACACAACACACACACGATAGGCTAACTCATCCATATATATTAAGTACCAACAACCGAAATATTCCCATGGTTGGACACAGCTACCGGCGGCTCCTTACACGGCCATTGAGCGAAGCCAGCAAAGTCATCGTGTACCTACAACAACATCGTATATCAGATCGAACCCCCCAAAAAACATCAATCAGGGTATTAGTACCGAATACCAAGCAGAATAGATCAAGCACTAGGAACCTACAGTCTAGTCATCGAGAACATCCTAGTGGAGAGGCAAAACAAAGTCCCAAGTCAGAGATATTGACTAAAAAGCGCCTCTCACATCGAGAGAGGGGGGGGAGAGAGGGATAGCTTACAAAATCATAGCCGGGCGGTTGACCGGGTTATACAAAAAGAGGAGAAACGTCACCAAGGCAGCTATGGTGATCACAACGCCCGCACCGAAGCCCCTAAAGATGATCTCGTTTACGAGGCTTTTCAGGGCGCCTGTGATTGTGGCGCTGGCGCGCCAAAGCTGCGGTAATTGTTAGTGACATCGTTGATCTGAGCACGTGCTAAAAATGGGGGGGGGATGACGACGCACAAGGAGGATCGTGGTGGATGTGGTGATGATATCGCAGAGTAATCCAAGGGCCAAGTATGCCTATTCCTTGGTGGTGAGTGATATGCTTGTCCATAGGTGGGTGTAAAAAAGTTGATACCAGATGCGCATGGAAGCCATGGAGGAGTTCTTGTGGACCCTTGAAGCCCTGAAGAAACTTTATCACGGCAGGACTGAACATCAGTAGGATGTCCAAAGCTCAGAGGCTCGAAGGGAGGAACTCGGGACCTTGGATGTAGCGACAAGACACAGAATTCCTTCTGTCAAAGCAAGCTGGTGAAAGATTTTGTAGCTACAGAAAGTAGTTGCGGTGGGCCGCATGTTGCTTACCAGAGTAATCGCTAGAGTTATAATGCGGCGCTTCCACAACACCCATGACATCTCGGAGAGATACCATATTCTCCTTCCAGTACAGCACCATCAGTCCCCCATCTAATACCCACAAGAGATACTCACCTAGCAAGCAGCATCTGGACGATGCTCACCACTGCAAATCAAAGTCCAAGCCCGTACGATCCAAAAGCGGGTGGTCAAAGATCTCAACCACAGACCGAGAGCAGAAGCAAGAAGCCACTAACACACCTAGACCCGTGATTGTAGGACATACAGCAGAGGTCCATGGTCCAGGAGGGTGCTGCAGCACGGCGGTTGTGTGCCAGTCC
>KB722736.1:165859-229629 GCA_000349905.1 Volvariella volvacea V23 | reverse complement strand
ACAATGTACACCCAAACGCTGTGGGTCATCATCACTGTATAGCCGCTCTCGAGTACGCCCAAGATGCCGACTGCCGTCTTGGGTATGAGCACGGGTGTGACCAATGTCTAAACGCATGCTCAAGTCATAGACGTACTTGTGTAGAGGAGCCACTTAGGGCCATTAGGCGGCGCATTAATGGTGGTAGCGGCAGGGGCAGGGGCGGTGTAATAAGCGTCTAAAGGGACCGCGGGGACTAAAGAAAGGCTCATCGCCGTCGCTATTGCTCTAGCACTTACAAAACTGGACCACCAGGCACCCGTAGAGACCCCAGCTGAGGGTAGCCCCCAACAACTGCACGAAAGGATTCAGCGACATTCTCGTGGACCGACGGCGACGACATGTGTAAGGGGGTGTGGGAGAAGCACGAACAATGGCACCTGCACTGCGAGCGAGGAAATGAGACGAGACGAGACGAGACGGGATAAGCCGTCAGCGTGAGCCAGAGCGAGTCAAGTGGTTGGCGATACTAACGTCAACACAATGTTCCCCTGTTCCATAGTCTGGGTAGTAGCAATGATGGTCTGCATGGAATATATAGGCCTAGGAAAGCAAAAAGCCGGCTAAGGGCAGAGAGCAAAAACGCCCAACCTTCACCCAGCGCCTTCATTTAAATACTCGAACAAGGTCGTCGCGCTAGTGCGCATTCATGGTTGCATGACAGGGGGGCTAGAACTTCGGTACAGGCACAATTCGGCAGGGGCAGCACGCAGGTAGTAATGAAGACAGGGTCCTAGGCGAATCTAATCCCAAGTCGGTTCGGTTAACGCTGGCACCCTACCCTCCATCGTGACGGGGAAGTTGCCATTCCGGGCTCTGCGAGCGTAAGGGTTGAATGAATGCAGATGACTGTGCGCACCACGCTCGCAAAGGATCGGAATCAGAGTCGTACAATAAAATCAGTTCAAGTGCAATGCAATGTATCTTACTTAAAGGTGCATACAGATCCTCATCATTTTGATCCTGCTCATTACTATATCTTATAACCAACTACTACCCCACCCACCCACCAACCGCACCCGGGAATGAGGCGTAGCGCAACCCCTCACCGCTGGGCACCATGGCTGGCATATCCAACGCATACACGCGTACGGTAGCGATACAAGACCCACATCCCGCGCAAGCGTCCAAAAACGCACTCCTCCCTCCTATCCTAATCAACTCCCACCACTACCCTCAAATCCCCTCCGCAACCATCCTCTGCGGGCTCTCCACATACCCCCTCCAGCACTCCACAAACGCCGCCAACTCGGCCCCCTCCACAACTCTATGATCCGCGCTCCAGCTGATCCCCACCTTGAACCTCCTCTCCCCCCTGCCCCTCTCCCCGATTCACATCCCACACCCACTTGGCCCTCCCAATCGCCACAATCGCCACCCCGCCCCCGGGCACGAGCACGGGCGACGCAAAGTCGCCGTCGCCGATCGCGCCCACGTTCGAGACCGTGAGCGTCCCGCCGCGCTTGGGCATCTCGGCGAGAGTGAGGCCGCAGGGCGTCTGCCGGCCGAGGTGGGAGAGGTGCTTGAGCTGCGAGGAGAGGGCGTAGATCGATTGGGTGTTGACGCTCTGCAGCGTGGGCGTATACAGGCCCGAGGGCGTTTGGAGCGCGATGCTGATGTCGGTGTTGGGCCGGATCGTGAGCGTCGGCTTGGGTGGTTGTGCGTCAGGAGAAGAGGGGGTGGGCGTGGGGGTGATGGAGGAGCGGAATAGGGGCCATTCCATCATGGCTTTTGAGAGCGTTTTGAGGAGGATCGGGAGGTAGGTGAGTTTGGTGAATTGGTACGAGGGTCCGACTTGGGCTGGCGTTGGGGCTGGGTAGAGGGCGGAGGGGTTTACGACGTTTGCGGCTGTGGAAGGCTGGTGGGATGGAGGGAGGTAGTGGGTGGGTATATGCGCGTTGAGAGTTGGAAGAATTTGGTGCAATGCCGTGAGATCTAGGGTTGTAGAGTATCTGCATGGGAGTCAGAGCCGTCTACTGGTAAGAGGGAGAGATGCTTACCCAAAGTGGGGAATCTCTAGGCTCTATAAGAATAGAAAGCGCACATGAGCAACAGGGCAACGGATCTCAGCAAAGTTTCATACCTTGGTCATAGCTTTCCACATTCCGTATCTCGTCCTACCAAGTTCAACAACCACATCCTGCGCCTGCACCTGTGCAGCAGGGGCAGCCTGAGCCTGTGGAGCCGTCTGAGCCTGCAAAGGCACACGTTGACCAGCCAAAAACGCCTCGACATCCTTCTTCTCGACTCTCCCGTCCTTCCCGCTCCCAGGCGCGACCAGACTCAAATCAACTCCATTCTGACGAGCAAAGTGCCTGACGGAGGGTGCAGCCAAGACGTCAACGTGGCTCTGAGGTGCTGGCGACGTGTTGTTGGGATCGAGCGGGTGTGGTCGACGGTGCGCTTGCGCGGCAGGCGTTTGTGTGGGGTGCGAGTCTGCTGTCGGAGCTGTCGCTGGTTGCTCCGTTTGTTGAGGCTGAGCGTGTGCTTGTGCAGGAGGTGATGGAGAAGGAGGTGGGGTCGTTGTGTCCACGCCGGCACCCACACTGGGGCCGGAACCGTCGTCCTCCTCTTCCACCTCGATAAGACAAAGCCCGGAACCGACTTTTGCCACCTCTCCCTCCTTGACGAGCAGTTCTTTTACGACGCCATCAAAGGGACTTGTGATTTCGACGCTGGCTTTGTCGCTTTGGACTTCGCAGAGCGGGTCGAAGGCCTGGATCGACGAGGACGGTTTGACGCTCCTGTTGGCATAGAATCGTTGTAGTTAGTCCGATACGTCCTTTTCAGAGAAATACGCGCGCATTCGTGCAAGTGGTTAAAAATGGAGTGTGGGGGGCTGGGTCGAGAACGAACAGGGAAAGCGTGATGACACAGGGAAACGCCACGAACCACTTGATAACCTCGCACTCCGTGATGCCTTCGCCAATATCAGCCAGCTTGAACTGCTGTATCACTTTTCTGGTTGCCCATGCTCCGGGTGTGGTGTGGAAGTACGAGACGAGCTGCGGACGTCCGAGCAGTAGTCGACCGACTTGACGTGTCAGGAGCATCACTCTAGTTTGAATGCGCGAGATAAGGATACGTGGGGACTAGATGCAGACAGGAAACGCAGATTAGAGAAAAGACACCGTCGCGGTCGATGTGGGGAGAGGGAGAGGGACAACCAGTGACTAAGGTTAGGAGTTGGGCTGGGAGAAGAATTTATGGAATCCACGGATCCAAGGCCACTGCCCGGACGGAGCATCACGTCCACCAGTCTAATTATTTTCCTTCTCATTACCGAATCAAATATCGAAGCGACATGTAACAAAGATAATCCGAGCTCAGATTACTTGGCCTGATCTACATCTGCACGTTCATCCCGCTCGTCGACGAGCTCGCTAGGCACCAAAGTTGTACTTGACCCTCGCCCGCCACTCCACAAACGCTGGCCACACCCAGTACAACCACATCCCGACCTTCATCGTCGCCGGCATAAACACCAGCTTCTCCCCCTGGTCTACCGCCTTCACACACCTCTTCGCCACCGCCTCTCTCTTCAGCCCGTGTTGGTTCGGGTTCGCCTCCCTCACGGGTCCACTGTCCACAGCCGAGGCCCGGAAGTCGCCCTCGACGGTCGAGGGGAGGATGTGTGTGAACTTGATGGTGGGGTGCTCAATGGAGAGCGATTGGTACAACAGAAGGGAGGAAGACTTTGTAGAGGCGTAAACGGAGCGGGTGGGCGCTGGGATGACGGAGGCGAGGGAGGAGAGGAGCAGGATGGAGGGCGACTTGGAGGTTTGTGAGAGCAGCGGGATCTTGATGCGTGTCAGTTCGGCTATCGTAGGTGTAGTGAAAGACGTACGAATGTAACGGCGGAGACTAGTGGTCCAATGTAGTTGCCTTTTAGAGCGGCATTGGCAACATCCACCGTGTGCTGAATCCCTTCCTTTGAGGCTTCAGACGGCGAAAACGTGTTGCCCGCAACTTCAACACCAGCCACAGACAGCAGAGGTCGTAGTGCTGATACTCCAGCCGCGACAATCATGGTGTCGACCCCATTCCATTCTACACGATCCCCACGTTAGCACACCGATATCTTGCATGGCACACACGAACGCACCTCTCTCTATCGCATCACGAACTCTTATCATATCCTCTGCACTGCTAAAGTCCCCTGGGATCCCCAACATCCTCACTCCATTCGCACCGGTACTCGCAGACCGACACTCCTCAATGACCTCGTCAACCTTGTCTTTCCTCCTCCCGACGATACAAACTCTCGCGCCTCGTTTAGCGTATTCAACAGCTATGCTTCTTCCTATGCCAGATGTAGCACCTAGCACTAGCACCCTTTCATCGTGTTTTGGTATCTTGTTCGTTCTTGCACGCCGACGACGGAGAACCTTGTGCGTGATCAAGGAAAGAAAGAGGAACGTGCAGAGTGTGGTGCCATTGAGGTACATTAGGCTGAATAGGCGGTCGCCAGGAAATTACTGGCGCTTTTGTGTGTAAGATGACAAGGACCAGTGGAGTTGAGCATTTCATCCGATCACAGTACGCAGTCATCGCCCTCAAAGTTCAAGTCACTGCATTTGTGTGAATCCGTCTCAATTCAGTAAAAAGGAGTTGCAAAATTAATATATTGCAAAATCTACAACCAACTACCTCAGCGCGGTTCCCCTCCTGCGACGCGCACATCGCAATCACCGAAAGAACCAGCGCCCAAAAATCCCAACCAAACAAGTGAATGGGTTTCCAAAAATTGCTGAGGGCCGAAACCGACAGACGTGTCAGGATGTGTAATTTGCAATCAGCAAAAAGACTGTGCCTCGGTAAAGACCTCACTGGCGACAGTACATGCCCGAGCACAAGAGATGGGGAACCAGAATGCTTGGGGCTGCGGTTATATAGGCTGGGGTGGGGTGCACGGACCAGGTGCGTGAGTCAGATGACTTGGCGGTCACATGAGGGCACACCCTTTTGGCGGTCGCCACTAAATATTGTCGCGCGGTCGTCGAGCCTTTCGCTGTGCGCTCAGGAGACTGGCGCTGCTGGTCGGTTGACGGCCTAACAGTACGTCAAGTCCTCAATCTTCAAACAAGTAAGGAGACGGGAATTGTCCCCGCAGCGTTTCTCTGCCACTCTCCGACATTGCAGAAACAGGAGGGAGGACGCCAAATCGACGCATAACGATTTGCTCAACAACGCCGACTCGATGCGCGTGGTAAGACGGTCTCTGGCTTTTTGCCCTTGGCTTCTCCTCGCAATTTATGCTCTGCGTTCCGGGACGACATAGGTTAGCATTGATTGACCAGAGGAGAATGAAAGCCGTTTCAGAACACTTCACCTTTATTGCTGGCAGCTTCAAGCGACGCGCGCCGTCTTTGCGTGAGGTGTCCTGCCTTTCGGTGCCTCGACTGGTGCGGGCAAATAACTCGTTAGTTTAACCCAGGATAGGCGGCACGACGCCGTGCTGTTAGGCCTACGAGGCGTGCTTAGTTTCTCGTGCCTCGCCGTAGAGCAATCTGGGGTCTACTAAATCAAGGACTTGCAAAAGGGCAGACCCCTCATTAGATCCCTTTGGAACGTGCTCGAGCATCCCTAGAGAGGCCAGTCGCCTGCGAACATGGGAAGGACCTGTAAAGTTGATTTGTTTTCAGCAACGTGCCATAGCAAGAAATGCGGCGAGAGAAGGTGAATAGACGAAGATAAGGGTGCAGAATTTGTGAAGCACGAGACAGTATGCCAGTCTGGACGGAAGGTGCAGCTTGAGCGGTGGCATTGACCAGACGAGGGTGCGAGTTCCGACTGTTGCACTGGCCGACTACGTGGGTTGAGTACTTTCGCTCATTTGGGATGCATAGAATGTAACTTGTCCACTGTATCAGACGGCTTGATGGAGCGCTACAGTGAGAACAACGACAGGTTATGTGGGTGGATTGGAAGGGGGTAAGAAAAGGTGGGGCGAAAGGAACCGAGGGAGGGGAAGAGGTAGCAGCGTTATGCTGAATCACCCTATTCCCCGCTGCTCCAAGCTTTGCGTTACGGAGAAGGGGAATGGGGATGGGGAAGGACGACAACCAAAGTTATCCGAAGGGCAATTTGAGGCCTGCCACCGGAAGCAGCATCTTTCATCCCACCATACCTGCGAACCGTAAAGCTGATGAACAGCTGGAGTAGGTTTGTCCATGTCCGTGGTTCAAAGAGAGTGTGTCACTTTGAGGTGTTGCAGCCGAACGTGTAGTGCGGATTCGCCTGGTGAGCATGACAGATGCACTCTCGCTGAATCTGACCTGGTTCGTTAGCCCTGTGGCCCAATCTTGAAAGGTTTATCCTGCTTGGGACAGATGCAGCTCTTTCGCTTTGTCACGCTATATGCTCATCCACCCTGTGTCAAGCTGAAGAGGTACGCTAAAGACAGCAAAGGGTTATATCAAGCTGGCTACTCGCCATGTGTCGTACATGCCGGCTACGCCGTATGAAAACTTCCTGACCCTCTCTGGTGGCTGGGTAGAGTGAAGCACTTCCACCAGCTCGTGGTCCGCGAGCCAGCATCCAACGGAAGTTTGAGTGAAACCTGGGATTACAGGAGGTTAATCCGAGCTATACGACTGTATCAGGTGTCTGTCAGGTGGTAGAAGGCAAGTGTGCCATGATAACGGCTTTGCATTATTCGGCTCCCGTTCATGTAGACGTGAAAGGCGTTTTTGTTCTCATGTACCAGGATGATACCTCTTCCGCATATATTGCATCTCGAAGCGGTAGTAATTGATTAGGAAGTACGTTTCCCTCATCCTTTGAGCTCGTCTTTCTTCTGAGAAATTCCGAGTTGATAAAACTACACGAGGTCATTACCCCGAGATTGAGGAACAGCAGAAAGTGAATTCATCATATCTTGCATTTGTGATGAATATTTTTCGAATTTATCTAGATTCAGTGTCGAGCACAAAGGCCAAGACTGGTTGTCTTTAAGCTCCGTCCACGAGTGCTCGTTTACCCGTGTCAACTCAGTATATACCGCCCTCCATTCTAACGGTGCATTTCGTGCAGACAAATGGACAGCCATGGCGGCCGTATTTTGAAAGCGGGGTTGGGGAACTGGTTAATAAGTCCGAGGTAAACCTGACGCACGCTCCACGCGAATATATGACTCGTTCACGAGGTCAATCACAGCACCAGAAGACATTTTGAGCCGGGAAAGACGGCATACTGTGCTGAGCTCTAAGTGGCCATGTCCGAGACAATGAGTTCTGTTTTACGTGGAGGAAAGATTTCCATGTTCCACCAGTGCCAGTGGTTTCGTGAGAAATGTCGGCGGAAAATATTTAATATACACAAAGAGGAGAATATGTGATAGCCTGTGGTATAGTAAGCGCAATCCAGATAGATGAATCTTACTATGTTTGCGGTCTTTCTTTTTCAATACTCTAGAGGGAAAGCATGGCGTGGGTGGGGTTATCAAGGGCCTTGCTAATGTCCGTTGTCTTCCTCCATGTGTTTTACCAAATCTGGCTGGTTGTCTTTCTCGATTCTGAGGATTTGACAATGGCATTGGAGTCAACAACTTGAGTCTCTGTCAACGGCAAATGCTTGATAATGACAGTTTACTCCACAAGGACTCGTGGTACTCACGCATCTCAGGATCAATTTTGCCTCTCAGCAGCCCTAGATCCAATAAAATGCACTCAGGGGGACGAGCAATGCCGTGAGGTACTGGTAAGCATATTGTACGCCTACCCTCTTCCAATGCGGAATAATACTAGGGACAAACTCACTGCGTAATACATACCCTTCAGGTTACTGCAAGATAGCACATAGCACATAGTTCAAACACAAACTTGCAGAAAAAAAAATCGAGCGTTGATCAACCGACAGAGGCGATGACAGCAACGTACCGCAGTGTGCGTGATATCCACGGAAAAGTGGCGGTTTGATAACCTGAGATAGCCCGTGATGATGCCAGGCGGAAGTATGATACCTCCGCCTTCTGGAACACTACGAAGTCGCCTGAGTCCCGCCTTACCACTTTCACCGACGTAGTAGTGCATCTGCGGTCGCTTTATGGTACATACCTCGACTTGAGTGTGTTGGACATTTGCTGATAAGGTTTGGGCGAAACTTGCACCATAGGATGTTGTAGTATTCTAGCCCTCTGTGATCGGCTGAGAGAATTCTCGGTCCTATCTGCATTTGGTCCTTTGTTTCTCCATTCCCTGAAGATTCTATATCAATTAAGCCAATGAGAACGGTACCGACGGCATTGTAGCTGATACGGTGGCTTACTGGTCTTCGGAATCACCTATATCCAAATTAGGAAGGGAAGATCATCTAGTGGCACGGAAGATGGCAAACCCCGAGGCCTAGAACCGCTTTGTTGCAATATTGCCGTGCTCCTCCTCAGCTCCTTGACAGCACCATCAACCTTCACGCTACGAGGATACAAGGTTTGAAAGGCTCGGCGAGAGCCGAAGGAAATCGTGGTTGTAAAAGAACCGAATCTAGTACTGGTTGGTAAGCGTCATATTTGCTTTGCTTTGAGGATCGGACTTAAGCCGTCGTGAGGGTGTTCTGTGACTCCCTAGATTAATTTGTGCAGGGTGAATATAGACGTAGAGATACGATAGCTCACCAGCTGAAATGGAGCTGTGCCCAAGCAAAAAAGGGCCAAACTTTCCTGGAAAAATGAAGGGCAAGCCGGTTGTGGGCATAGCTCTGAAGAGATAAGGTTGCATTGTCCTTCTTCGTCAGTGGATTTTTCATTGACCGTGAGGCTTAGACAAATGTTTGATGGCTAGAACTCCGGGTTTTTCCATGTGACTGACAAAGTTGTCCAGGCTTCCATCTTGTGGTGACGTTTGTTTCTTCGCGCGGCCTTGAGAATTAACCAGGTGGGTTCTTGATCTTCTACTTTTCCGGAATTGAGTTATGCTCTTCATGACCCGTGTCTGTCATTCGTTAGGACGATCGCTGATTGTCAATTCGGCCCTTCAATGTTTCTGTCTTAGTTTGCCTTAATATCGACAAGGTTCTGGTACACTCACACGGATAACCCCGACCACAGCATTTAGGAATCTTGGTACCGTTCATGGAGTCCTTTATCATCGACGAATTAATAAGGTTGTATCACTCTCGGCCGATAATCCACCTCGAACCGGCATCTTCGCTGAGTTTCATTTCTATTAAATAATTGGATTCGGTACCGAGTTGTCACCGTCCTCTAATCAATCTGGTCAGCCAGTCGTCTCACAGGGTAGTATCAAGATCTACGATACGTCACGACGGCAGAGAGGAGAGATTCGAACTGTGGGCGGCACTTCATAGTCCCTTGATCGTGCCAGAGATCCGGCTCAGTGAACTATTCCGTTTTCACTCTCGGGATTCTGGTAACAGGAATACTGCCTCCACTGGGGATATGATAACTTCAGGTAAGTTTCAGAATTTACTGTCATATTTTCGGCTTCAATAGCTTGCTCTAGGACTGCTCCTGATGTAGTACTGATGCTCCCAGGCTGACACAGCGTGAGTATCCAAAATCAAGTCTATGAGATCACAGAAGCGATTCAGCATCAAGGGTACCAATGCGAACCACATAGGACGCTTCACGGACTTCATAACTTCCATTTATCTAGGCGGCCGTACTATATGGGAATTACAGAACTAATATTCACAGAAAACTGTGACGGATTGCAAACGACAGTGCTGTCACTCTTGAGAATGAAGCTAGACGAAAAGCTATAAAACACTCGTTCGTATTCCCAGTTTTCCTCATCGTGTTCTCATCCACGAAATCGCATCTCATTCAGCTCTCTATAGTTAAACAAACTATCTCCACATCTTCACAATGTCTTCTATTGGTTACGCCATTGCACTCACCGCGCCATTCGTGCCAAGGTTGAGGCTGAGGCCAAAAATCCAACTCATCTCGCCACGACAGACGACGAAATCGCTGAAGGCCAGAAGGCCAGACAAGAGGCGAGTACCCACATTATTCCTCTACCCCACCAGCAGACGCCTCAGTCAGCCTTGCATTGTTATCATTCGTCATTACTGACCGCCTTCAATAGGCCGAGTCGGCGTTGGCCTCACTCATTGCCAACCTTGATGGTTCGTTGTCCGCCATACGTGGTGGGGATGCAGCTGCTAAGCAGGATACCTCCACTTCTGCCGAGACGGATGGCACTGCCACTGCAAAGTCTGCACAGGTCATCCCACCTGTTCCGACTAGTGCCAAAGACGATGCCATGAAGGTCGTCAATGCAATGAAGGCAGATGGAATGAGAGACAGTGTCAAAGGTCTGCAGGATATGGCCAAGTCCATTGGACCTATCATCAATGAATTCGACAACATTCTGGTGAGATCATTCGTCGTACAGTCCAATATCGTCGATTCTTACAACTACTTTTCACTCTATCTCATACTTAGACCAAGCCTTACCTCGACGAGTACAGCGCACATATCAACACTGTTCCAGTCGTTGGTATCAGGAACAACAATGAGATCATGTACATCGACACTCAAATACAGAGCCTTCCTGCTGGAGGCACGACTGATGTCTGGTCCTCCTTTGGTGCACTCCCATCTGGTGTTCAAATCAACCCGAGTGGGTCGGATAAGGTGTATCTATTCCCTTATAAGGGCGACTTCTGTCTCTCCGTTGGGAGACAGGTCTGGTTCAAATCACACTTGGACTCCAAGGACCCTGCTCTTGCTCAAGCCATCGACAACTGGCCGGGGTTATACTCGAAGGATTGGACCAAGGCCGGCGAGACCGTTCTCCCCTCGAATAATCCAATCGCTGTCGTTCCATTCGCCGTCCTCAGCGCTGACAGAAACCAAATCGCATTCCATCTGTTCGTCTTGGAAGCTGACAACACGTTGAAGAGGCTGACCACGGACAGTCTCAACAACGCATCCAAGTGGGAGGTGTTCCCATACCAAGCCAAATCTGGCGGACCATCCACTTCTCCCACGTTCAAGAAGTTGGCTTATTGGAATAACCACTTTGTCGGTGTCGACACGAACTCGAACATCTGGGATGTCGAGTTGGATTGGAATTCGGGAACATACTTCGTTAAGGACCAGCAGGCAATCGATCCCGTTACAGAGTTCACGGCTACAGAAGTAGGACCAGTCGGATTAAGATCGGATGGATACCTGTACAAACGGATCATTGAAGTCCCAACAGACCCAAACAACAATAATGACGCAGCACTCAAGTGGACGAGGTGGATTAAGGCTGATGGCGTCACGAACCTCGGTGTCGCTTCGCCTGGTGTCATTCTTGACCTGAATCTACTCACTCGCACTCTCCGTTCTCGATACATCGATGTTCAAACTGCAGTATATCCCGTGGTCGACAGGATCCGTGCATTCGGGATCACGCACGTCTACTTCTTGGATAAAGTCAAGGCGGATGCAGAAGCATGGCAGAATGCCGAGTCGCAGGAGCAAGTGGATATTGCGATTGCGAGCGCAAAGTCGTTCATCAGCCATGCCAAACAATGGGCGACGATCGTGTCAAGGAGTGTGAGTGGTGCGAAGGAGAGTGTGAATTTGATGACGAAGCAGTTGCACGACGTCAAGATGGAGCTGGAGACTCAGTTGCAGATCCTACGAGACAAATTAGTGATGCTGCAAGCAACCTTGAGCCAACAACAAGAGGCGCTCTCTCAACTTCAAGCCGCATTCTGGGGATCCGTAGTAGCGGCTATTGTCGGTGAGTTTATCTATTGCAGCAGATGATGGCAATGATTCTGAAGATGACATGCAGGTCTGGTTGCATTAGTAGCCGGAATCGCATCAGGAGTGGCGTTGTTCATCCTCGCTGCAGGTGCATTGCTCGTTGCAGGCATAACCGCATCAATAGCATATGGAATCAAGATGAGCGAACTTGCAGCAGACATTAAACAAACAAAATCGCAGATAAATACGGTGTCAACGGCAATACAGAATATGTCGGAAATAGTGACATCGTTCACGAGTTTGGACGAGCTTTATGGAAACCTGAATATATTCTGGGGGAGGATGCTCAACGACTCTACTGCAGTTGGGACGATGGATGAAGTAACTGCAATGTTCATCGGAGAGGAAATCCTATACGACACGAGTAGTATCGAGGCATCTCGGGACATGACGCAGAACATGACTACAGCCTGCGAGGTGTACCTTGATGTACTGAACCAACAAGGAGTTCAAATCCCCGAAAGGACAGCAGGATATCGAAGCATCTCCGTGTTTGCACCAGCAGTTGGACGGGAACAGAGCTTGGATAGGATTCTTGAGGCTGCTACGGAAGCCATCAAAGCTGGAGATGTTGCGACGTACCAGAAGGTTATGGACCTGGCAGTGTTGGTTCAATCGGACGACATTGCCTCTGGACAAACCCTCCGAGCTTCTACTGGTCTCTGGTTTGACCAAAACTCACTAAGCTCTTCCTCCTTGGTTTGGAAGTATTCTTCCAACAGCTTCTCGCAAACCACTCGGTCTTATACCGTCATCAACTCCGTGTCCATTTCCTCACAGAACAAGCAAATCATTGAGCGAGCCACTGGGGAGATGGACGGCATCCTCAACGAAATCAGACCAGACGTTGTCGATATGCTCGACAACATCGTGAGCATGGGAGATACCGTCCAAGGCTGGATTTCCAAATATCCCGAATTGCCGACTAACGAGTCCGACATCAACGACTTCTTGACGTATCATGACCGGGCAGTCAAGGCATGTGAGAAGGCTCAGAGCAGGGCTAGAGCGGCGAACAACAAGTTTGCAACATTCACAAGGCAGGCGAAGGAGTACGAACAAGGGCTAAAGGCGGAGGTTACACGGAAAGAGAACGATATCAAGAGTGCCAAGGCGGCCGCGCAAGCTGCAGAGAATAGTTTGTCCCCACCTTGGTACGTTTGGCTTGGTGGGCTGCTCGCAGTGAGCATTTGGTATGAGGTAGAGAGGGCGAAAATCAGGGATAATCTTCAACGCCAGCTGAACGAGCTCAACTCGGCAATATCAGCGCTCGAAGACCTGCAATCAAGTAGTGTCTTCTTCAAGGGTCACGTCCTGACATGGATCGAAATGACGGAGACCGTCAGCGGGAACCTTGGGTCTATCTACAACATTTTGACGGGAGTATGGGGCCAGCTTTTGGAGGATCCGGTCTTGTACTCCGAGTTGATCAAGATGGAGTGGGGTCAGGTAGTTGACAATGCGCACCGGGTCAAGTCCCTCCTGAATGCATCTTCCAAGACTTTAGGGATCGATCCAAAGGTACGGGAAATAAATGTCGTCGAGGTTGTATGCCCTGCTGCACAACTGGGTCCTGGAATCCAAGAGCAAGCTGCGGCCGCAAGAGAATGCTTCAAGCAAATCGACGTCCTCCTCACCTTGCCCTTCACACAAGATGTCATCGGGTACTGGGACAACAACAACACAGAACGCGAGTCCCTCTACAATACCACCTATCGTCTCCGTCAGCAGTATGTTGGGATTGTCTCCATGGAATACAGCACCATGTCCAGCCTTCAAGCCCTTGCTATTCTCCAAGAGTATCGAGCCAACAATGTTGTCGACGGAAAACTCTCTTTAGCCGTATTCCTCAAGGAAACTCTTCGGTCACTCCGCACCGCTTACGAATATGCCGGTCGAACAAGCGAAGAGTTCGGCAATGCTGCTGAGGAGTTCCGTGCAGTACTTACCGTCATCGACAACAACATCGCTGAAATCGAGAGCAAGATTGATCAGTTGAACACGGATATAGAAGATGCTGAAGACGAACTTCGAAATGCCATCATCACCATCATTGCCGACACTCTCGCACTCGCATTCGCTGCAGCTGGTATCCTTGTCGCATTTGGAATCATAGGACCCATCGCTGCTGCTGTAACCTTGGCGGCCCAGATTGGTGCTACAGCATCAGCCACTGCTGCGTCTATCAAACTCGTTTTGGACTCGCTCAAACTCAGCGACATCATTCAGACCATCTCCTCTCTCAAGTCAATGAGAGACATGTTGCAGAGGAATGTCAATGAGTTGCAGATTGTTCGACCCAGGTTCCAGAAGGTGGTTGATGGTGTTGTGGCATTGGCGGATATCATCAACAACATGCAAGACAAGTTGGGACAGGTGGTAGATGATGCGGAGTTGTGGGAGGATATCAAGTTGACCGTTGAGGACGCAAAGAGAATTGGACAGGCGTGGGCATCTGTTCGGGAGAGTACTCAGGTGTGGATGGACGTTATCAACGAGCAAGGAATTGATACCACCACTTTTTCCCTTCTCCCCGCACCATCTGACAAGTCCAATGAGTAAAGTTCTCTCTTAGTTAATATGTAACCCGAATTGTTTTGCAGCAATGACAGTATTCGAGCTTGTCATTTTGGAGTGATGTGCGCTCTTCTTAGAGTTTGCGTGGTGACTGCAATCAGCGAACTACTCGTAGCGACATGTCAACCTCTTCATATTCCTATTAGCCACGGGTGACACAAAGTAATGCTGGAAGAACTCCCACTCTACACACTCAGCTAAGCCTCCGATCTTTCCCCCTAATATTGATTCACTGCATCTTCCTATGGTGTCTTCTCGCTTTTTCTACTCTTTTTCTTTCTCCTGCATCATGGACTGGTGGGGGGGGGGGGGGGGGGGCTATAAAGCGGTTAGTAGTGGCTGATTGGGAGGAAGGAGCGTGTTGTGGGCACTCGGATAGTATGGCCTTGCATCGCTACCGCCTATGCACTCTATGTGCTAGTCATGGTGCCGAACGGTGAGGGGTTGCACCATGTTGCAGCCATAAGTGCCGACGATTGGTGGAGCAGTAGTAGTTAAATATAAGATATAGTAATGGGCATACCTTGCATTGCACTTCAAATAATCCCTTAATATGATTCCGATTCCGGGCCCTCGCGAGTATGGCATGCACAGCCATCTGCATTCATCCAACCCCACTCTCGCAGAGCCCAAAAAGGCAACTTGAACTTCGCCGTGGAAAGCTGTAACGGACTTGCGACCAGATTCGACTAGCTCCTCCGGTCTTTAGGGGCTTCGTTTACGCGCAGAGTTACATACCGGTTCGCCAAACCGTACCTTCAACCCTGGCCCCAGCCCCCTGTGGTGCGAGTATGCACTACACATGACAGCCTGTTAAGTATTTGAACAAGGGCGCGGTTGAAGGCACGGGCAGTTGGTTTTTTTCTTTTCGCTCCCTTTCTTCCTCCCCCTAGTTGGTCTTTTTGCCCATTCTATACAGACCATCGCGACCATGTGGGCTATGAGACAGGAAGAAGTGTCTTTGACGTCAGTACCGCCAACTCTCGATCCGCTCTTGTTCTTATTGAAGGCTCACCTCATCTCACCTCGCTCGCAGTGCAGGTGCCATTGTTCGTGCTTCCCCCTTCTCCCCATATGTCGTTGCCGACACCCCGAGAAGAAATTGGCTGAATTCTTCCGTGCAGTTGTTGGGGGCTACCCTCAGCTGGGGTCTCTACAGGTGCTTGATAGTCCCACTTTGTAAGTGCTGGAGCAACGTAGCAACAATAGGCCTTTTTTTAGTAACCTAGAGTCTCCGCAATGCCCTTTAAGATACTTATTACACCGCCCCTGCCACCGCTACCAGCAGCGAGCGATCCAAAGACCCAAAGTGGCTCCTCGGCATAGGTACGCCCTTGGCTTGAGCGTGTGTTTAGACACTGGCAACGCCCAAGCTCATCCACAAGACAGTTGGCACCTTGGGCGTACTTGAGAGCGGCTATACCATGACGATGACCCACAGCGCTTGGGTGTACATCGTGGACTTGCACACGACCACTGTGCTACACCAATCTCCCGGGCCGTGGACCTCTGCTGCGTGTCCTGCGATCACGGGTCTAGGTGTGTTGGTAGATTTTTGCTTCTGCTCTCATTGTGTGGTTCAGATTTTGACCACCCGTTTTTGGATCGTGTGTGCTTGGACTTTGATTTGCAGTGGTGAGCATCGTCCAGGTGCTGCTCGCCCGGTGAGTGTCCCTTGTGGGGACTGGACGTGGTGCTGACGATTCTGTACCGAAAGGAGAATATGGAGTCTGTCCGAGATGTCGTGGATGTTGTGGAAGCGCAGAATCGTCACTCTGGTGATCACCCTGGTAAGCAACATGCATCCCACCGCAGGTATTTTCTCTAGCCCCTAAATCATTCACTAGATTGCTTTGACAGAAGGAGCTCTGTGTCTTATCGCAGCAACCAAGGTTCTAACCTCTTCCCTTCGACTGCCTGATTGTTGAACCTCCTACTGATACTCAATCTTACCTCAAAAGTTTCTCCAAGGCTTCAAGGGTCCAAAAGAAGCCCTTCTAGGCTTCCATGCACATCTGGTATCAACTCTTTTGCACCCTCCTGTAGACGAGTATATCACTCACCGCCAAGGGATAGACATACCTGGCTCTTGGGCTAATCTGCGACACCATCATCACGTCCACCACTATCCTTCTTGTACGTCAAACATCCCCGAGCTGTCACCCGAGCTTGCGCTCATCCTCAATCTCACTACCAATCACCATAGCTCTGGCGTGCCAGCTCCACAATTACAGGTGCCTTGAAAAGCCTCGTGAACGAAATTATCTTTAGGGGATTTGGGACGGGAGTAGTGGTCACCATAGCCGCCTTGGTGACCTTGCTCCTCTTCCTGTATAACCCGGTCAACCGTCCGGGTATGATTTTGTGAGATACCTTTCTCTTTCTCTCCGCCCGTTTGAGAGGCGCTTTTTGTCCATTTCTCTGACTTGAATTTGGTTTTGCTTCTCCGCTAGGATGTTTTCGATCAGTCGACTGTATGTTCCTTCACTTGTTCAGTTTTGCTTGGTATTTGATGCTAACTCCCTGGCTGTCCTGTGGTTTTTTGTTTCGGATTTGATGCGCGATGCTGTTGTAGGTATACAATGGCTTTGTTGGCCTCACTCAATTGCCGCAGAGGCTGTCCAGATACTGAGTCTAACCATGAACAAGTCCCGAGTATCATTCCTTGATACGTGGAGGAGTCAGTATATCATGTGTGTGTACTCTGTGTTGTGCAGTTGCGACCAGAAGTGGCAATCCTGCACTATTTATAAGCTAATATACACAATCAACCTTCGAATAAAACAACCTTGAACATCTTAGTGCACTGCGTGCCAGTGAGGCTTTGCGACGTCGGTTTGGGTTCCAAGGCACGAAGGCCGGGGCGCAGGTATATCGTGGCTAGTCCCACTGCAGGAACGCTCTCACCAGCGTCTCAGACACGCCACAGATTCTGTGGAGTATCGAAGGCACTGTAACCATTTGACGATGTCACAAGCAAGTCCTTCATCGTGCGTACTTTAGTTTTATACATACCTTAAGCACTCGCTGCAACCAGTGGGTGAGAGTCAACGGACTACACGGTGTTGTGAGCCACGTGGTGCGTGGGACCGACCAGACCTTTGGTTCAACGCCTTGATTTCTTTGATGGTGTTCCACCAATGCTGCCGTTACTCCCTCGATCAGGACACCGCTAGAAGGCGCACACTTGTTCCCCGATTACGCAGTCGAAGGCCTCGTCCCGTGCTGAAGAAAAGTGGTCTACCTAGCGATGGACGGCTAGATCCGTCGATAACGGCCATGGTAGCATTGAAGAAGGGGCGAGGGCGGCAGGTAGTGTTCGTTGGGTGTTGGTCGGACTATGCCGAGAATAGTCAAAATTGACTACGAAGGGGACTGAAGCAAAAGAGCGATGAATTTGGGGATGGGAGAAGGTCATAAGGCTGTCGCAATGACCCAGAGAGTCTATCCAATCCTAGCCATGCGTGACTCGCAACCCCGAGCAATACCTGGTTGTGCGCTGCAGGGCGAACCGTTGCTCTAATTCAACGGAGACAGAGACCCCATTAACTCGCCTTGGAGATACCTCGGAATGCATTCACTATCTACGCAGGGACTGATCGATAGTACGGATCATACACGTAAGGCTCAGGAAGACCCATCCTTATTTGGTGGTTCCAGCCAATCCTGTCCTTTATTCAGGCGACAGTAGACCATGAAGACATGACACGTCTCTTCGAGCTGGGTCCTCTCCTTCACCCGGTCACCTGGACGAATATAGTCCGTGTACCTGTGGCGCTGTTGAGCGTGTGTTCGATTTCTCATGACCACCAGCTTGTACTAATAGCATCAGTTATCAGAAGGCAGGACCTTCCTGGTGCCTAGTAATCTTCACAAAATTGCCACTGGTTACATAGAATTAGAAGCACGAAATCCTACCCTGCACATGATAAGCGTGCGTCTTCGAGTTGGTGATGATCGAGACTGATGACGCTCTCAGAGGCGACACTACCCCCATCACCACCGCTAAAACCATAAGTCAAGGTTCTCCGCGATATGTCGGACTGGGCTTGAGCTTAAGCGTCTCAACCCTGGCCTACCTCCCGCCGGCTTCTATAGCAGTGGAATCACCTTAACATAGACCACTCCCATACAGTACCACTTCCATGCAAACGGTCTCGCTACATCCCATTTATTCAACCCTTCAATTCTTGTGCACCTCAGAAAGGCAACTTCGCCGCTTTTCCACCCCCAGATAACGTTAATGGAAGCAGGCAACAACTTCCGATATTAAGGTCTTCTCAAGCCGCTAACTGTGACATTGGTTGCGTAGTGCCAATGTTAGGAAAATGTTGTGCCTGCCCATCTGACCGGGCCTCTTGTATTCCCGGGCTGCTGGTGGTGCCTACACACGTTGGTTGATCTAGGTATTTAAGTTGAGGGTGCGACGGAGTGGGGTTGAAATTTTGGTCTCTGCTCTTGTTTCTTGCTTGCAGCATTCCGTAGAGGCTGTGGTTACGGGTGAGCCATGGACCCGGGGAACATTAATTCAATGTGAGTGCATTAAATTCTTGGCTTGGCCTTTCTTCGAGTTTTCAGCGTATACCGAACGCGTAAGACTGACTGATTGTCTTCTCATCAGTATAGGTGCTTTGGTTTGTGTTCTTCTAACACCCAAATATACCGCTGTTATCTCAAGGAAGTATGGTTCGGTGCTTTCGTATAGCTAATAGGTGCTGCCTTGAGCTTGGGCCTCTATGGGTGCTTAATGGTTCAGTTTTGTGAGTGCTCGACGGACCTATGCTTATACAGTTCGATGCTAACTATATTGTCTGGGGGACGATAAGATATCTATTATACTACACCTGTCACCAGCAGTGTAGTATCTCAAGACCCCACATGGCTCATTTGTATAGGTATGCTCTTTTGATATGGATCACTTGGGGTACTAAAAAGGCTTCACCCGCACTCATTGGCGAACAGTGGGAATTTTGTGTGTGCTTGAGAGTGGCTTTACTCTCCTCGTTACCCATAGCACTTGGGTCTTCGTCGTTGATTCATACGCGGCTGATGTTCGAGCGCTAATGCATACCCCTGGACCTTGGACATTCGCTATTTGTCCTGCTTTTACAGGTCTAAGTACGTTATCCCTGAACTTTCTGTCACAGTACGTTTGATGTTTGGGCTGTATGGTTTGAAGTAGCAAGCATTGTTCAAGTCTTCCTTGCCCGGTAAGTTCTTCCGTGTAAGTATAAGTGTGGGTTTTGACTATGCAGAAATGAAGGAGAATATGGAATCTGTCCAAGAGACTATGGCAAGGTCGCATTGTCACCATAGTAATCATCCTGGTGAGTGGCATGCGCACACGGGCCCTATCTTTGGTCTTGAATCATCCACCAGCTCGCATTTACTGAAGGAGTCCTTTGCCTTACCGTTACAACCAAGGTTTTCACATTCTCTATCCGTATTGCACACCCACTAATGGTAATTCATATCGTTTCCACAATAAAGTTTCTCCAGGGATACCAAGACCCGCAACAATTCCTTGAAGGCTACCGGGCAAATTTGGTATTGCTTATTTCGTTCTGACAAGCACGCCACTCATCTCAAGCCATAGGTATACCTCATACTTGGATTGATATGTGATGCCACGATCACGCTCACGATGACCATGCTTGTATGTTAGAACAGTGTACGATTTCCTCGAGAGTTAACATACTCACTTACCCTGTAGCTTTGGCGTGCTAAAACTGCAGCAACCAGTGCCCTTAGTAGCAGGGTGAACGAAATCATCCTCAAGGGTGTCGAAACGGGTGCAGTGATCACGGTGGCTGCATCCGTGTCATTGTTCTTCTTTTTGTATCAGCCGCTTACTTCCCTTGGTGTAACCTTGTGAGTTTCGTTTTTCTTCTCTCTCTCCGTATGAGGGTGTTTCTCGTTAGCTAATTCCATTCTCCAGGATGTTTTCCATCAGCCGGTTGTAAGTGATTGTGCTTTATTGTCCTCCGTTCGCCTGACCTCATATCTGTCAATGATTGTAGGTATACAATGACTTTGTTGGCATCGCTCAATGGCCGAAGACACTTGCCTACCAATGAAACAGAGCAAGACATCACCTTGACTATCACTACTCGATCTACTCAATCACGCTAACGTTCTTTACCAAACAAACCACTTTACTGGAGCCATCGTGTATATCAGCTAAATTTAATGGATTAGTATTTGGGATAAGCAAAATGGACGAGCATGGAAATTGTTGCCGGAACGTCGGGGTGAGGTACTGGCTTTTTTCAACATTGATAGATCCGCGTAAGTCACAGGATCTGCGGTCAGTTTGGTTCAACATCATGATGTGTCGGTGTCGACGTAATATCGGTGTCTCATCCCGGCGCAATCCAGAAAACTCAAAGCCCAATTTCATTCGTCGACACGGCCGTTTTCCTTACGACCCTCACTTCCTCTCGCAGACCTAAAATGGCAACATCGCCGAGGTCTGTAGTTACCCTCTGATGCCGAGACTATGAACTAATTCGGAGACGGCAAGCCCATCCAATCGGGGTTCCCTTTTACATCATTAGCGTGCTCCATCTTTTGTTCAAGTTGACTTTATCGTCCTACTACCACCTCCAACCTGAGTTTCCTGTTTTCCCCTTCGATTTTCGATTACAATCTCTTGGGTGAGTCTAGAATGTACTGACTCCCTGGATATACACAGCCCATGTCTTCAACTTCGTTCTGATTGTGTCAGACCAACTGACCCCCTGTCTGTCTTCATGATAGCCAATGGCACCCGGAATTGAAGTTGAAACCAACTCCACCACAACAATTAGAATCACAATTTTATTTTATCCTACGATGTCTCCTGAAGATCTGAGGGACCATATGTCTGCCAATCATCGACCCTCATAGTAGCTCAAGCGATTAAGTACTACTTTATCCACATCAAACGCAACCGGCGAATTGGCCACCCTCAATCAGAAAAACCTTCGATTCTGAGGCATCTTAAAATGGCAAGTTCTCCGTTCACTTTGTTCTATATAACGTTATTGAAGCTTATAGTTCCCGATAGCATGGCTTGACGCCGCTGTCGCTGGTTGCGCAGTGCTGGAGTTGCGTTCGTGCCTACTTGATGCTGGTACACACCAAAATCTAGGGGTTTTATTTAAAAAAAAGGTTGCAGAGTGTGGGATAGGTCAATTCGAGCTCTAATTCCTCCCATCTTTTGTCCATCCCCACACACATTATTTTTTCTGCCTGCATTATGGACCAGGAGGAAGTTATTTGGACGTGAGTGTAGCCTCTACCTAGCCTTTGTCGAATAGTTTGTTCATATCGAACTTGTCTCATTAGTGCAAGTTCTTTGGTTGGTGTTTCTTCTAACATATATCCTCCAGCCAAAGGAATCTGAAGATGTTTTGCGGCGCCGTCGTGCAGTTGATAGGTGCTACTCTCGCCTGGTGCCTTTATGGGTGCTTGATGGTACAATTTTGTAGGTATCCAATACTGAAGCTCATACAATTTCCGTATTAACACATAGCCCTCTCATGGGCTGGTAAGATGTCTATTTCACATCTACCATCAGCAACCCACTACATAAAGACTCTGCATGGCTCGTTAGCATAGGTATGCCCTCCCACAGGCTCAGGTCGTGCTAAACCCGTTGAATCTTCACTTATGCACATGGACGGGCACATAGTCGTAGTTTTATGTGTATTCGAGAGCATCCTTACTCCTCTCATGACCCATGGTGCTTGGGCAAACCTTGTCGAATCACACGCAAGAGGTGCTCAAGTTCCGCAAGCTATTCCTATGCTATGATCAAGTGCTATATGCCCTGCATTCACGGGTATAGGTACGCTTTCTGTGTGCTGGCTTTAGCCTCTTGTCTAAATCTGTTAATGGCTTGATTGTGGACTTGAAGTGGCAAGTATTGTTCAAGTATTTCTTGCTCGGTAGGTGTCTTGCTACGAGGTACTAGAGCTAGCTTTAACAATAATACCATTGAAGGAGAGTGTAGTATCTTTCTAATATGTCACGGAAGGGCTGCATGATTGCGCTCGCAATCATCCTAGTAAGCATTATACTTTCATGAAGTACGATCACTACAACTCTGGTTCTAATTATCTGTCAGCTTACCTCAATAGAAGAAGTCCTCTGTCTCGTTATTACAGTTAAGGTACTCCGGCTTTGGATACGAGTTGTTAGCTACTACCCTCACTAATTCCCGTTTTGTAATAAAGTTCCTCCAGAGCAGCAAAGACCCACAGCAGTTCGTCGAAGGCACCCATGCAACTCCAGTACTATTTTTTTCCGCTTTTATATGGATAGTGATTATTAACACCACTTAATAGGCGTACCTCGTACTTGTGTTCATCTGTGATTGCATCATTACACTGACCATGATTATATTTGTGAGATTTAGTTGCATCATTCCCCCTAGGTTGGCATACTCACTTTGAATGGGACGATACACTACGGCTTACGACAATAGCTCTGTCGTGCCAAAGTCACAGTCACTGGCCATATGTATGCACATATCAGATTATCCTATAAGGGAGTTTCTGCACATTATGGGATATGACGCAAGATATCGGATAGTGCCAGTACTTATATAAAATATGACACTTCACGGGTTCGAACCCATGTATCCGGCATGCAAACAGTATAAACCAATATCCACTATACCATATGACCATTACTAATAAAGTAAACTAAATAATATATATATAGATTGGGTTGCTTAGTCACCTCCCTCTGATAGTACATAACACTTGGGTATACCAAGTTAGGGTTTGGGGTTAGATGGTTTGGGGTTAGATGGTTAGGGGCTAGAAGGTTTGGGTTAGAAGGTTAGGGGTTAGAAGGTTAGGGCAGGATTGGTGTTTCTTTTTTTTTTCTGGTATCTGTTGATAATTTTTTCAGTCTTGAACCACCAGGGCACCCCAGTGTGCTGACTGTGCTGCTCTCCCACAGAAATGATGAAAAAACTCAATATTTTACCGTTATACCCGGCGGCGGACTCAGAGTAGCGGTGGACGACACCCTCGGAGCAGCACTGATCGGGTTCGCGGTGTCATGCGTCGTGTTTGGAGTGCTCACGATGCAGGTGTTCACGTACTTTCAAAAGCGCGAGTTCCTTTCTCGCCATGTCTGACTCGCGTCCAGGGAAAACATTCTTTGTGGAATTGGAGAGGCTAAACAAAGAACTTTAGTATATATTTGAGGTATGAATGAATTTGAGTGGCACTTGTCTGGTCTGAGAGGTGACTATCTATTTTATTTGTATATTGAGCTCTCAGAAGCTCATAGTCACTTTTCCTTAACCGAGCCTCATTACATCCTAGCGCTCAAGACCCGGGTTAGTCATTGTCCCTAGCTCCAACACCGATGCGAATCCGCTCATGTGCCTTGCTTTTTTGTTCTTTTGAGAACCAGAGGTTGCACCCAAACATATACATGGTGCTCACCAGAATGATTACTAGGGCGATGATACACGCGGATTTCCTCACCTTTGCGGTCTAGGTTCGGTTGCGAGGAGAAGTGCACAGACTAGTGGCTCCAAGAGATCAGAAGTATTCCTACTGTTGTATCGCTGTATCGGATTGTACCCAGTTTCCACCGCATAATCCGATAGGTAGCAACTTCTCCCTACATCGGATTAGCGGATGTGTGGAGGTACCTGCACTGGCACCCTCAACAACCAGATTAAACAGATCATCACCCGGAGCGTTGAGACTGGTGTTGTGATCACCGTGGCCGCATCTGTGGCGCTAATACTCTTTCTGCACCAGCCGCATACTTGCCTTGGTAGAATTTTGTGCGTTCTCTCTTCTTATCTCTTTGTTGGTGGAGAATTATATCAATTCTTGTGCACCTAGAATGTTCGCGTTCAGCAGATTGTAAGTCATTGCTCTTGGTCGCTCTTTAATCACTTCTTATCGTAATGTCTTTACTAATATGACTGTTTTGGTGGTTGTAGGTATACAACGACTTTGTTAGCATCATTAAATGGTCGAGGACGTCTAGGTGCCAGTGGGAGAGAGCAAGCGGACAACCCAATTCACGTCACTCCTTAATATATTCAAGCACATCAGCGTCCTTTAACCCACCTATCCTGTACTTAGATCTCGCATAATTGGCCAAGTTTTATAGATGACCGAGAAAGAATCCCCTCTGTGTTGTCCGATCAATGTTGGCATCATAGCCGTACTTGGATGGACTAGGTGAGGTATTAACAAGAGTCTTGAGCTTGAGACGTCTCAAAATTCATAGGATCAGCCGATTTAATGATGGCGTATATTAAAACATAACCTCAATAAGTGGTGCGTATGCAGTGTCAGTCACTATAATCATGATTCTCGATTTCGGCTGCGGTAATCTACGATACCACTGACGGCGTCCTGCATCAATTCAAGGAATATAGAAACCGAACTTCGTCGATAACACGGATGTTCCTAAAGACGAATTCAACCCTTATCCTTGCAGTCCTGGATGGAAATCCTAGTCGACACGGAAGCAGCGGTAGAATGCCGGCCCGGGACGAGATTATGGGATGCTATCCATGTACAGTCCATGTACAGTCCATGGATACCCCCCCCCCCCCCATGGGACCGTATTCATTCTCGCATGCATTGATCTTGAATTGAATTGAAAGGTGATGTACTCGGTCTATGCTTTTTTTAGCATTCATTCGCTCTGTGGGTCGGGATGGATTCCCGGCATACACCATCACGACGGTGCTTTAATCACGATATAGACCATTATAAAAGCCTTTGAATGGGGAGAGCCACTAGCAGTCGTCCCCCCCTTTCGTCTACTTCTTACAATGCGTTCTCTACAAGAAGGTAAATCCCGCGTTTTCTAGGATATTTCCTGCAATTCATCCCCTACCCTAATTCGTTCAAAGCATTTGAGCCGTGTGCAGGAGTACTCGGCGATCCTCCTTATAAGTACCTGAAACCACCTGGGTCACCAACATTATCTCAACACACGATGATTCATCCCATCTATCCCAATCTGTGGTCGTAGAATCCCCTTTCTCCGGGTCTTCCAACACGCGTCACCGATCAAAATTCGTCGCTCTCTGAGAATCGATGCAGGCTAATCTCAAACCCTCTCGTTTGGCAGTTCAGTATACAAGAATTAACGACTATGAATCGATTATCTTTCTTTTTCTCATATCCCATTCATCCCCTGTTTGAGCACTCGAGGCCTGGATTCCGTCTGTTTCAGTTACGTTCTCACGAGCCTAAGTGCGCACACCCACCTCTTTCTTGACCTTCTCTTGCCGCCTTGCGACCGATCCATTCTCCGGACCCCTGATACTGTTCCTCGATAAACTGTGCATCGCAGGGCCCGCTAGATCTTTCGCTTCAGCTGTGGGGGAAAAGTGGGAGAGCGGAGGCGGAGGTTGAGTTTCGGACTAGATACAACGTACGAGACATTCTGCTGCCAGCCATCCACAAGCAATACGTATAACGCACAATCCAGCGTGCATCCTACCCAGTCACTCCCACCTTCGCATCGCCAGTCCCTTGTCATCCAAACAAGCTCAGACGACCTCAGTCCCCACTCCAACCGTATTCCTCTTCCTCCCAACCCCAGCCATTTTTTCAACGACACGCGCTCCATTCACCCTGGTCGGTCGGGCGTCCCAGCCCACTTTCCCCTCCCACACGGTGGCCTGGACTCGGCCAAGGGTTTAGAGTAGGGAACGGGTCCGGGGGTCCGTTAATTATCATTGATGGGCTTCATCATTGTTCGTCAAGGGAGGACCAACTGTGGGTGGCGAAATGGTGGGAGAGCGCACAGGGTTCTCTGTGGCGTTGCTAATTTCTACTCAGGTGAATCTTCACTTAAAAGTTGTAAGCGCGGGGTACTGATAGAAATTCTCTGTCCCATGTCGTTTGGTTGCGAAACTAGCTTATACTGGGATCGATTCCAGTCGCGTGCGGGTAGTTCGTGTTTATGGGTAATGCTCGACGCTTTATCGCTGACTGGTAGTTGGCTGGACAAGCAATGTGGTGAGCACAGGGGACTTCACAGGGAAGGCCTAGTCATACCTAATAGCAGGACAAGTATCTTGTTGAGGTAAATTTTTTCCAGCACGTCAGACCGATAGCAATCACATAACCAATATTCTAGAACCCTTCATCTCCCGATGTAGGCAGCGCTGAGGCACTGCCATGCTGTGGTCCTCACTTTAATTTCTGATATCATTCAACCATCACTGACTCACCTACCCCGAGATTTCTCTCTCCCCGGTATTGGTGGAAAGTATGCAGGCATTGCACATTCCAGGGAAGCGTTCCAATGGGGTATATAACTCACTTGACATGGCGGACTTTACGCGACGACCGATGTTCCCGCATGTTTATATTAATTGTGGCTCAAGGTACCGACAGAACTCTAAGTCGTTTTCCGTGATACTAAAATGAAATTTGAAGCGCGGACCTTCGTTTTTTAAGGAGTTTGACTTCACTGCTTAGTCCTCTATGTCGCTTTTGAGTCACATGCGTGGAGAGCTCAATGAAGCGTGCAAGACATGCAGATGAATATCGTCAACGGTATGACTCGTTCTCCTGGTTTGTCGGAGATGGTTAAACTGACGTAGAACATATTAATTCAGGGTATTGCCCAAAGAGGCTGAAAGAGAATACCTGTGTAGAGGTAGATGGTGCTTGAGATAGTATCATAAAGGGAAAGAATTGTCGATGGCAGTTAAAACTCCTCGCAGAATCGGTGCTTCGGAGTTTGGTTAGGTTATACCAAAGATGTGAGTGCTCCGTGCTTCTATTGTGTGTCCCTGACTGTTGCCTAAGCCCAATTTCGATTCTTTCTACTTCATCTGCAGCTGACCTCACCCTTCTCCCGTGCGAAGTAGAGCGCTAAGATATAAGATCTGAGAAAATTAAGTCATACTTGCCTACTTCCTTCTCTCCAAAGTTTTAAGAATCTCTGGACAATTTTTCACTAAACGTCAGCCAAGCGACCTGAGTTACTTCACGATTGACACTGGTGCAATGCTACATTCTATGTTCCTCACTAACCTCATGTGACCTATAATTCTTTGTGGCGCTCAGGAAAGCCAGCCACGAGTTACGAACAGAATCAACTCTCCCTGCCACTCCTGCACGATCGGCCCCGAGTGGCAAACGTGTTGTATGTCGAGTGGGGAGGATGTGGGAAGATATTTTGGAATCCTGGTAATAGTAAGAGCAGTCCGATCTCGCGATCACGATGATCCATCCCGCCCTTGGCCATATACTTTTCCTGATAAGCCTTTGTTAGTGTTGCACAAATAGCCGAGAGAAGCTCTTCCCCCACTCTCCACTAACCCTGGAAAATTGAATGGCTGACGTGCAGGGACCAAAAGAACGCCTGGTACTGTATCGCATTATCCCGAATCCCACGTGTCACCACGCAATAAGCGAACCGCCTCCTTGAAATGCCGACCAAGGCAAGTTTTGCTGTGCTGCGTGGTTTCCACATTCCCACTTGGAGAATTATTCTTCAAAAGAAGATCTTCCATCATGCATCATGTGTGCTAAGCATCGCAATAAACAACGGCAAGTATAATGGGTTTAACATAAAGACGAGCTTATCGGACTCGTGGCCTTGAACTTGTTATGCCTTAACGTTAACTTGCTACAGTGCTGACCTGGCAGATATTAGCGGTGCAACGAAGTGAGTCTTCTCTCCCACCATTTGGGACTGTCTCATTTCATTCCCTTTCGATCCGAAAGGTCGCTATCCCTCCTGATCTGCCTTAGTTAAATACCCTGCCGGTCGCAATCAATCTCAAGTGTGTTACGTCCCTAGTACTTCTTCCAGGCTCCTCCTAAGGCTCCTTGTCACCAGCCTACCCTACAATTTTCCCTTTCAATCAAAACTCCCACCCGCCCGCCACCTCGACTTGACCAATTTGACTTGAGGGCACTTCTTGACTTCCTGATTCTTTCCGCGCCGTCCCATCATATATCCCCTCAGGCGCTCCTCGGGATTCGAATTCCTCACTGGTGTTTGGAAAGGCGAAGAAGGACAATAGGGACTGAGGACAATGGCTCCAGATACACGGACGCTCCTTGGGTGAGTTCATTGCATCAGTGGGGGCTACTTTCTTCCCTTCCAAATCAAAATTACGGCTGCACAGGGCCTGTAATGCCGGTTGCCGTTTCTCGAGATATTGTCCTACCCCGCGTCCACCGAGGCGTACATCCAAGTATTGTCGTCATTAATGATGCTATGATGCACCGGTTCTTGATTTACCTATTGCTTAGGGTAACTGACGACAATCCCTTGTAGAATTGGCCCTTTGGTTAGTTTTGCTGTTACTCCCTGCGGACTGGGCTTAAAGGTGCTAACGGGAATTCACACACTGGCAAACTTCCCCATTTTTGGGCACCATCGTTTACTTGTCCACCGTGATACACTCTACAATGACCTTGGCTTTTGGGGGTGCAACATGGATGATGGGTGCTGGTAGTTAATAGGATGCATGCTAAATTGGTGTCTTTTCGGCTGCCTGGTTATCCAAACCCGTAAGTGTTTCTGAATTTCCCCCAATTAGTCCTTTGTGGCCCTTAAGTGATAGTATACCACATTTCGGTACCCGCACTATGAGCATCAATCGCTGTCGTTGTGAATTTCTCAATTTGAACACTATTTTAGATTCCTACTTCCGAAATTTCAAGGACAAGGACCCCACATGGCTACAAATATTCAGTATGTATCATATTTTCTTTGGCATGATCGACCCACTGACGTCCTTTGCAACTTCTATTGACCTCTACCTTACGTTGGTGAAATTGATTCATAGTTGGCTCGTTGTTCATTATCGAAACGGTGTTCACGTTTCTACTGGCCCATAATATATGGTATGGGTTGGTCGAATGGCAGGGACTGAGTCCGTACCTTCAAACTACCTGGTCCTCAACGATTGTGCCCGGCGGTACTGCAGTCAGTGAGTAGCTTTCCCATCAGGTAATCGGCGTGTTGTGCTCTAACTTCAACCTTGTTTGAAACGGACATTTCAAACTCTATTATTGCTATTGGGCGCTGGCGTTCATCACATAGTTGCCAGTATTGTGCAGTTCTATTTTGCGAGGTAATTTGCTACGGTGACGATGTATTTGAGACCACATCTGTATTGACACAGCTTCCGTGATGTGCCTGGGGATGTAGGAGGATCTGGGTGATGTACTCCAAGTCGATATTAGGTTATTGTGTTGCTGGGGTCATTTTGATGGTATGTCCTCGCTCTCTTCAGCTGATTTACTCCAATATCGCTGACCAGCTTCCTTCCATGTTCTATTTATAGATCTCATTGCTTCAGGCTGGCGCTGGCCTGGGTGTGAGCGTATCAGTAAGTCAGCTCGAATACAGTTAGGGCGAGGATCTCATCAAAGGCCATGATGACTTCATTAGTATGTCAAGCTGAATCGTGATCCCACATATGTGTTGAATCTACTTCGTGTTTCAACGGTGAGCACCACCCTTCTCGAACTCTTAGGGCAATCCTTAGCAGAAAGCTCGGTAATTCTAGGTCTGGCTCGTAAGTGCCATGGTCTGCGATTGGACCATAACCATAGCTTTGGTACTACTGGTGAGTAATTACCCGAACGCCCATGTTTCATCACTGAGAAATATCGGTATATTGCAGCTATGGAATGCGAGGAACAAGACTGTGTTGCGACGAACCAGCACAACGGGTCTCCTAGACAGACTTATTATTAGCACAGTTGAAACCGGTGCAGTTACATCTATGGCATCGCTCCTGGAGCTCGTATTCTTCCTGAGGCTGCCGTATACATTCCTCTATACCGCTGTGTAAGTACGACGATAAGCTCGCCCTGAGCCAAAGCAATGACACAATTTGCCCCTAAATATCTGTCCCACAGCCTCTTTGTCATTGGACGGTTGTAAGTTTTTATCACTTGCCTATCCGAATCACTCAAACTCAATCAACACTTTCCTCGTTCGAACAGATACACGAATGTCCTCCTTGCATCCCTTAACGGCCGCCTACGCAACCAACAAATAGCAGATAACAGTCATACAATAGAAATCTCGCTATCGATACGTCACTTAGACCGAAGTAGTCAATCACAGGATACTTCAAACCAAGTCCACCAGAAACAACAATCCAAGAAATCTCGACGGGATATACATTCCAAACGCGATCATAAGCACGACCAGGATTCAGATAAACCCACAGAGAGTCGGGGCGATACAATTCACGATTCAATGACTAGCTCAGCCAGCGCGAGCGCCAGTGGTACCAGTGGAGAGAAACGGCTTCTGAGGAAGGGTACCGGAACGAGGGTTACGTTCGATGATCTAGACGTCGACGATGTTAGTAAGAATGCGAAGTTCTTGAGAACGGACTACACGGATAGTCTGGGTGTGAGCAGTGGGAGTAGCAGTGTCTATGACGCGAAGGGTAAAGGAAAAGAGAGCAGCGTGGAAGTGACCTCTTCGTACACTGAATCACGGACAACGGGTTCAAGAGGTATGCATTCACAGAGCGGGGGTTGACGTCAGCTTTGAGCATGATGTGCTGGTGTTGGACTGCTGGGACTGGGTCATGGCGAGAGGGGCCAGGCCAAGAGAACGAGCCAGATCCAGAGGCTTCGCATTATCTTGATGGCTATTGGCCCATCCCGCATACATTCGCATGGCGTTTGTCATGTTCCACTGTCATATTGCTTATCCTAGTTTTCGGTTAATGCTGCGCGATTTGTCGTCATGTATACATCTGTACCGATGCAATGGATAACATCAGAGCCAAAAAGGTTGAAGGCCATCCGGGTGCTTATTCCAACCCCAACCCTTCCTTTCTTAGGGTGTCAACCCCGGATGTCCGCGGACTCAGGTGGGTGGTAGCAGACAAATGTACACATATCTCCTGACCTCAAATCAAGGGTTCATCACCAATCGAGACGACACGTAGCACAATAATACGTGATTATTACAATTTGTAGGGGATGACTGCCAAGGCAGACCCTCAGTCGCTGTCCCTATTTTTTTTCGGATCTGCGTACCTTTGGTTGCATTGCGACTGCGTCCGCTTCTAGCACACTTTCGGCAACGTAACTAGTGGTGCTATTTGTGAGCCTTTACACGTATCTGATACGACAATGCAGCTGTGTCCAACGACGGTGAATTCTTCGATGACTCGGATATCATGAGCGTGACGGGCTGCTCGGCCGTGACAGGCCAGGTGGATATAGTTTGACTTCGCTGTTGTTCCATTGAGGATGCAAGCACTTCACGGCGATTCAGCGAGGCCAATAAAGTCATCGTATACCTAGTATGAAGTGAGGTAAGTGTAGAACTAACAGCGGGGTCTTCAGACTCACAATCTGCTAACAGAGTACATTCTATCGCCATTGAGGACGAAGGTTTAGTGAAAACGTCTACGAGGTATATTGCAACCAAAGAACACTTACGCGAGTGATGGCAAGTATGACAGCGGATATTTCAGAAAGAGTACCAGCTCTATAAGTACCGTCACCGTGGTCACTGCACCAGTTTCAAGGCTCTTGAGAATGAGTTGATTGAGGAGGCCGTGGAGCGCGCCTGTGATGGTATTCTTGGCACGCCAAAGCTAAGGAATCGTTTTAGCAAGGCTACCGGAGGAGTCATGCGAGGACATACTAATGTAATCATGGCGGCTGTGATAATGAAATCACAGACCAAAGAAATAGCGAGCCATACCTGAATTCGCATCAATTCTGGGGCCCGATCTGGTCTAGTCCAATAACATTGACGCACCATGAATATTTTGTGGACTTCAAGAACTTGATTTGGATCACGATTAATGTGGAAGAACTCGAAAAAATCTCGCATTAGTACATAACACCCGATCCGTAAGTTGTTGAAATAAGCAGTACCTTGGCTGAGACTTCCAACGCCACAACCCCCTGCGCCATTGCAAGCTAGGAGACAAGAATGTAAGCAAACGGGTTCGTTGTCTCACTTGATAAGGTCGCCCACAGTCACAATGAAGATGCAAGGCACCATGCACTTCTTTTTCTTGTCCGAGAGGCTCCATATTCGTCTATCGTCGATTGTTAGATTTAGTTCTTTGGAGAGAGATGCATATACCTGGCGAAAAATAATTGAACAATGGTTGCGACTATGGGAAATGATAAGGTTGATGGCCCCTGAGTGAAGGTGAGAAGGGAACATACTTATTCCAATGAGCCCGGGACACACGGCAGCAGTCCATGGTGCTGGTTGGAGCGTGTCGTCATCAAACCAGTCGACTATGCCAACAAAGGCGTAATGGTTCACAGTCAACGTAAAGAGACTTTCAAGCAGGATCAACAGTCGAACTCATTGATCATAAGTATTTGACTTTTACGCCATGGCTGTAGGGGACATACCTGTCCAGATAACTAATGCAGTGTCTGGCTGTCTTGTCTTCCTGGTGAAGTAGGTGTCTAGCCCTCCTGTTCAGCCTAGCTCACGCTGTAATCATGGAAAATGCAGGCTTACAAAATTGCACCAACAGACACCCATATAAGCACCAGCTCAACCCAGCCGCCATTAACTGCTCACGATTTTTTCCATCATCGGCACATGCTCACGGAACGTCTGAAAACAAGGCAAGCTACGAACCATAGCGCCCGCACTGGATGAGGAACAGTTAATGGGCGATACGCAGGCTTGGACGTTAACCAGACTCACGTTATACCAATCCTGGACTTATCCATAGGGCTGAATAGCTGTCAATGCGAGATTCGCGTGCCACAATTTGCTGGGTGAGGAGGAAATCGTCTACGGGGACAGTGAACCACAGAGTTGACGATCAAGTCCTTTCATTTAATAGTCCCCAATTGCATTCTTGATTGTCGCATCCTTTGTAAGCCGAGCGGAGGAACAGGCACCTAACCTAGCTGTCGTCGTGCCATGTGGCGTAACTCCTGTACAACCTGAGCGGAATTCAATATCTGACCCTGTGGCCAAGTCTCTCCGGCGTGGTCCTTCCAATAATGTTTCAGTACTATACCATTTTGAGGGTGATATCAAGCTCAACATTGAAAGACCGCCAGGATGAAATGCGAATAATGCGTTCTTCGCCGTTCAATTCGGGATCCAATACTATTCATGTTGCGACAAGAAAAGCACGACGAGGACGAGTCTAAAGAAGACCTTTTTATACGAACTCAGAGAATTACGAGGTCGCGCAGCGCTTCTGAAGCCGCATTTCGCAGGATTTGAGCAGGGGAACTGGTTGGGCATGGTGGTTGATATCATCTTTTGGCAGGGCCTACGTTCGCGCGACCACTCGGTGGAGTTAAGAGTACCCCCGTAGTTTCGAGCTAATTGTCCAATCGCATGAGAGATTTTTGCGCATCGCTGAGTAACTTGATCAGCCTCCTGAATTGCTAGAAATGGTGATGATTGCATTTCATATATTTCGTATCTCGTCGTTTGGAGATAGGTCCCTATGTTGGCGCAGCCCGAGCTCTTGGTCGCTTCAATTGACACACGGCATGATGCAGTCCTTGACGAGCCTTTGCGTTGCACTGGGTATAGTTCCTGAGGCGTTGAATACGGTACTACAGTGCTGAGTTGGGCTGCGCATGGTTCGTGCACCACGCCGAAGCGAGTCGGAGGTCTCCGGCGAGGGTGGTAATTTTGTGTATGAGAATGTTGAGGTCGCTAGTAAACATATTTTTCTCCGCTGCGCAGCAAGGCCGTAAGCGCTTGTCTTGAGATAAAGCAATGTCGACTATTCCATGGTAGCATGTGCAACTCACTTAATCTAACCCTCTTGCTTGTCATAAGTAGATCTCTCCCTTCCCTTGATGGCTATTGGTGAGTAGCAGGAAGTATTCGAGTAATATCTTAATGATGTCGTTCTCGGTGGGCGCTTGACATTGATGAATTGCAAGATGTTTTCGCCAGCCCGCCGAAGAAACTCAATGCGATTTAAATTCTAACTGCATATTCGGGTAATACAACTTGATGGCTAGTTCAGCCCGCTGTTAGTGTAGTATGGAGTAGGCACGTCCAAGGACGATCGATGATACAAATGCCGGGTAGAAGGAAAGGAGGGTAATGTAGGCAGTCGCTTAGGGTGGGCATAAGTATTTTCATAATAATTGATATATGGATGAGATAAGAATCAGCATTCGGGTATCGGGGGGAGGCCATCACTGCAATTAAACGAGACCCAAAAAATCAAGTGACCTGTCGCTTGCCTCTGCTTTCGGGCCTCAACTGGTGCTCCCATGTGCCTGGAATCTCTCTTGACACACCCGAAAGAGTTTACAATGACTTAATTACCCAGACTTTCCACCCGGCTCTTGCCCATAGATTGACTCGTGATACTACTTCTGCGACTTAACGCTCATTTGTCCCTCCGCCGGACGTTCAATACGCTCGGGATTAGAGCCAGTGGAAAACCGAAGAACTGTAACAGCATGAACGGACACAATATCGCCTTGCTCTCGCTCCATTGAGGATGTCAGCGCACGACTGTTTAGCGAGGCCAATAGAGCCATTGTGTACCTAATGCCAGGCACAGTGAGCGAGGAGAAAAGGATGATGGAATGTACCAAGGAGCATGCTCACAGTCTACTGATAGAATACATCCTATTGCAACGGTTCATATAGAGTATCAGTGAAACGATGGTGGGGGTACTCACGGGAGTTTCTTCAGATACGATTGGGGATACTTCAAAAAAAGCAGGAGCTCTATCAACGCCGCCAAGGTAACTATGCTCCCACTTTCGATGCAATTAATGATGAGTTTCTTCAGGATATTATTGAGCTCTCCTGTGATGGCGTTTTTAGCGTACCAGAGCTTACTAACTGCGTGAGCACGTTGCAAAAGGCAGAACATGGAGACACACTAATGTGATCATGGTGATCGTGATAACGCAATCACAGGTTAAAGCGACAGCGAGCCACGTCTGATACCTGGTGATAACTGTAAGGTTCTAGAGGGAGTTTAATCCAGCGCATACCGTAAATATAGACCTCATTGTACGATGTATGTCATGGTTAGTGTGTATGAACTTGAAAATGGATCATATACGAGTTGATACTTTTTCGGTTTCCAATCGAGATCATCCATACCTTGGCTGTCACTTCTAATCCAAGTATGCCCTGTGACATGGCTAGCTGTCAAAAACGAAGGTAAGTGAACAGATTTGCCATAGCAATAACGAGTCACCCACAGCAATGACAGAGATTGAAATCGCCGAACCTTTCTTTGACTTCCCTGAGAGAATCCATATCCGTCTATGGCGGGATGTCAGACGTGTATTGCCACCTAATAGAGCACGTACCTAGCAAAAAATAACTGGACAGTGGTTGCGACTGAAGGAGCCATGAATAATATATAGAAACCAAAAAACTGGAAACAGACTAATCGCAATGAGTCCGGGGCAGACGGTCGCAGTCCATGGTACTGGCGTAAGGGGGTCGCCGCCAAACCAGTCAACTACGCTTATCCACGCGTGATGATTCATAAGGAATGTGAAGATACTTTCGAGCAGGATTAAGACTCGGACTTATTGACTATTAGTGCATGAATCTACGCTAGAATGGAGCCTACCTGTCCAAATGAGCCACGCGGGATCCTGAAGACCCGTGTGTGTGGTACCGTACGTGTCTGTATTCCTGTACTTAGTCTCACTCGCACCATCGTGGACATCATATGCTTACAGAATTGCGCCACCAAGCACCCATAAAGGCACCAGCTCAAGGCACCAGCTATTAACTGCTCGCGGGTTTGTTCCATGGTGAGTATAAAGTCAACGAACGGAAGAGAATGGGGTAAGCAACGAACCATGGCACCTGCACTTGTTGCAGAAGAATCTATGAGTGACGGTATCGGTTGAATGACGAATGGAACCCACGTTGTGTCAATCCGGAACTTATCCATCGGATTGTATAGACTTTTGTGAAGATAGAGAGAGTATTCAGGTATTGGGGGGGGGGAGTTGGTAAGAGGTCGTGAGTGTCTGAGCGCTCTGTTAAATAGTCTCATTGCTCATGCTGCTGGTTGTGGTCTTTTGACACGCCTGGGAGAGAAACAGGTACGACTAAACCCAGCTAGTACGATCCTGATTAATAACAATCACTTGAAGAATCGAAATGGCGGTGGCGTCGTGGTTTTCTAGCATGGTGAAGCCCAGTTCTATAAAAAGACTGCATAGGCGGAGCAGGGGTAAAGACGTCATAAATCCAGGCAATCCAGGGTACAATACCGCCACAAGAGGGCGCGGTAAAAGCCTTTGCGAGAACTGTGTGGTGTGTTCATGGCAAAAAGCGTTAACAAAGTCTTCAGGCTATAACTAAGGGTCCGTACGGTATGCAGATTCAGGTTGGAAATCTGTGCCCTTGGCCGCCTACACCACACAGGGTCATTGGGACCATCACGGTGCTAGGCAGCATTGTACCTTGGACCGAAGGTGCTGATAAGAGAAGCATCACCACGGCGACGTCGGCCGGAGATTGCCGATGCCGGTCGGGGGTTGCCGGATATGGCACGATTACCCTTAGTCACCATATTGGGTGTTATACTCAACTATGACCCATAAACCATACATTGTCTTTGGCTATGGATCGCTAATCTTCAAGGTAGGCATCCTAATCCTCCTGGAACTTTGCTCTAAACCATTCTTGCTGCTGCTAGCCTCCGCCCCACGTTATTCATCAAGGTATACAGTACGCCCTATCAACCCGGAGGATTTAGTTGATAATCGTGCTGCTTATCTAGTGCCTGGCTTCCTCAAGGGATATGTACGGAGATTTGCCCAAGAATCTCATGATCACCGAGGAACAACAGAAGTAGGTTGTGCATGTCTCATTGACAACTACTCCATCAACCTTCCGTTAGAACCCTGGTCGTGTTGTAACGCTAATCCACAAAGAAGATTGGGAGCACTTCTCCGAATCAGTGAGTGCCGTAGAACAATATGGACTGTTATGGGTGCTCACTCGTTGTAGGACCCATTCCCGGATGACGACGTAGTTTGGGGTAGCGGAACAATTTCCTCTTGGGTCGTATATGCTTACGACTAACACGCAGGAGTTGCATATACGATTGACCCAGCTTATGCAGCTGAAGTCCGCGACTATCTTGGTGAGTATTCTGTACTCTATCCAGTTAGAATTGCAATGACGTTGACCGAAATCTACAACAGACTATCGGGAGAAGGTATGTCCGAACCATTGGTACCCCACACCTGAGTGACTTGACGTAGTACGTCAGGATGGATATACCCTCGAAACCATAGACGTACACAGCCTCATAGAAGGAAAGGATCAGATTATCATACATGGTGTATGTTCCCTCAAGTACCGCATACCTGGATGACTAACCGCATTATTGACAGGCAAGCGTGAGTTAATACTCTACCGTCTCCAGAATGTCCCTACGACAACTTTGGTTGCAGTGTTATGTTGGGAGACCCGACAATCCGTCATTCAGTGAGTTCTTCTTTGAAGGTCAAGGGGTCCCATCTAAGTGTATTCGCAGTCGGCTCTGAGCCACTTCCAACTCTTGCAGAGCGCATTTGGCGCTCTGTAGGCCCTTCTGGAAGGAATAAGGCAAGTACCCCTTAACTGTGTAGGACTATCTTTCAACGCAGCCTTGATACGGGTGCAGGATTACCTGTTTGAACTGGCAAAGGAAATCCGAGAGCTATCTCCAAATTCGCGTGATGATCACCTCTTTACATTGGAGGTCAGTGTTCTTCAGTCGGCAAATTAACCGAGTTAATTGAAATGATGAAAGGAATTGGTTAAATCGCTAGATCGTTCAGAGAATGTATGAAGTATTGGAGATAATGTTACTTGGTTTCAAAGAACTTCGATTCGTTACACTACGGGGAGCCAAACCGTACTGGTGCGGGAAATCACATACAGATGACACATTAGCAGTTCCTTGTTGCGCAGATCAGAAGGTGGGTCTGCCTAGATCACTCATACTTTCGCTCTCGAAGCCACAGAATCAACCCGGGATGGAAACCCGAGCTAGCTCTCTATTCACAGGGCGCTCTAGGATAATCCTCTGGTCAATATAAGCAGCTTGTCTCGCTTCGCACTACCCATTCACTCTGGGAGGTGACATAAGGTATGGATTAATTCTCTACTTTATGCTCAATTCTGCTGTATGGACGTGGTAACGGTATGTTGACAGCTAGGATTATTGTCGCTCAGTCACGGAATAGCGCTTGCGACCGTTAAGTGAGGCCAACAAGGTCATTGTATACCTTTCACAGCATCGTATAAGCCTCAAAGTCTTGGATAGGTGAAGACAAAACCTACAGTCTGGAGACCGATAACATCCTAGAGGCCAAAGGAACGGTCATTGATGATGGATATCCTCAAACTAAGGGTAACACAACCTACACAATCATGGCTCGCAACGATAGCGGATAGCGCACAAAGAAAAACAAGGAAATCGAGGCTGCCACAGTGATGACAGCGCCTGTTTCAACGCTCTTGATAAGGAATTTGTTCAATGTGATATTGAGAGCGCCGGTAATTGTGTCTTTGGTACGCCAAAGCTATGATTCGGATGAGTACACTGACTGAGGTCATATTATGGGGCATACTAGAGTAACCGTGCTGAATGTGATAATTGCATCACAGACTAATGCAACCGCGAGCGATACCTATCACTCAGTGTGAAAAGCATGTATATTAGTGGGGATGGTTTGTACCTGAGTTATATGGATGGCGTTGCGCAATTGCTGGAAGTCGTGATATGCCTTGAGGAACTTAATACACTCCAATGTCAGCGGAAATAGCTCTGAACAAGGCAGAGGAATACCTTGGTCGTAACAACAAGAGACAGGATACCCTGAGTTAGGGCGAGCTAAAGGTAATTGAGTGCCGATAACAGTTTATCATGGTACGTGCCACGCACTAGGGTAATTACCACAGCAATTGTAATGCCCTTCCACGACATCTTAGAGAGGTTTAATATCCTCCTATAACAATTTTGTAGCGGTTTCTTGCGTTTAAGGGGGAGCACTGACCGAGCAAGGAATATTTGGACCATACACGCCCCTTGAAATTGTAATTGGAGGGATTAGTCCGGATCTTGGACGGGGCTAGATCAAAATAGGACTCACCTATACCCGTGAGAGCAGGGCCAATAGAAGCTGTCCATGGTCCTAACAGTGGAATACGATGCCCATACCCATCTATGACATATACCCAGGTACTGTGGGTCATGATGAGGGTAAAAACATTTTCGATGATGCACAATGCGGCAACTTTAGCGGGTGAGAGGGGCTTAAGCTGTTGTTTAGTCCAGAGCGTACCCAAGCCGAGGAGCCATGCTGGATCTTGAGATGTGGTGGGGGTGGTGTAATATGCGTCTTAATGCTGTGTAAGGCTAATTTATGGTTGCATCAGTTAACTGTACGCACGAAACTGCACCATCAGGCACCCGTAGAGGCACCAGCTGAAGGTAACTCCCAGAACCTGCACACAAGTGAGGTGATGTTGCCATATGACGCTCATCTGGCACTCGGGAGGTACGAACCAAGGAACTTATACTAGCGAAATAAAGGTCAATGAGCCGCTTCTGGTTTACGTTTGGCAGTAAGTGAAGCATTTACTAACGTCGAGATGGTATTGCTCTGGTTCATACTTGTTTGGCAGCGTGTCCTATATAGAGGTGAAAAGTGGAAGTAGGTGTCGAAAAGCAGTTGACGCCCACTTCAGTGTGCATGCTATATTTAAGGGCCTTTCCATAACCCCTTGGCACTCATAAATGTGTCAAAAGACCCTGCTGACGTTGCACCTTCTACAGAGATGATTTCTGGTACGGAGACGAAGTTTCATTCGCGTTAAGTATCCAGGGTTGGGTCAATAGATTTAGTAGACGGCTGCAGAAAAAATGCTTTGCTTCGACCATAGAGTATTCGGTTGGTAGCAGGGCCCTTTTCTATTATACGCTTATTAGTGTGCCCTTATTAGGCACCTCTACCAAAGAGGTCTAATCCCTAGTCGTGTGGTCTTCCCTCTGAGCCGACATCCGTGACATCGTTCTCTGGGCGGCACGGTTATTAATGAGCTCGTAAATAGCGTTGGTCCTTGTAACGTCGCGCCGCGACAAAGAGTGATGAAGGACGTTATAAGGGACTTACTGACAACAACTAAAGACCTGGGTCTTATGCTGTAGCATCTTAACCTTTCCGGTTCCGCGACTGTGCAAATGGCGGTGCCTGGGAATGGAGTGAGAGTGACGGGGACTTCATGGCTGACATAGAAACCCTGAATTCGGGTGCTGAAGAATAAAGGCATCAACTTGAAGTAGCCGCTTTCGACTGTGAATTGACTGGATTACGTTCACCGGGTATGAGGGTGTTGGTGGAAAAAAAAACATACAGCCGGTACTTGAAAGATCGACGGGCAGGCGTCTTCAAACGAGGATCAGAGTGGAAGATCAGTACACGTTAGATTGATGTACTCTTAGTACACATCTTTTGGGGTGAACGCAGTCAACACGGTGGGAGGGTAGCAGAAATGCAATCACTTTGACTTAAGTGCGTAGTGGTGGAGGAAGCTTAGCTGGCCGTTGTACCGAGCTGTGCCAGGCTTTGAGGAGCTCGGCCAGCCCAGGCCGTCTAGATGGCTGCCAGAAAGGTGTGGCTTGGCTCTGTTTGAACAGAAGCAGTCCATGGTGCCGACAGCGGAATGCTAGTCTCATGAGTCTACGAAACTACCAGACGCTATGGATCAATATTGCCGTGAAGGTCCCTTCGAGGACGCACAAGACGTTGACTTCCCTGCATGAGCGACGTCCAAAAGAGTCTAGAATAGCAAATGATTACCTGTGTTACGCAGTCATGGAGAGTCTGGATCGTACCACAGCCGTGTGGTAGACACCTCGTGGGTCATGAGTAAACTTGAAAGTCTCGCGAATCGAGTGCACACACAGAACTGTATGATCAAACGCCCATATAGATACCAGTTTAATGCGATTGCGAGGAGCTATAAAAAGGCATATGTCATTATTAAACAGGATATCCTTGTAACCTTAGAGATGCACGAACAAGGGTGCCTGCACCACTACGATGCAAATCCAGCAACCACCTCATTGTGTGTTAAACAAGTAGTTAAGTAGCTTCGAAGTCATAAAAATGGCATATTCTTAGTCCATGCTCTGCAATATGAAGGCGATTGATGCGGTGTTTCAGAAAACAAAAGGAAGGCGATGGTAATGACTAATTTTTGCATATAATGACACTTAAATGGAGTCGCTTCCTTTGTACAGCGGAGGGCTGTGCTCCACCACTCCTGGTTGACATTGGCAGGCACCATTCCAAAGTCAAAGAATCTGTTTTTTCTTGATAGAACTACTCCCTTAACAGCGGCAAGAGTGTCGTAGGGTCAAGCGAATGAAAAGTGCGGCAAGAATTAAACGAATAGGGGCCTATTGTTTTGCCCATGGAATGCTTGACTACTTGCTGAGGATCCAACATCCTGGTTGATTATGCCCCATTTTTGCCCATGGAATGCTTGACTACTTGCTGAGGATCCAACATCCTGGTTGATTATGCCCCAATAAATTGAGGGAGACCGGTGGGTAAGAATGCTTGAGTAGCGGTGGTGATAGGGATGTCTACTTCAGCACCCGAATCACTAAGCATGGATCGAAAATACAATGGTGGACAATGTTTATCGGCCCCCGGTTGACATAGACACACGTTATTGCTGCCGTCATGACGGGTACATGGTCAACTGCATGGCGTCAGCAGAAGCTTAGATCTTGCCGACCAATGTCACTTCGTCACAAGGCGTTGGCTTACATTTATAGAAGACTACTCATTCTCAATCAACTTATACCTCAAATACTACGACGTTCGCATGACATATTATCTAGATTTGCTGCCAAAAATGTTGTCAGTATCGAGATTTCGTTGGTGTTGAAGGATATAATTGGACGTGCCGACTGGGAGGTGGCGGCCACTGTGATTATACGTCGTAAAAATTTTTTGGGCATCGGAAAAATGAAAAGTGGTATTTCTATGTGGACACCGTTTATGTGGGTGTGCTACACAACCCAACGTGCAGATGACGAGTATCCACATACAATGTATCCGTAGCATACTCTTTAGACTTCGTGCAACTGTAACACGTCAAATAACAACAGTCGAGATGTGTCCTCGTGCATTCGGAGGTGAGCGCTTGCGGGCATTGAGTGATGCCAACATTGTCATTGCGTACCTATAGCAATGTTGGGTAAACCCAAAGTGCTCGGGATGAGAGTTACTTACAATCTGGTAACTGAGAATATCCTAGGGGCAGTTCATTAATTTAATTGACTCTTCAATTTTTGTGAGATAAAACGTACGCAATGGAGGCTAGATGAGTAAACGGGTGCGTCACAAACAGGAATAATGCCCCCAACGCCGTTATAGTGACCATAGCACCCGTTTCGAAACACCTGATAATGAGCTTTTTCATTAAACTATTCAAGGCCCCAGCTATCGTGCCTTTGGCACGCCAAAGCTGAAAACAGTGTTAGTTCATCAGCTACGGTAGAGAAATGGAATGTACAAGAGTGATCATTGTCAACGTGATGATGATATCACACGCCAGTGCAACCGCAATCGAGACCTATCATTCAGTATCAATAAACATCGAGCATTTATCAGTATGGAAATCGGTACCGCGGTCGTGTTTAAGGCTTCAAGCATTCGTTGTGGATCGTGGTTGACTTGAAACAACTGCGAAAATTCTAGTTATAGAATAAAAAGGAAAGAAGGATTAAACCTGGGCTACAACTACAAGGGAGAGGGTCGCTTGAATCGAAGCAAGCTGCGAAATGATTAAGAACCAGAAGTAAACGATCGCGACTAATGTTGCTCACCAGAACGATTACTAAGGCAATCGCGAAACTCTTGCTTGACATCTCAGAAAGTTTCCATATTCGCCTTTGTGCCGTTAGATTCGAGCTTTATATTCACCATGAATACGCACCGGGCAAGAAAAACCTGAACAATTGCTGTCTCTTCAGGATTATATGCATGACAAGTTGAGAAACCGATAAATTCAATCAAACGGATACCCTACCTATACCTATAATAGCGGGAGACACAGAGGCGGTCCATGGTGCTGGCAGTGGCATTATGACGCCGCGCGAATCAACAAGAAATACCCAGACACTGTGTGTCAATATCGCAGTGAAACTACCTTCAAGGATGCACAAAATATTGACTTTTCTGGATCAACGGTCTTTGAACAAGCCTAACCCGTTAAATGCATACCTGTGTTACGCAGCCATGGAGGGTCCGTGGACCGGGCAGAAGTGGTATAATAAATATCTTGCAATCCGTTGATGAGTTCAAAAATCACATAAACCTGCCGCACTCACAGAATTGGATCATTGAGCATCCGTATAAAAACCAACTTAGGGCCAGTGCAGAGAGCTGAAAAACACATTAGTTGCTTCTGAGCGGGCTGAGGCCGGTACGTTTAGGTATGCACGAACAAGGGCGCTTGGACTCAGACGTGAATTCAGAAGCGACCTTTGGTGTGGATCAATGAGATAGTCAAATTGCGCAGAGACGGTGAGACGAACTGACTCTTGACCCATGCTCTGCAGGACGGAAGCGGCCTGTATGGGAGTTCAGAAGACGAGAAGGGGAAATGATGAATAACCGAGAAATGCTGGTATTTAAATAGGACCCGCTTCCTTGTCGAGCGGGGCGCTCACTATGTTTCATGATGACCTAATGCACACTGGAAAACACCATTACAATAGCTTTCATAGCCTTAACGGAACGGTCTCTGGCCATGACTGAGGGGCGAAGATGTCAGGGCCAAGAATATTTTTAGCAATGGCGGCCCTATTGGTTCGAACATGGAATGCTCGATTAGCCTTTCCCGTTCCCACTTACAGTTAAGACCCCTGGACACGCCCGATGAGTTGAGGGGTGCCGGTGAATAGTGATGCCGGTGGTGACAGGACTGCCGCTTCAGCGCTGTTAGCACCCGAATTACTGTGGCTTACACGTACTGTAGAAGATGGCTATCAGCTGCCCAGTTCGAGACCACATACAAGTACGTGCTTACATTACGGTCCCATGGCTGTCAGCTCCAGAACTTGGGCACGTTTTCTTGGTCGTGCACGTGATTGGCGAGGTGTCGGAGAAAGCTGACTCTACTGTGGCAAAAATTGGACGCGATGAACTCAGTCATTAGGTATTGGGACCACGTTCCTCGCGAATCGAAATTAGTTAGTTGCAGCCGGGGACTAGCTTACACAGAAACCCTCAGTGGTAGGCTCTTATAAATTCACGACTTATGCTAAACTACGTGTGTAGCAGCTGGGTAAGGGGATCTGTCACTACAACATCGTCAATTCTGCGATTTCATCGCCATGCTGAAGGGTATGGTAGCAACACGCCAAGTTGAAACAGTATGGACATGCTCCCGATCAACTAACGATGCACGTGTGCGACCATTAAGTGAGGCCAGCAATGCCATTGTATACCTGTCGTGCATTTAGTCAAGCGAAGTGAAAAAGCTCTTAGGACATACAATCTACTAAGCATGAACAACCTAGAGTTAACGATCTATTAATGTCATACTCCACAATTGAACGTGATAGAACGCACGAAACAACTGATAGGTATGTGAATGGGTACAGCCGGAAGAGGAATAACTCTGCCGCGGCAGCCAGAGCAACCAGCACACCAGTTTCCAAACTCTTGAGGATGAACTTGTTCATGAGGTCACGAAGGGCTCCAGTAATTGTACCCCTGGCACGGCGAAGCTGGAAGGTTGTGTGAGCGAGTCTCTTGGGGTAGTGAATTAGGGCTTACAAAGGCTATCACAGCGATCGTAATAATGGAGTCACAAGCCAATGAAATGCAGAGCCATGTCTATGTCTCGATGTGAACAGGCTGGGATTGAATGAAACTAAAAGAGTATACCGAGTAGATTTGCTTGACTTTAAACGTTTGCTGTGGATCACGGTCATTCTGGAAGAACTACGACGATCCAACTTGAGTCATATGGGTAGCCCTCACTGACACTGCTCACCTTGATGGTAATTAAGAAAGCGAGAATTCCTTGTACTAAAGCAAGCTGGGAATAGTCAATCCTAAAGTCCAAGCGTTTGAAGCTGATGCTAAATACCAAAACGATTACTATGGAGATTGCAAGGCCCTTCCTTGACATCTCAGACAAAATCCATATCCGCCTATTCAGGCTTGTTACCATTTTTTCTATATTTGCAATCTACAGAGGAGCTTGCCTTGCATAAAAAATCTGCACGATGCTACCCACTTCATACGATCAAACACTATAAACGGGATCAAAACTAAGAGGCAACGCACCTATACCAGTGATTGTAGTAGTAACTGCTGCTGTCCAAGTTCCGGTCCCATGTTCCCAAATGTTGGTGCCGTACCATTCCACCACGTTAACCCAGACGTTGTGGGATATCATCAGCGTGAGAATACTCTCGAGTGCACACAGGGCATGAACTTTGCGGGTGGTTAGAAATTGAAGGATACTAAGGTCTACTAGCATACCTGTGCCACGCAGCCATATAGAGTCCTTGGACTGAGTCGGATGGGTATAGTAGATGTCTCATTGCATGGATTAGTCAAGGACTATCTGGTAAGAGGCGCTCACCAAAAGACCTACAAAACTGCATAATAATAAACCCATAGAGACACCAGCTTAATAAAGCTGCTATCAGCTGCGATCAATTGGTCGCATTCAAAGGAGCAACATTAACGTGTAAGTAAAACACGAACTAAAGCACCTGAGCTGGAAGCACAGATTCATTGATCGTCCCATCAAGAGAGTGCATGTTGGACTCACGTTAAGTTGATGTACTCTTGGTTCATGCTCTAATTGGTACAATAGGCAGTGTGGGGCCAGTCAAAGGGCAAAGTGGAGGCTAGAAAACTACATATCCAAATGAGCGCCCTCTATTTATGGACGTCCCCGTTGAAAAATGCGTTCTGTGTCGAACCTGCAAATCGGGAACAGGTACAGCGTCGCTCACTCGGGCAGACCCCACATAGGAGCCTCCGCTTCAATAGAATCGGTCTCTGGTAGACGGGAAGGCACCGTTGCGTGAACTGGTAGGGTCGGATGAGTGGAGACAGTGACCAATCCAAGGAGTAGAGTCCTGATGTTTCAACTACCAACGACCAGCCTGGCTCACCCTTGGCGGATCTGTTCAAGAATCGGACGGACGAAAGGGAATATAACTTGGCGCATAGGTCAGTGAAAAATTCGGAAAACGAAAGCCCCATTTACTCTCAGCCAATCCCTCGCCCAAATAGAATGTGGTGAATTAATGACAAATGCACTGAAGGCAACAGGGGATGAGGGGATCGTAGTGGTGACTGGCAGCTATACTTACGCGCGTTGGTGGGAGACACCAAGCGAGTTCCAAACGACCGATTCACTCTCAGACTAGTTCGCGTAACAAGAAGAAGCATTAATCGATTTCACACACCACTGAACTGTATCGCAATTCTGCGGAGTCGGGCCTTGAAAACCTTATCAACTTCCCAGCGAATTAGAAGCACGCAAGCATCTAAGCCAGCACTATGTGCCTGGCGTCGCTAGCAAATGGGATACTTCTTTGGCCACTCTTTTGTTCTACATTGGGGAAGCTGGATTACGGGTATAAAAAACCCTTACCGCGCCATAGAGTAAACTTTCAGCTAACCCTAAAGACACACTACCACCGCATGAACAGAAGAAGCAGACCCGATTTACAAGAATGTGCTTACATCACTTTTGAATTGAATGGGTAGTCGATCTAGACTGGGCGGACGCGGTCCCGACTTGACTTGGGCTCGTCTCCTCCGAGTCTGGCTTCAACCGCACCTTCTTTAGAGAGATTGACACGGTGTGCATGATGTTCCAGTGGTCGGGCTTGTCTCTTGCATTCAGAGACGCAAGTAGAACACTACTGTATCTATTGCAACTCTTTGGTACACCGCGGGCTCGTGCGGCAGTTGGGAAATTTACTTACAACCTCCCAAGGATGAACAGACTTTGGTGTAACGAGTAAGTACAAACAAGATAGTTGGATGGGTATATGCTCACAAGATGGAGTAAAGCGCAGTTTGAGGAAACGCGAAGAAGCAAATTAGTTTGAGAAGTGCGGCAAAGGAAGTTATGGCGCCAGTTTCGATTGTTTGACGGATAAGACTGCGAAAGAACGAATCGGATCTTCTGTCTCTTTCATCTGGGTTCCCGCGGGCACGCCAGAACTGTGATGATAAGGGATTCAAGGGTGGTCTAGTGAATAAGGACGCAGCAAAGGCGAAGGCAGAACATTCGTACCAGAATAACGAGTGTGATCGTGATCACCCAATCACATGCAGCAGCAGCGGGGAGCCACACCTAGATTGTCAAAGGTTGATGAGTGCTGTGGTCTGGCCACCGCCTAGCTTCCGCTCACAGTTGCAGTTGATAGAACTTCGTGTATGCGATGAGGATCCCGCCCAACCAGGAAGAACTGTTCGAAAGTTGGGCTGCCGAACAACAAAACTGTAATGGATCACGGACCTTGACTGAAAAGGCAAATGCGGCACAGCCTTGCAACAAAGAGACCTACTTATAGAATCAGTGGAGCGACAGTGGGGAAGGAAGATGGCTTTTACAAGAATTACTAGTACAGCGATCGTTGAGCCCACCGTGGACTTCCCAGAAATAATCCAGATACGCCTAAAAGTGGGCAGATATCAGGCATCGTACCTTGACCATTAGGAATTCAATGACCTAGCGAAAAACATTTGTACGAGGCATGATACTGTCCAGTCATCAGATTAAAAGCTGATTGACCTGAAGAACGGAAACCAATGCTCACTGAATCCGTTCATTCCGGCGGTAAGACCGGCAGTCCACGCCGTTTGTATATTAGGATCCCCGCCCCATCGCTCGACAAACAAACTCCACATGTTGTGGGTTAGGAACACGGAGAAAGCCAATTCAACGGTGAATAATGTATACACTTTATCACACCGGTCAGTGTCGGGAAGCAACGAGAAGTTGACAACGCCAGGGCGAACGGAGTTAGAACTCACCCACACTCCTCACCCACAGCGCATCCCTTGAGCCCCATACCCTTTGGTAGTACGCTAATCGGGCGCGAGTGCAATCAGAAACATCCTGGCTTCTACAGCATCCGGGAAGCGCTACTTACAAAACTGAATAACGAGACACCCAAATAAGAAGTAATTCAACACACACCCCGTCATCTAGGTCATATCGTCAGCATACGCAACTTCGAGGTGCCTAAAATGCAGATCGGACAACTTACCAAGGGTCCAAGTCTAAATTAACGGTGATTGTGATAAGGAAGAATGCACGGATTAATCAAAGAACCATGTGGTGGTCCCAGAACAGGTCCAGGTATAGGGGGAAGGCGAAATGAGGAGTTGCCTACGTGAGATGATCCACGTCCGTTGACATATTATCGCAAGGGTCCTTCTCAGGTCCTAGGTTGCCGATTGAATGTGATTGCCGTCGGAGCTTCCGCTTGCGGATTAAGCTTGAGGGACTGCACGAAATGGCTTGCAATCCGTGATTTGGAGTGAAAAGAGCCACAAAACGAGCAGGATGGGTGTTCGGTTGGACGAGTCGTAACCGTTTCATCAAGTCTTACCAGAGTGCACCAGGCCCAGAACATCAGGGTCCCCAAATTTTCGCATGTGTGAAGATAAGGTACGGCATGAAGAGGTGGCTTAGGTCGACAATTCCTATTTCAGGAAAGGTGTCCTCGACTGTGCTTCAGAGCTTTGCTGCGTAACCATTCGGAGTCATTATGCGTGGATGTTATGCAACCAAAGGTAGATTAGAGGGTAGAATGTTTACGTACTGTACATGTGGTAAGCATTAAAAAGGCATCGATAAATAGTGGGGAGTTCTAGTCTGGTGGAGCATCTCATATTAAAGCGGGCGACTTCGGACTTGAAGGGCTGGGTGAAAGGTTCATGCCCTTAAAACGAGATTGCTCCGATTCTTTCGACTCTGTTTGGTTGGAAGAGGGGAGTTCGAGAGGACATGATAGATCTCTTTTTCTTGCAATTTCGCAGCTTCGCCTATTCAGTGACGCTAATAAGGCAGTCGCGTACAGCCTTCCAAGAACATATAAACTAAATAACAATTGAATAAGTGTTAGAACCACAGTTGCGAATAAGGTCCAGTACCCACAATATGGTATAAAACGACGTCTTTGGAAAGTATAGAAAGACGAATCCCTGGAGAATCGCCGCTATAGAGGTCATAGCTCCAGTTTCTACGGTGCTGAGGATGAGTTTGTTCAGCAGTGTGGTGGTTTGTTGTAGCCTTGTAGATAACCGCGCTTTCCATAACTGTGACGCGATACTAACGTTGGATGGCCACTATAAAGCTCATAGGGCACTCACTAGGATTGCGATAGTAACCGTAAAGGTTAGATCGCAGGCAACAGCTGCGACCACTGCGATCTGGATGCGGGAAAGAATAGCCCTAGTTTAGGTTCGATATCGTGGACTTACCTTGGCTACCGTGGCCAGTAGGTCTGCTTGCATAGGATTCCTACCAAGTTTTATGAACTAAAACAAGGAAAGTGAGAAGCGTCAGTATAAAATGTTGCTTTTAGGAGTTGTGACGGTCACCTGGATAGTTGCTGTGATGTTTGCAGTGGCTTGCATAAGGGCAAGCTGAGAAACTGATTGAGCTCAAGATTTCTGGAGGCACGAGACGTACAACTCACAAGGACTACTACTGACGCAATTATTCCACCTTTCATGGACTGCGATAGAACCCATATCCGACTAGAGATTTAGGATTAGCAATGTCGGCACGGGCGCGACGAAATCCAGAGTTACCGAGCGAATACCACTTGTACGATGCATGCAACTATATTCAATTACTCAAAATCAATCGTAACCCAATCACTTCACTGAACAGAGGAGCTCACCAATCCCATTTAGCCCCGTAAGCAAGGGTCCACTCAAGCTCGCCTGGATGGACCAGCCAGCACCCCATTCAGAAATAAATCGATCCCACATAAAGTCTGACAACAACCCGGCAGACACCATCTCGAGCGTACACACGATATAGACTTTCCGGGTTACGCCTAGTGTCAGCATAGCCAGAAAAGGGGAAGGAAAGGGGAAACTAAGAGAACGCGTGCTCACCTACTGTTTGTAGCCATCTTGAGTCTCTCGATGCATATACACTCAGATAGTGATCTGCGGTGCGACGGGCCTCAGGTCAGGGAACGGACAAGCGCCACCTCAGACGTACAGAGTTGCAGGATTATGCACCCCCAAAGGAACCAGCCAAGGGAGGAACCTATCAACTACACTCTCTTTCCAGAGACTGCAAGTCGCACAAAAGTGAGGTTTACCATAGGACCAACTCTAAAACCATGACAGTTCGGAGGCTGCATGAGCATTTGCCTGGCCGGTCAATCCAGGAGACGCGTACGAACAAAAGTGCCAAACTCAAATTCGAACCTACGTCGTTCATGGGAAGGCCAAAGAAGAGAGATAAGTGAAGAGGTTTGCGTGAAGAGCCTCGCATGATTATATATCATGTCACGACGGCCACTATGGTAATCACTGGTCAGGGGCGGGCGTCCCTCGTTGATGGTGTCACATCCCATGTGGAGTAGCGTCCTATCAAATGGTTGGAGTTGGAGTTGGTCCGGCGTCTAATTGACGTCCGAACTCGCTGGTACTGTATTTCACAATCGCTTAGCGTTAGTAGACAACTGGGAGTAAGTCAAAGTGGTGAAATTGTGCACGTACTATACATGATGGCTGAGCGTTAAACTACAAAATCTATATATACCAACACTCCTGAAGACTTTCATACTGGTGTCTCCGCCTTCAAAGTTGAAGAAGGGCTGATTGGAGTATTCAAGCCCTCGGGATGGAATTGTTTCGACTCTTTCGATTGCGACTGGGGTCCTTGGTCGGGAGTACGGACCACTACAGAAATTTCCCCTTTTGTCACAAGTTCGGGGTTTCGTCTATTTAACGACGCCAATAACGATGTGGCGTACAGCCTTCCCAGTGTATACAAACTGTATGGCGGCTGTATGAGTGCCAGAAACTTCGGTGGGAGAGGGGAATGTGGTACCCACAATACAGTGTAGAAGGGTGTTGCTGGGAAGAACAAGACAGATCCCTGGAGGATCGCCGATACAGAGGTCATGGCACCAGTTTCGACGGTACTGAAAACCAATCTATTCAGCAGCGTTGCAGTTTGTTGCAGTCTCGTGGATGAACGTGCTTTCCGTAGCTGGAACACAAGCCATATAAATTACCGTATGCACAGAGCAATGAAATACTTACCAGAATAGCAAGAGCAGTTGTGAAAAGCAGATCACAAGCAATAGTCGAAATCGCTGAGACCTAGACGCGAGAACGTATGAGATCAATTAGGCATTGGCATACGCAAACCCAGGCAAACCCACAATACCGAGTGTCATCAGTAAGCTCGTTGGGGACCTGCCAAGTTGGATAGTCTAAAGGAGGGATTCTGGTAGTCAAAAAAGGTTTGATTCGAGAAGGAAATTACCTCAGCTGATGCCTTGATGTTTATGATGGCTTGCACAAGAGCGAGCTAAAAAGTTGGCTGCATTAGCGATCTGGCTAACCAGAGCGCAGACGCTCACCATCACCACAATTAATGCGACTGTGGATCCTTTCATTGATTGATCGGTTAAAACCCATATCCGTCTGGAAGAGGCATCAACGTCACAGTCTTGCAAAATTGAAGAGCAGGGAACACTCACCGGGCATATACTATCTGTACAATACATGCAACTATGTGATATACATGTCTATCGGGGCTCTTGATAGTCTCGGTACGAATATGCTCACCAAATGAATTCATCCCAGGAAGCAAAGCCGCTGCCCCTGTTACCTGATCGGACGGGCCGCCACCCCATTCATCAGTAAACTGCTTCCACATGGAGTCTGACAGTACACCCGCAAACACAAACTCTAATGCACAAACGACATAGACTTTGGAGGGACACCCTGTCTCATTGAAACCGGCAGGAGTCAGAGGAGTGAGTCAGAAACTCACCAACTACTTGCAACCATGTTGGGTCCTTCGACCAATAGACGCGTAAGTAATGATCTGCATGACAATACATTTGAGTGGCGGTGAAGGTGTTGTTGCTTATGCGCACATAATTGGAGTAGAATGCATCCCCACAAAAACCAACCAAGAACAAACCCTATCAACTATGTCATGTGGTTGGCAGAACTCGTAGATTAGGCTATGCCTGAAAGCGCACCAAAGGACCAATTCTGGTAGATGCATTATAGGTTAAGTCGTCGCCGCTATCGCTGAGGTGACTTGTACGAACAAAAACGTCAAGTCTTCATGCTCATCCGTGTCGTTCATCGTGGGTTCGCAGACGTGGCCTAGAGGGTGCGTATCAGCACGAATGGGGAGGGCTTCATGAGCAGGCTAGCACCTCAGTACATATAGAGAGACTGCGACGGTGCCCGCTAGTTAGGAGTATCGCCAAACCTGGTGGCATCAATTTCGGGGTCGCATTCAAATTGGTGCCTTCGGAGCCGTCCCTTCAATTTATTTTTGGTTCAATGCCCTGACGGATAGCACTGATACATTTGTGCAGGCCCGCGGATCCGAATTCGAGTGTTGTATCGGTAGTCTCGGAGTGACAGCTAATATGATTTGGTTCTGTGGCCGCCGCGCGCAAAAAGTCTCCGAGGCGCGCATCCTCGTCATGGACTACAGATCAGCAGAAACTATGTCGAGATATTTGGAATTTCATGGAAAATCCGTATATACTGTTTGTGTGCCTATTGTCCGTTAACGTTGTGGAACGTTTGAGTTTGCAACACTTGCTACGAGTCGCGGCGGTTGTGGTGGAGGATGTCCCGACAGGGAAGGTGGTTCGCACGGTCTCCCCCCGCGCTCGTCGACTCTGACAACACCAAGCTCGTCGAGTGCAACCTTCTAACTGAGAGACGATGTCGTCGCGTACCTCCTTTCAGGCTCAAACCCCAGCGTCCACAACTGCTCAGCTTCCTGGAGTGGGTACAAACGCACCTGTCGCATCTCTCGCTCTTCAACATCAGCTGCAAGTGGCTCAGCACCAGCAGTTGATTCCACCGCTCTCTGTTCTTGCGGATCCGCCAATACGCCAAATAGACGGTGCAGCGATGGATTTCTTCTTGATCGAGTTGGTGAACACCCTCAAGGCATCGTCGGCTGTGGCCAGCAATAGAGCAAGGATGATCGAGAAGGAGATGATCGAGAATGGATTGCTGCCTTTGGTTACTCCTGCCCCGACGCCCACGATGCCAAGTTCGAGTTCGGGAGGCTCAACACATACACCAAATCAGTCCGCAGCGGGACAGACTCCGCCTGTTCCAGGGAAGAAAGACGGGATAAGTGCGAGAGATTCTGTCACGAGTCTCACCTCGAAAGCTGGTGGTGCGACTGGGACTGGTAAAGGAGGGTGGGACGAGGACGAAGAAAGTGTGCGAATAAGGTTGGAAGCGATCGGTGTGCACATTGGGTCTAACTTCACTGAGAGGTGAGGATCGTTATTTTGGGAGCGCTCCCATATACGCGCGCCAATCCGTAATGCGCGAAGGCTTCGATGGGTGGTATTTGGATGGTTGATAGGGGGGAACAAGACGTTCTAGGCTTCTCCTTTGGCTATGTGTGGATGATGTCCAACTGAACCCGCATATCCTGCGTCCAGACTATGCAAAGACAAGCCACTATTTCCCGAAACTCTTGACGCGATCAAGTTCATTTGCAAGGAACTATGGGTTGCGTGTTGGGACAAGCAAGTGGATAACCTTCGGACCAATCACCGAGTTCGTCTTACTTCTATCCTACAATGTCACTGTGCCTGATATATCTCTTTCAACTAGGGCGTATATGTCCTTCAAGACAACTCTTTCAAGCCTATAGCGAGACTATCCTCCTGGGAAGGCAAAGCAGACGCAACGAGACGAGCACGATTGGTATGTGACCTAACATTACTTCGCGGGCCGCCTTGTTGATGGTTTATGGCTAGTACACTGCTATGCCGGCTGGCATCATACGAGGTTCGCTAGCGAGATTGGGTATTAATGCAACTGTAGTACCTGAAGTCACTACACTACCACAATGTATGTCGTCTTCTACATTATGCTTCTCCGGTCGTGTTTTGATATTGTTCCGACAGGTACATTCCAAGTCAAGCTGCCTAAAGGTACATAGAGACTATCTCGCATTTCATCCACGAGTAGTACTCTGTTAGTCCCTGTTCTGCCAATTCACATACAGTTCGCAACCACACCTATCAAACCCATTAAATTGTATTTCATACCCTGTAAGGAAGTATGTCTTTATGTTCTATCATCACTATGACTGGGTTTCCTTCCTAGCCACCCTGTCAAAGGGTTGTTCTTTGAGTATACTCGGCCCGGGTGCTATCTTAATATCCACCAACCCATTTCATTATGCCTGTGACGTGTTGAAAAGTCTTCGTGGTCGTCGCTTTCCCCACGCTTGTACCTCCAGAAGCACCAAGAAATTCGCCGACGATTCGCATAGGGATTGATAGTTGGAGCACCGGCCTCCGTCTTGAGCTATCATATTAGTTATGCAGGTTATCGGAATCGATGCCGCGCATCCCGGTCAACCTGTAGGGTCATAAGATTGATCCTAGTCTCGGAGTTACGCTCAGATACGCTAACATCATATCCTTATACGTTTTCGTTCTACTGTCGTTTAGGCCTTGTGCGATTCTGGTAATCACGCATCGCGCATCCAAGATGGTCAATGAGTATTCAAAAGACCTTGGAATTTAAAGAAAGGTGCTGGCCCAAGAACCCACCTGTGCCGGAAGGCCCGACCGTTACCATTACCACTACGACCACTCCATAAGATCAATTCCTTTGATATACTCTTTGCCTTTTCATTTGGTCTCGTCTTGCATACCAGTGGTCATGTACCCGGCGCCAACCTTTCTTCCCTTGCTCCCTGCAATGCCTCATGTGTAAATAAGTTCCTACTCCACAGTGAGCTGAATATGGCTCGGATGTACCTTGTGAGATTTAGAATAAGGATATCATGCCGCATGCGTTAAGATTTAAGTTTACCTTTGTCATCTGTACAATCTCCATGGCGATCGCTCTTCCTTTGCCTATCCCAGAAGCACCAATGAATTCACCGAGGATCTGTACCTCAAGTTGACAGTTGGGGCATCAGCGCCCGTGTTGATGACAAATGAGAGGCTGCAGTTTGTTCTACGTCATTTGCAATGACTGTAGTTGCGTACAGCTGATTGCTCCTTAGCTAGGTGATACCTCGCTCTTGTTGAGTGATGGACCTATAGATTAAGCTTCCGAGCGCGATTCGCGCCGCCCGTTTAAGGTCCTCATCTGACAGTAGTTCATCCATATGGAGAATTATCGACGCTCACAGGCCACAAAGAAGAAGATAAAAGATGTACGGCACACCCTGCTGCTGCTCTCATATCCCTTTTCGTGGCTGCTGTTATGAAATACCTTATATCGATATTCGGTGGACTTGCGGTCCTCATAACTCTTGCTCAGGCTGATGTCCCAACGTGGGGCCAGTGTAAGTGACTCTTACTTTATTTTGAGCATTTGGTTTTATCTTGTCCCCTTAAAGGCGGTGGCCTTGAGTATACTGGAGAGGTAAGACACTGGCCATAAATACAGAAGTTTTCATTTACCAACTCTTACGATGTGCTAGATAACTTGTTAGTGAATTCCATTTCTCTAAAATTTCTCTCTGCAACTTTTTGCAATCCAGACGCTCCTGGGGCGACATGCACGGTATTGAACGGTTGGTACTCGATGTAGGTCTTCCTGCTATATCATTCCGCGGTTCATTTGCCAATTTGGCCACAGGTGTTGGCCTGGTAATCCACCTGTGCCCGAAGGTTCAACCGTGACCAGTTCTGCTATTTATCCTCGGGCGACTCTACAGAGTCTTGATCGACTATTCAAAGCGAAGGGGAAGAAGTTTTGGGTACGTTCCTTCGATTCACAACAAATCTGAGGCTGAAAGAAGTTAGGGCGTGTTTGCAGAACCCATAATCGAGCCAAGGGTTTGATCAGAAAGTAATGGCGTTGACAAGAGAGCGCAGGCGGTTTTGCCGGATGCCCTACTCTTTGATCAGTTTGGAGTTGCAGTGGTATGTGAGGTTGCCTAATCGTGATGATGCCCATTGATCAACTTCCTGCTTCAGTTCGGGAATCCTTTCAAAGTGGGTATTTATAACGATTTTAGAAATTAAACGCGACTCAAAATTAAATTAGTGGGATGCAACTGAACGTATGGTTTTCTGTATAATAATATTTATGGTTGCTGATTGCACCCTAGCCTACCGAAATACCTTCAACTTCGGCAATGCGGATTACTCAGCTAATTGGGTGCTCTCTAACGGAGTAGGCCTCTGGGCCCACACTCTAGGTAAGTCTCCAACCTTTTGACATTCCCTTATCTCATTCCGTGAGGATAGTTTGGCATTCCCAGCTCCCAAGCTGGGTCAGCAATATTGGCGATGCTGCGACCTTGGCAAGCGATTTTTTATCGAGCCCTAGTTGTTTTGACTTATCAACGTGCTGTTATAGACGGCTGTCATTCAGAACCACATCACAACGGTGGTAAATCGATACAAGGGAAAAGTTTCCAGTACGTGCTTTTGTGGTCTGGGATTAGTTTTTTATGAATTTCGTTCTGCCAGCGGTGTGTTTGTATTGGCATCCATTATGAAGCTGCACTAATTACACCCGCCAGTGGACTGTTGTTAAGTAAGTCTTCTTTGTACTGGAATATAAAATGAAAAATTAAATTTGCATTCAGCGAGCCTCTGAACGAGGATGGTAGCCTCCGCTCAAGTGTATTTTCTAGGGTCTTAGGCGAGGCTAGTGATCATTCACCCATGGCGTGTCCATGTAAATGATACTTCGTACGTTACAGGATTTCATTCGAATCGCCTTTGAAGCCGCCCGTGCCGCAGATGATAGCGCTAAGTAAACCTGAGACCCTTCATCTCACCAAATCACGCGTTCATGGGCTCTCATATGCAGGCTGTATATTAACGATTACAACATGGATTCTGCGAACCCAAAGGCACAAAGTAGGTAGACCACCGGTATTTGGCTTTGTAAACGCTCTCACTGTGTTAAGGCATGGTCGACCTGGTCAACAGAATTAATAGTAGTCGACAACTCATTGACGGCATAGGCGTGGAGGCCCACTTCGCAGTATGCACCATTGCTTCTGTTATGAAAGTTTCCCTGATTTAATTTCCATTGAAGTCTGGACAGGTTTCCTCCTTCCAGAGCGGACTTGCGCTCCTGGCATCTGCTGGGGTTGATGTAATCATCACAGAACTCGAGGTGCTCAGAGGAACACCCAGTGACTACGTCAGCGTTGTTCAAGCTTGCCTTGCCGTATCGCGCTGTATAGCGATCACATCATATAATTCTGCAAATGGGGTGAGACTACCAGAAAATATCTCTTGTGCTAACGTTACTGACCTCATGCTCGCCTCGGCGTTTTGCACCTAGGTTGGCACACTATTTGATAGCAATGGCAACCCGAAGCCGGCTTACACTGCCATTGTGGAGCTCCTCTCTTGAAAGAGCCCAAGTATCTGGGTAGAACCATTTTATGTTATTCATCTTATTCCGGAATGAAATCCAGACCAACGGTCTGCGAACGAGTTTTGGTAAATCAACAGGATGACGTCGTCGTCTCGCAATCTTTTCGGGAGTGCCTGGGGGCCATCTTGAAGGGATTTCATATGGGGACAAATTCTCCCGTTCATAGCCGTAAGATGGTCATTTTAGCAAACCACAGACAATGAATAGGTCTACAAGTGGACCTGTGCGCCAATGATATTCCAGTTTAGGAGGCGCAGGTCGGGATGTCCTTCATGTCACCAACTTCACCGTGGTGACCGGGTGATAAGCTCTGCAAGCTTGGAGCACGGACCTCACTGATTCGCCGCTAGATTCCAAACGTAATCCTATTAGATCGTTCCATCATCCAGAACGGTGGAGTCCGTATTGGAGAGCATCATTCTCAGGACATCCGACACTTGGGCATGGAGATCCTCTTTGTATAAATGAGCAATAAGGATCAGTGACATATACAGAGGATAGATTACGTACTTGCTCTATTAACTGCACTAATGTACTCTGCGTTGGCCACGCCCATTTCTTCTTCCAGCTTTTGTAGACGTTTGGCCTACGATCACATGAAATCGAGGAAGTCCGTTCTATCAGAAGCTATACACACCTGCTCTTCTTCCGGTTCCGGTTGTGGCAGAGAGTTGATCAGGTATTCCACCTGCTTCGCCTTCACGATCAAGTCTGTTACTAGTTCCTTCTTATTGGCTATTAATATGATGGCCGAACCATGTTGTATCCCTTAATGTAGTAAAAATAGGGCAGGGTTGGGGGGGGGTAAGCACCTTCAAATACTTCAGGTGGGTCATATTTGTCAGGATTTCGTTGTTTCGTAACAGGGATTTCGGGGCTAACTTGAAGGAAGTTGGTTCTGGAAGTAAGATATGCGATGCTGTTTGACATGATTGTTAGGAGCTGGGTATCCACCAGTGCCCAGATAGTCAGTACGCGGCATAACGGTAAAGTGATGATACGCCGAATGAGAATGCACGATCAATTCCACCTCATCAGCCTTGCTGCTGCGTATCAAGGACCAATTCACATACGCACCTGCTGAATCTCATCTTGGAGTTGCGTTATACGGTCCATATGAGATAATTCCTGCAGCATTGCGCTGCTCTAAGATGACGTGTAGCAAGGTTGCGGGGATCCAATAATTAAGCAGTACCTTGGCCACTAATAAGGCGTAGTACCCTCTGTCTTCCGCCAAAGAAGCGTTACAACAAGGCAATCGCGTCGCGTCGTGTTATGTCGCGCCCCGGTGGATCCAAAATGAGCGTGGATGGCGACAACAAGCGCAACAGACGGTTTCCCGGCACGCAATCGGAGTCTGAACAATATTTGATGTCCGACCCGACGGATTCCCGAGATATACGGCTTGTTTCAGGCACCGAATCATCGGATTAGCCGGCCACCCTAACGTCATTTCCCCGGATGCGTTCTGATCTCTCATGGTCATAAGCACGCCAAAGGGTTGAATGCCTTGAAACTATAGGGCTTCTTACCCACCTGTCCGTGTTCGCCGTCAAGGATTGGATGAAGAAATGAGGTATGACGCGCACTACCTGGTGTAGCTGGGAATCTGCTATCTCCATGTTCGCCGAATGGAGCCACTCTAGCTGTGGCGGCCACGGTCTCCTTAGCGTCCTTACCACATTGGACGATAACACCCCAAGCATCTGACCAATATTATCTTGAGTTGTGGTCATTTTTCATCGATAATATACCTATCAATCCCCAAGAAAATCCCACCAAGGGAGACGAACGAGATTATCACAAGTCCTGTGCACCGTCTCGTGAAATCACAGAATCTGGAAGGAGCATGACCAGGACATGTGGTATGGATTTACCTTTTTCTTACTTGGGGTACGCACATATCAAACACAGTAATGGAAGGATGAGTACTTATCATAGCGGCGATCAATCAAATTTCCGCTTAAAGAGTTGGAGTAAGATGATGGTTTTAACGGTAGCCGGCTGCCGTGGATGATGGAGGGTTGTTGATGCAAGAAGAATGTGGACCATCGGGAGTGTGAAGGGAGCCTGGATTCGATTGTTAAAGAACTGGGGACGACTAAAGAGATTCTTTCTCTTCTTCCATCGCGCTTTCCCAAGTGACCACTCGTCAACCCCCATTCTGTCTTCATTTTGTTACTATATTCTCTCGCTCGCCCATCAGCCAAGACGTAGTGATGGGTAAACATATCGTTGTAACGGGTGCAACGGGAAAGTAAGTTCAGTCGTCTACTCTGTCCACGTTTCTTCTTCAATAATCTCCCCATCCGTATATCCGTCAATCGAGCCTCTTATGAGCTCACTTCGCTGACATACTCCGGCTTTTTCAATAGACAGGGCGGATCAGTCATAAGATGGCTCCGACGCAAATCCGATGATTACCGCTTCACCTATCTCGGTGTAGGTCGAGATGCAGATTCACCCGAATCGCGTGGCCTGGCCACGCTGGGAATCGAACTCCGGGAATGCGACCTTTCCTCCTATGACCAAGTCGTCAGCGTCTTCCAAGGTGCCTGGGGAGTCTTTGCCGTCACCAATTTTTGCGAACACGATTTCGTCGGCGAACAATTACACGCCCGGAACATTATCGATGCAGCCAAGGCCTGTGGAGTGAAGCATATCGTTTGGAGTTCGTTGGAGGGGAGGAGGGGAGAATGCGAGGCGCCGGCATGGAAATCGAAGGCTATGATCGAAGACGTGATCAAGAATAGCGGGATCAGTTGGACGTTTGTCTACTGCCCTCTTTATTATGAGACATTCTTCACGGGAAAGTGGGGGCCAAAGTGGGATAGGTGGAAGGGTTTTCAATGGAATGTACCCTTTCCGCCGGATGTTCCTATCTTTATGTTCAGTGTGGAGGATTTAGGAGCGTGGGTTGCGGAAGTATTTAGGGACCCGGAGGCGTTTTCTTGTGAGCTTCTAATGCATTCCATTATTATCGCCCATGTGTGCTGACTCTGCTCATACCAATAGCAAAGAGGCTCAAACTCGTCGCGGACTATGTAACCCTTCGACGACTTGTCAAAGATTTCAGCGACATCACAGGCGAAAAAGCCTGTCTCACGCGGGAGTATACTCAAGAACAGTTTGAGAAGACGTGCGAAGCCCACGACACGGGATCCGAAGCTGTTTACCAGATGTTTAAATTCATTCAGCGCGCTGGTCCTGATAGTGGAGTTCGGGTGAGTCGCATTTGTCAAACTCGTCATCATAGGAATGCATAAATCATTGTCCATTGATAGGATTACTACGAATCCGTTCAAATCTACCCCAACGCCCAGAGTTATCAGTATTGGGTGGCAAATAGCCGCACTGTAAGAGAGGTTAGGGCTCGGGGAAGGCCTATTAAGGATGGAACGAGAAGTGAAATATATCGCTAAGTGTACACCCTGTCTGCTAATCACCCTTGTCAACACCATAGTGTCTGATTGCCAGTCTGTCGTCTTTAATCTTGCTATCATGTACTTCTCACAACGATCACAATGTGTATAGTTAAAAATCCTGCTGTCATTTGAAAAAATGAACTATAGGCATCCAGTCCGCCAGGGATGCAGTTGCTGCGTGGGCGGGCTTCGGATCTGCATCAATGTCAAAAGAGTCCAGCTCTTTCTTCGGCGTGCATTGCGGAGCATAGGAACGAGTTAGTCTATTTGAAAATCCTACAAGTCGTCTAGGAAACCATCGGAATGAGCAGAATTGTGGGGAATCCTTCTGTTCCTGCTCCGAATAACTAATCCCGTCATGTTAATGGACAATAGGCCAAGTCACACTAGAATAGCCACTTACAGTAGGGAGTGAACGTGCGCAATACTATTGCATACCTTAATTGGTGCGCATCATTCAATTTCCGACGCTCTAGTAATTGCACAATGTCCTGCGGCTCAGGCACGCAATCTTTGCGAGCTATTCCCCAACAGACGACAACCAGGATGTGTATCGGTATGACAGCATCCAAGTCTTAAGGGCTAACCGCAATCAACGTCATATGTCTGTAAACGAGCGCGTGGCACAGGACACGAGGGAACCAAATGTCCTTCAGAGGTTATTTAAGCGACACACGTCGACGTCTAGTGTCGAACTTGGGCTGACCCTTTGGGAATGAGGCAACTGTTACCTGATGACATGTGGCAGACGCCTAGGGAACACCCAAACTCCATGGGCTATCTTACCGGCGCACGGCGGCCCAATCTTCGTCCCGAAAGCCGAGCTCAGCCAGCGACGGATGGAGAAGAAAACTGACGGCTAGGCACAACTCTCCACAGCGTACTCTCCGATGGGCGCAAACGATGAGGATGATACCAGGGGTGCATCAGGACATCAAGACATCTGAAATGCTGGGCGACGACGTCAACCACGAGACCGCGTACCGTAGGGTTGCAAGCTCAGGGCGATATGCCAGGAATGCGAGTGAGGATGATTGTGGGAGGAAGAGTTTAGGCGCTTAAGCATGGGTGCCGGCTTCCGTATCCGGCTCCCACGCCGGATTGACGTCTCTTTTTACGACGCTATAAACTGCTGCGCGTGTAGATAACGCCGACTTGAGTACACCCACACATCCCGAAGTCCTTCACTCGATGGGCGCACTCAGGCTGAGGCAGGATGCAAACTCTGACTTGCACCCAATCAGTCCGTTCCGACGGTGGTGTTTGATGTGGATTCACGCCCGTCGAACTCATGTGCGTTTCCCCAAGCGTTTCCCTTTTCTTGCGCATTGATAATCCTCCACACCCACTAAGATGGTTCTAGGGACGCTTTACACATTTTTCCTGTGTCAAGATGGTTTTGCATGTCCGGTGAACCCAGGAAGGAAGGTAGGGCAATATCGCCCTATAAACCAGCTCGGCCACAGGGCCATGACCAATTCTGAATTGATTCATGGTCAGGTTAGCACGATCGCATGATACCATCGAAGTCCTGCTCCTTAGCCTGTTCCCGCCCCATACCGAAGTCCATCCAACCCCATGGATAGGTCCCAAGTCCTTACAACGTGAGTTCCTTTCAATAGTCAAAGCTTTGCCCGTCTCAATGAAATGATGGACAAAGACGTGAAAGCCGCAGCCCTCATAAAACCCCACTCTCCCCCCCCCCGATGAGATCAATCGCATGGGAGCGCGCGCATATCGACAGAAAAGCGTTAGAGATATGGAAGAACTTAGACCCCGTACGATGGGGACGTAACAGTCACTTCCTACAAGACCACTCGAACTGGAAAAATCAGGGTGGCGTCCACATGAAAGCGTATGGAACCGACGTCAGGATCTACGCGCAGTTCACTCGATCCATCTCGGGTCATGCCCCGATCGGGCAATATAGAGCCAGGTTCTTCCCAGAAGAGCCGCGACACTGTCCGGAATGCGGTGCATTCCAAGATAGATATCATGTCATGTTTGAGTGCGAGAGTCGCATCAGCACACCCGCTCTTACACCCACCCCGCGGAAGATGAGGATCATCAACCGCATAACGGATCGCAACCTCAAGTTTGCGAAACACATCGAACTCAGCCCACTCAAGCCAGGGAAGAGGAAGACACCACAGCACCTCTTGACTTCTTACCACTACCTTCCTATTTGGGAAGACAGTGAGAGACCGTCGTAGACAGTGATCTAGCGTCATCAAACATAATCCAGAGCATAGTAAGACCAACATTAAGACGACGAAGATGAAACCGACAGGCGATCGCAAGATTGTTACGATCGGTGTCAACCAGCCCGACGTCGAGGGCTCGGAAGGTGAGCGTTCAGCCTCACCAATCTCCCAA
>KB722736.1:106788-165759 GCA_000349905.1 Volvariella volvacea V23 | reverse complement strand
CCAAAAAACCCTCCCCTCCCTCTTCTATTCGCTCTGTCAGATCCACGACAAAGACCACTAGGTCTTTCGTACAGACACTCAAAGGAGCAGCGAAAGCTGCCATGTATGCGATCGGGCAAGGGAAACCTGGCTTGAGTAAGGCTGGTAAGGCCAAAGAGATAGATACCGCCGCTGAAGGCGAGCGGGACATCACGCCAACCCAACATCACGCTCGAAAAGCTGGTGACCTACAAGCCTCCATCCTTGCGAAGGAGGAAGAGATCTTTGAAAGGGTGGCCAACTGGACCCCCCCCAATAATGACCATCTAACGTACTGGGATCCCCTTTCGGGATCCCGGGGAGACATTGACGTGGATACCTTCCTAGGCTGCGAGTTCAAGGCTGCGGCGTACACGAGAAGATATGACATTCGAGGGTGGATCCTCTACAGGACCCACAAATACCCGAATACTGATGTGTACATCTACCTGCTGGTAGATATCCCACTCGAAGAAATGCAGGTGAGTTACTTCCTTGCCTGTTGTGGTCTACAGATTTTCCCGGATGAATTGAGGGACTACCAAGTCCCCGCATGCATCCGAAAATTTTTAACAAACGCAGGCTCGGATACCAACCCACATTGGATCCTTGCCGGTGATACCAACCCGTTCATCCCCGTACACAGGGTCGGTGTCACTGATGACGATGCTGCAGGAGACATTTACGCGTCTCCTGAACCTGCTACTAGCGTCGCAGAACATAAAATGAAACAAGAAGAGGCTGAAGGCCTCACTCGTTTACACGATGACGCAAATGTCAGAAGTGGAGGCCCCGCTGCGGAGGCCAACATAGCTCAGGCGACGGGAGATTGGGGCGTGTCGCCCGCCACTATCTATCGCACCCCCTCAATGAGTGCTATTCCTACCCAATTCAAGGGGAAAGAACGGGAGCGTTCTATGTCTCCCCACAGATACCTATCACCTACCCCAGCCCCGACTGGACCCACCCCCCCAGGCAATCAATTGGCGGTTTACCCGCAAGTAAACATCCCCTTTACGAATCCAGTCATCCCTCAAGGGGAAACATCTAGGGGAGCAGTCCAGGGGAGACCGGAACAGGTCGACTCTCTTGGTAACAGGTACTCGTTTGGAGTAACTCAAACCCCGGAGATACCTGATTCTAACTGGCACGTTTTTGCTATCAGTAATGAAAGGAACATCGCCCTGAAGGGGCAAAATATCACAGAGACCCTCAGAAAGGGGGTTAATGGGAAGAAACATATCCCCACCCCATATGAGAAGGGGGACAATGTCTATATTAAAAGTTGGGATGACATTAAAGTCATCTCAAAAACAGAGTACCTGAGAGCTGGGGGTAAGACCGGCCATTTTTATTCTAAAACATATGGCTCAGACTCCATTCCCGAAGTACCCCAAGCGGTATTTGTCGAGGAAAGGGACAGAAAGTCCTGGGCCGAATGGTCAGTCGAGGCCGCCCGCAACATTTCCTTCATTAACGACTTCGGGCGGTACGACATGATTGCAAGGGGGGAAGCTGACCCCTCTCAATTTGAGAAAATTTCCATTTTTACTACCGAGCAGAGACGTGACCTCGTCTCCATACTCATCCAATTAATCACTAGCCTCCCCACAGAGGCAACGAATGAAAAAGATTGACTGAGATCGATACACCGATCGATGCCTTGGCTGCACGAGGACGAGGCCGAGGATCTTGTGACCCGCACGGTACAGATCGAAGCCTCTATCAGAGCCACGGACCATGCATGTGACTATATCCAGAGAGACTATATGTCCTTCGCAGGAGCGCAGAACGGCCAGACCTTGACCAGAGAGTGGAAGAAATGGTCAAAGCAATTCTACTCTAAATACGGATATGCTAACACATGGAAAAAGGATCCCCTTCAACCATCTATCCCACAGGTCTGGGCCGCCATGATGAAAGGCCAAAGAGTGAAAGATATCGACATCTCAGGCAAACCTGAGCCTCACCAAGTTGTCCAACGCATGGTAGCCCAATGGCTACCTGACCAGAAAGCAACTAAATCTAATGTCCCAGCCAAACCGGCGTATACGATCAGAGAAACATCGGTGGTAATGGACTCTTACGACAGGGTGATGCATGCCACCGCCCACCTTCCAAGAAAATTCCAAGTCCAAATAGTTAATACCATGGCTACCGGCACCTCGGCAGATCCAATCGATGTGGACGCACTTCCAGATAAGCAGGCTCCCCCTGCCAACTCTGCACCCTCCCTACCACCGCCGATCCCAGCCGCTGATACGAGACCCAGGAGAAACAACCCCCCATCGAGTATCGTAGTCCCACCCCCCTCCGCTCCAACGAACCCTACGCCCAATGCCTGCGCTAGCGATAAGGACACCACCTCCCCAGAAAAAACCCCTGCTAAACCATCTACTGACACGACGAAACCTTCGTTTGCACAGATGGCTATCAGAGGGACTACCGCACCGCCGCCATCAAGATCTAGGACCTGGGTGGCTATGCCTCAGAAGACAGAGAAAACCCTCAAGAAGGACGACAGGGCGGTCTTCCATGACAAGAACACCTCCACGAACTTACCTCCAAACACCCTGGTAGTCCGCATCATCACAAACGACCAAAAACACGTACAGGCAATCTCTACACTTATTGCTGCAAAAAGAGAAGCGATACTGGCAATGGATCCTGAACATACCATCATCGACGAAGGTAGCAAATTCTTAGTGGTCAAAGCTTCAGGGCCGGAGACCACCAAGAAGATTGTAGACGTTTTTAACGACTTGGCAGCAGAATACTCCAAGAAGTTCAATAAAGATCCCAAATATGCGAATTTCTTTGCTGCTACAACAAAGATACAAAATATTGCGTACGTCACCACCTCTACTAATAAAACTGACATGGCAGGTAGGAAGTACACCCCACACAAATTGCTCCAGACACTGAAACTTAATAAATGTCTGACCGACAAGATTTTCGTAGCCCCCCCGCAATTCATGGGCAAAGGTGAGTATACTGCGATGCTCTCTTTTAATGTCGTAGAATTTGGTGGGGACCAGAATAAACTCGAAGGAACGCGTGTCCTCATCCATGATGGGGTCAGCACGATCCTCAAGTGAAGATTTAAAGCGAGAGCTCTCTTTTGCACGAAGTGCTCGCACTGGGGACACGTCACATGGACCCCGTGCCGCTCTACTGTGATTTCATGCAGCATATGTGCTGGTCTCCACCCAGCTAATAGACATAGCCCGGCATACGATAATGTACCGCCTAAGTGCATCAACTGCAATGGTGCACACCCGGCGGATTCCTATGATTGCCCGTGCTACGTTAATCATCATGATGTCTGGGAGCTACGATCAATCCTGGAAAGAGCCGCGGCGGAACGCAAGGCGGCAACCAAGACGTTCAAAGCCGAGAAAGGTAAAGAGAATGCAAAGGACGATATGGAAATAGACACGACACGGGAAGGATTTGACATAGCCCCGGCAGAAGAAACCGACGGATGGTCCAAGGTCGGGCCTGTGGTTAACCGTAGGAAAGGTCGAGGACCTAAGAAATCGAACATATGAACCGACACCTCAAAGTGGTGTCCCTGAACTGCCAGAAATCAAGTCGCACAATCAGGCAGTTCCTAGAACGTACGTGCGATTTAAACATAGATCTCATTCTAATTCAAGAAGCGCCCTATGGCTTCTTGAAAACCGTCACCTCGTCTACTAACAAATTGGGAGAAGACTATCACGGCCTCCCCATACACCCTGCCTACAAAATAATCGAGACTTCTGACCCCTCCTCTAGAGTAGCTGCTTATGCCTCCAGAAGACTTATACAAGCAAAAATAACGCACCACCATAAGGCAGTTAACCACCCGGATCTCATGCTTATATCCATCAAAGCCAACGGTGAGTGTTTCTACATTCTAAATATATATAACGATGATGAGGATCGTGCGCTGTCGCACCTTCTCTCACATCCCAACCTCCTCCCTATCACTATCATAATGGGAGATTTTAACATCTCTGACGAGCGCTGGGACAAGTTTTGCCCACATGCGAATCGGAGAACTCGCAAAATAGACGATGTCGCTACACTGACGTACACAGATGTTGTTGCCCCCGAAGAACCGACACATCCACCGAGACACGTCAACGAACGACCCAGTACCATCGATTTCGCCATGATCTCAATCGACCGACTTGAAAACACGACCATTCGAGTAGCCCACGATCTACAAACGGACTTGGACCACCGGACCCTTGAATTGATAATAGAGGGCGTTAGGACCGAACAAACATCCAGAAGAGTCTTGTCGCGAATCAAACTGGACGAAGACACTCCATCACCGAGAGACCAGTTTATCGGAAGAATGCTTTCGGCTCTCTCGGACTACCACCCTGACCTAGAAACGTATCTTGAGAAGGCACAATCGACTATCAAGAAAGCGTTTGATGAGCTTTCGCACGTCCCCTCAATAGGTCCACACTCAAAGCAGTGGTGGGACGGGGAATGCACGAGATTACAGCGAGCAGTGGAATCTGAAACTGACCTTACAATCAAGAAGCTCAAACGCAAAGAATGCGACGCCTACGAAGCCAAGGTGCGTCATGATTACTTTGATAACCTCCTTAAAGAACAGGTGGGCACAGTACGCCCATGGGACGTCTTGTCTTGGACACGTCCGCGCCCCCCACTGGACTACAAAGAACTTGTAGTCCCCTCCGGAGAAAAACTAACAGTTGATAGGGCATGGCCACACCTCAATGCCAAATTTCAGGCTGCCGCCTCATGCCCCATCGACTACCAGTACATCGACTCGCTACCACAGCTAGAAGAAAGAGATTGTCCGCCTATCTCGTCCTTAGAAATCACGGAAGCCCTCGCTGGCACGACGAACACGTCTGCACCGGGTGAAGACCACATCACATGGGAGGTGCTCAAGATGTTCGCTAGGTCAGCAGGGGTCGAACACCTACATCGGACTTTCAATACGATTCTGGATACCGGTATTTGGCCCAGTTGTCTCAAAACCGCTGACACAGTCATCATACCCAAACCCGGCAAGGATTTGTCATCTGTTAATGGATACAGACCAATCGCCTTGTTCTCGACCGTTGCAAAACTATTGGAGAAAATCTTATCTAACCGACTCCAATGGGAAGCTGTGGCTCATGGCGTCTTACACCCCAATCAGCATGGGGGTACGAAGAAGCACTCAACCGATGATGCGGGCATGCTCCTAGTCCACCAAATCAAAAGGGGCTGGGAGCGAAAGAAGGTGTCGTCCTGCCTTGCGTTTGACATAGCTTCTTTCTTCCCTTCCGTACACCCAGATGCCCTGAACCGTGTCTTGATTAAACAGGGTTTCAACCACAAATACACTTCCCTCTTTAAATCGTACTTTCATGGGAGGTTTATTACATACAGGTTAGGTGAGTATAAATCCGAGTCCTTTCCGATCCAGGTCGGGCTTGAACAAGAATCAGCGATCTCCTCCACCCTCTCCGCTCTGTACATTGCGCCGGGTCTTAAGACACTTACTGACGAAGTCGGCAACGACAAAGACTCTTTACAGATCTATGTGGATGACGGCGTGTGGACGTCGATGGGGGAAACCCTAGTTGACAACTGCAGACGTCTAAAACATCGCTATCTACGAACGAGGGACGTTTTGGGCAAGCTCAGCCTAGTTGTCGAACATGCCAAAACCGAACTCAAACACTTCTATACAATACGTGTAAAAGGGGCCCCCTCGCTACCTACGCATGATACAACACCTACGATAGACCTAGAAGAAGCCCCGTACACGGGCGAAACTCCTCTAAAAGAAAAACAAACATGGCGTTACTTAGGTTTCTTTCTCGATTCCTCTCTCACGTTCAAATATCATGTTTCATTTTATGCTAACAAAGCGTTTTCCACCTCTATTTCCTACAGCTTACTCGGGAACTCGGTACGGGGACTCACACCGAAACATAAAAGGATGCTTTATAGGGGTTGCATCATGCCACTCATGACTTACAGTTTTCAACTTTGGTATCGACCGCATGGCAAACGTGTCAAACACAAGATAGAAATCCTCAAGGTGGCTCAGAATAGAGCCCTTCGTTGGATAACTGGTGCATTCCGCACCACGCCCATTGGCTCTCTCGAATCAGCAGCGGGGTGCCTCCCGTTTCATTTACACCTAGAGCGATTCTACAGGAGATATACGACGAGATGGCAGACCACCTACCCGTCACATCCGCTATCCGTCATTCTACATGACCCTAATGCGACATCGCCGACCCATGCATCCACGGCCCGCATTAAAACATCGGACTCCCCTGTTGAACATGTCAGACGACATAACGAAAGCCACCTGGTCAAAGAGTGCCGAAATCTCCTAGTCCCAGAAAATGCGCCAGGCAAGCGGATACTCGAAATTCACAAAGACCGCATCCGATTTGACCTCACACACCCTCCGAAATCTGCCTCCAACGCTTACCATTCTTATTCGATTGTGAGGCATGAGCAATTTGACAAGTTAATCGCGGGGCGAGTTGATCAAATCACAAACCCCGCCCTAAAGCATATCAACTCCGCCCTGATAATCATATTTTCGGATGGGAGTGAAAGAAATGACCGCCAATACGCTTCGGGCGCAGCTTACACGGCATATGTGCAAGGTACCAGGATCGTCTCTGGGAAGAAGTTCGCTGGCAGGTGCACAAACTACGAAGCGGAGGTTTATGGAATGGGATTAGAGCTGATGCAAAGTATCGCGAACATGCCCCTTATCCGTATATGGGGTGATGACCCTATCTTCCCTGAGATACAACAACCAGACCACATTGTCATAGCGGCCGACAACGAAGCAGCGATGGAAAGCCTCTTGTCCCCTGATACACATGCTGCTCAGTCCCTTTCGATCCCGGTCATCCGAGCCGTCAAGGTCTGGATGGACGCAGATGACAGATGAATGATAACGTTCGTCCACTGCCCCGCCCACAAAGGGATAGAGCTTAACGAGATGGTTGACAAGGACGCAAAAGCAGTGGCCCTCATTCGTCCGGACATGGACTCTATCCCCCACTCCATCGCCTGGGAAAGAGCCAAGATAGATAGGAGAGCCCTCGACATATGGAAAAACCTTCCAGCTGAGTGCTGGGGGAGATCGAGCCACTTCCTACGTGAGCACTCAAATTGGAAGAATCAAGGCGGAATTCATATGAAAAAGCATGGCGGCGATACCAGACAATTCGCACAGTTCATCTGCTCCCTCACGGCACATGCCCCGATAGGGCAATTCAGATCTCAGTTCTTCCCTGAAGAACCCACCCATTGCCCAACGTGCTATGTCTACCAGGACCGTTACCACGTCATGTTCGAGTGCAGAGCGGCGCGCTCCATCCCAGCACTCACTTCTACTGACTGCAAGATGCGACGCATCCAGAGAACCCAGGACCGTAACCTCCGGTTCCGTAAACACATCAAGCTCAGCCCCCTTAAGGTCGGCAAGAGCAAGATCCCCTCTATAATGGACAGCTACTTCGAGTGAACCCTATAGCATTCACATTTGAAGGCGCACCCCCTACCCTTCCTGGGTAAGTCTTTTTCCCTTCCAACAGACACTAGTAGATAGTTTGTATCATACCATCATACGTGACGGACCATAGCTGTGCCATACATACGTAGTCTCCGTTTCCTCCTCTTCTTGCTTGCTCTCGGCCTCTATGCTTTTGTATACGCACTCACCTCACAGGCGCTATCGCCGCTATACGTAGTTTCTTACAGTTTCCCTTTTCTCCTTTTGATACTGTAGGTACTCATTTTCTTTGTATTCCCTTCGGGGGGGCCTGTACTTAGCTACAGCCTTAATAGAATTTTAAAAAAAAAAAAAAAAAAAAGAAGGAAGACACCATCCATCATGGCGAGCTACTTCGAGTGGCTCAAACTCAACCCCATAGCATTCACGTTTCAAGGAGCCCCCCCCACGATTCCTGGGTAAGCGTTTCTCCTTCTAACGGACTCTTACACATAACTCCTCCATTCGGAATACGTTCTGACACATATGTATGATACGTAGTTTCTCTCTTGTCTCTAGTTACTGTCCCGATTCTCTCTCCTGAGTATACGTACTGTTCCTAGTCTTGATTACTCTATGCGATCTCAACTGCACCGATTACGATACTGCTGATACCTATGTCAGTAGATACTTCTTGCATACCTTCGGGGGGCCCGTACTTAGTTACAGCCTTAATAGATTCAAAAAAAAAAAGCTTTGCCCGTTATAGGTTCTTATCCGTGCAGTGCAGGTGCCATGGTATGTAGCTCACCTGGTTCTTGCTTACCCAGTGCTTCTGTGCAACTAATAAGCAAACCCACGCATAGCTAATAGGAAGTGCCTTTAGTTCGGGTTTGTATGGGTGTCTAGTCGTGCAATTTTGTAAGGCTACTATCCTTCTAACAGTGCACATGAAGCTAAGGATAGGGTAATCAGATAGATACTGTACCGCAAGAACAGAATGGCAGGGCCCTGCATGGCTTATCTGGACAGGTAAGCTCCCACTCTAATACTGGATCAAATACTGATTATCCATAAGTTCGGCTTTTAATGCTACTTGAAAGTACTTTTACATTATCCATGTTCCACCATGCATGGTTAGGCATAGTTGAGTGGTTTGACGAGGAAACCCTTCTCCCAGCACCATGGACTGCAGCTGTCAGTCCTGCAACTGCAATCATCGGAATGAGTTCGTTCCTATTTCGTGAGATATTGGACAAAGTCATTCATGTTCCACAGGCGCAACCACTGTCCAGTTGCTTTTTGCAAGGTGGGTGTATTTCAGACAAGCAAGCTACATCTAAGGATTCATAACAGACGGATATGGAACCTTTCAGCAAGGTCAAGGAAGGTCCTGATGCTTTCCATCTCTATCGCTACTGTATGGTGCTCGTTATCTCCAACAACAATCCTGCTTGCTTATATCCTTTACTAGCTTGCACTATTTCAAGGAATAGTTGCATTCAAAGTAATGGTCAAGATATCAGTCAAGCGGCAAATGATTGGATAGGGGTTAGCTAATTTGGGTTGATTTATCAAGTACATCCGCTCAAACCGTGATCCCCACCATGCATCAGAAGTCCGCAATGTATTCACGGTATGAACACGTTACTGAATATAGCACCCCTGCGGGCATTATAATTGACGCAGAATTCTAGCTCTGGCTTGCAGTCGCCTTGGCGTGTGATTGCCTCATCACCATCTCAATGATTACATTGGTATGTTTTCAACGAATTTCTGAAGCGACATGCTGACGCAATCTAATAGCTCTGGCGTGCTAAAAATACTATCACAGGGGCGCTTCACAACCTCCTAAACCACCTTATCCGTAATTCCTTAGAAACTGGGATTATAATTACTGTGACAGCATTTTTGGAGCTATTACTTTTTCTCAAGTATCCGTTATCATATTTAACAAAACTTGTGCAAGTACTCCTATCATTGTTTGCATGCGTAATCCGAACTAATGCTTCCCGTTGCGATAGGATGTATTCTATTAGCAGGCTGTAGGCACTCTCTCCTAATAGGATCTACCACCAGTCTATCAGTGCTCATGTACCTTTAAATCAGCTATACAATGGCCCTATTGGCATCGCTGAATGGCCGTGTGCTTCTATCTTCAATAGAGCAAGAGCAGGGACAGAATATATGCGATTGGCATGTCGCAGCATATCAGCGTACTACACCTTCTGCTCCCGTCTTTGAAGCCCCCAATGGAGTGTCCCGAACATGTAACAGAACGTAATTAGCACATCAAATAATCCACAGGTGTGAGCTGGGTCTCTCTGGGTCTAATAACTCGGGCGAGAAAGAGAACCACGATACGGCACAGAGGCTGAGATTTGAGAGCGCACCAGGATTTCGCAGTGAATGCTGGTTTGCACCGGCAAAAAGACCACGGGTCCCAGAAAGTTGGGAAAACATTCAGCGGTAGCATTGAAAATTCTTACACAATCTAGTCATCCATTATAAACAAATGCCCATGACGAAGGGATTTATCTCCTTGCATCATTCTCGGCTAAGGCCCAACCAGCCCAGTACATCTCACTACGCCCCTAGCAGTTGTATGATAGCCGTATAGGCAGGTTTTGGTCTACCAGTGGCATCAAATAGTGCTGATGTGGTGTTGCCATTCTATATAGGGAGGCGGGTTCATTAGCGAGTTGAAATTGGCTCCAGCATTAAAATGCAGTTCGAGGACAACTCACCCACGAACTCCCGTCCATAGCCCTCCAGGATGTAATCCCGATACAACGTGCTACGCTCAAGCACGCTCGAACCACGTGAAGATAGTCGATTGGTGTTGCTCTAGTCACCTCCAGCTCCGTAATAACGAGGTCAACTCCTGCTGACGTCAAGAATTGAAGGGCGCCCAGGAAGGGCTGTTCGATTGGAGACTTATAAGGGAATATCAGTACACCAAACAAATGCAAGGGTAGACACATACCGGGAGGTGGGCTTGGATACCTATGCCATCGATCAGCACTCCAGCACTATTGACTTTATTTACTAAATTGTTCATTGCTGGAAAGAGGGTGTCATCCGTGCATGCAGGAAATGTAGAATACAGGTACCAACCAGCCATTTTTGAATTTCCACTTCCAGTAACGAGATTATAATCACTAATATAGAGCCTAAGAGGGTTCGTGGTGAGCAGTGGTCAAGTCCGTCAATTGAATAAATATCTGCGTACTTGGCGGTTGGGTCGGCAGCACGAGCAGCCGCGAAGGCAATCCGGATGTAATTCTAAAATGAAATATAGGTTATAGTATGGGATGGCTTTATGAAAGTTATTTACCTCTCCCAGCACCCTGGAGAACACGCTGGAGCGCAAGCTACCGTCTTCATTCAGCGGTTCACTGGAAGAAGGCTATTATGGACCACGTTATACAATTAAATAGTACTTACTATACCACAGTCCACTGGTGTCAAAGGTCAGTTTGGTCATGTAGCAGTAAAATTGCAAAAGCGTACCGCTGGGCATGTAAGAATATGTGAGCGCGGGCAGTTCTGAGTTAAAAGAGCACTCACCATAGGTTTTACCTTTGTACCTACCGACTAATGCCGTGATGTGATTCTGAATAACGGCCGTCTGCAAGTTAAAATTTTAGAAATCGTGCACTTATGTGAGAGTATTACACTGACCAAGGTGGAAGCATCGCTGATACTGCTGACCCAACTCGGGAGACGAGAGTGCCATACTAATCAGGCGTGAGGGGCAGTATTTGTTAGTATATGCAATAGTGTTGACTCACTCAAAGGTTCGGCCCAAATGGGCTTTCCGCTGGAGATTGCTTGATTGAACAAGGCATCGGTAGAAGAAAAAACAAAGGAACCCCGAGATGCTAAAAAATGCTAAGCGGGAGAGGTGCTGAGCACTAGAACTACCTTACGTTCAGTAGAGTCCCACTTAGAATGGTTGTCAGTATGCATCTCAGTTCGAGGATATGGACACTCACTGCGATGGACTGAGTCTGGATAGTAGAAATCAAGTAAGACGCAGCTCTGTAAGCATAGTTGTTTACATTTTACATACTACTATAAGTCCAAACTGAGTCCGAACGAGCCTAGCATATACTACAGGGACATCGAATTAGTTGATGAAGGTTACGATGCTGGGCTATGGCTCACTCGGATTGCTTAAATCAGCAGGCTCAGCATATACACCCTGCATGCTATCAGCCGACGTTGCTTAAGCGGTACAAGTCCATACCCAGAAGGCTTTCCCATTTTCCTTGAAAAGTTGATGAAGACCAGCAGTTGGTTGGGGTTGAGGAGTTGTTGTACTCGAAGATGTTGAAGATGAACCGGTAGGCTGGCATCTATGGCAGGGTTTAAACAAGAAGGTTGCGGTTATGGGAACACTTACTGGGAGTAGAACTGGTTGATAACTACACAGGTTGATCCAGTAGCACCTGCGTGTTGAGATTGTCAGAGATGGATAAACATGAAATCCAGGGATAATATACAAGTCGTCTAGGACAGGGTTGGTAAAACAAGCCATAACTAGCAGTTCAAGTCTCACCTCTCCCTCATAACCAGTACCACCGCCTTGGTAAAACAAGCCATAACTAGCAGTTCAAGTCTCACCTCTCCCTCATAACCAGTACCACCGCCTTAGATAACAAGCGACGCGCTAAGTTTAAGTCATAGTTTCGTCTTGGAAATAACCTACATTGGCCCCACAACGGAACCCTTGCCTGAGCAAAAGCCAGAAATGCAGCAAGAGAAACAAAGGCCGAAGTGAACCGCATTATTAGAATGTCAAAAACCAGGTGTGTCGGCAGATTCTGAATCTACTCGCCCTATATATAATACAGAGCCATCTCAATTTCATTAATTCCAGAAGGCAAAATAAACATCAGGGAATAACCCCCAAATTACCGCAAACTACTCCGAAGTTGAGTCAATAATTCATTACCTTCCCCGTTAGTGATCAAATCTGAACAGTTAATTGGCACCTGTCGGACATTCAGATCCAGATGCCCAGGTAGGCGTGTAGTTGCCTGAATACCAGAGCACTCGAAGGAGGGAGTTATTTATCCCATAGTGCTATAGATAAAATTTATGTCTCATTCAACATTATTTAACGAATGATTAATGAGCAGGTCGGTGGACATGAGAGACGCATAGAGGTACCTAATTTTCGCAAGGTTGTTCAAGGTTTGATCCATTCAATTGCCGACAAGTTACAACTTATTCAAGCGGGTCAATAGTTCCGAGCTTCATCCTGGTAGATATCTGGCCCGGGTACTGATTGCTTATCTCGCCAGATATCATATAACAGCTGTGGAGACTCGGGGAGCGAGATCACTCATGCAGGGGAGAAGATACAGGTCTTCCCACGCTGCCTTTGCTTCGATCAACCATCAAGCTTTCAAGGCCCTGGTAGGTAGCTTATACGATAGCGAGCCTCAACACTATCTCATCATACCAAACCAATGCGGTTAACCCATAGACAATTAGTGCTAGGAATGCTCACTCAGAAAGACACTTGTGTGGTCTCTTGAATCCTCCATCAGGCCGGCATTTACCCGAGCGCGCTAAACAAAAAAAGACAAAAGAGACATAATCGCCGTACTGCCTCGTGCTGCTATACCACCCATGCGGTAATAAGCGAGGGGCTCAAACCGGGCAAAACTGGCCAACATCGCTACAGCTCCCCTAGTAGACCACTCAGGACTTTGCCCATTCTCGGTCGATGTTCTCGTCCCCGCTCCACCATCACAAGATCTCAACAGCCATAATACTTCACACTCACACGGGTTGATATTGTCCATCTATGGACTGATCCGAAATGAATGCATAAAAACGCCCCATCGAAGTGACCGTCATTCGACGAGACCTAACAGCTTGCCATCTACCAATGCTTCTCGGTGCACTCTTTGTATTCATCCTATCGCGTTCTCTCGCTCACCCACTTTCTTCACCGACTGAAGACCTTGTTTCCCCTACATCACCCATCCTCAACACATTTGCCGCCATATCGGACTGTATCCGCGACCCAAGGAAGATTCGATCGACACCGGAGTTGGTTTGGAACTGCCTCGGGACCATTTTCGTGTGCACCTATGCTGCTATTCATCCGAATATGCCGGATAGGAATGCGTCGAAGCGAAGGCGGATGTGGCAGAAAGCGAAAACGAGCTTATATGCCCTACTCGCACCCGAGGTGATTATAGTGTTTGCCATGCGCCAGCGGGTTTTCGCATCGAAGATTGCTAGACAATACAGAGGTAGGTGAAGCTCAGATATGCGAGGAATAGAACTAAATGGTGCATCGTAGATCGTGGTTGGACACTGACTCACGGATTCTTTGTAATCATGGGAGGGTTGATGCGAGAGGACGGAGATGGGTTTAAAGTTGTCACCATAGACGGGTATGGCAACGTGAGCGTTGGCGAAGAGGAGAGGAGAGGGGTGTTGTTCCCAACAATCCCAGAAGAGGAGATTACGGATAAAGCCAAGGGCGATTTCCTCACCAAGGTCGTCGTCGTCCTGCAGACCTCGTGGTTTGTCATCCAGTGCATCGCTCGTCATGCTCAAGGTCTCGTCGTCACAGAGCTTGAGCTGGTCACTCTGGCGTTTGCAACGTTGAACGTTATTACATATTTCCTCTGGTGGAGCAAGCCGTTGAATGCAGAATACCCGATATATTTCAGGAAGGATGGGAGAAGAACGAGCGGACCGCTGCAGATCGAAAAGAATAGCATCGTAACGTCGGAATGGTACTTGGGATTGTGGATTGGTTGGACGTGGAAACAACTGGAGAAGCCGAAGAAAAGCATTTGGCAGAGAATCCAGAGCGACATGGAGCAGATGCCATTGTCGAAGGTTCTCTTGAGATGGTTGCTCCTGAAGCCATTTCGAGCAATCTTCAAGCCTTTGGACGACATGCTCCAGGAAGACAGCATCAGGCATCCTGGGTACGTCAGCCCATACTACAGCGGTAAGTTACCCTACGGGGAATGGATCGCGGTGGTTTCCTTATCTACCATTATTGGCGTCCTCTTCGAAGGGATCCATCTCATTGGGTGGAACTTCCCGTTTTCTACGCGCATTGAACGCGATCTGTGGAGGATGTCGTCAGTCGTTGTTACTCTTGAGCCGGTCGTGCTCACTTCGGGTTTTATCGTTGGTTGGCTTGGCCCCAAATATCCGATGCTAGTCCGTGTTTTCATACTCCCCAAAGGTAGCGTAGGAAGCTTGCTTGGCCTCTTATACATCCCAGCTCGCATTGCCCTCCTCGTCTTACCCCTCGTTGGTCTTCGTAATCTCCCCCCTTCCGCCTTTCAGAACGTCCAATGGTCCAACTATATCCCACACATCTAATTTGCGTATTCTGTTTCCCTTTCCAGAACTTCACTGTTGATTAGCAGTTGATATCTTGCATCGTGATTGTCCTCTTTGTGTGTGTTGATATTTCCCCCTAATATATGTCTCTTATTCACTGAGGTACCTGCTTTATATCAACTGCCATGAGCTGATCCAGGAAGTTAGCATCAAACAGCTCATCGAGAACTCTCGATAAGCTCCTCACCTTGGCTTCACTCTCCGCCATTATGCGTTGTTTGATTGCTTTTGCGGCCTCACTACGCACTGGTTGAATCTGGTGCATCCTCAGTTCGAGGCACCGAACACCCTTTTCACTCTGAAAACGAGAAACTGAGACATAGAGTGGTTCGAAACTGAAAAAATGCCAACCGCATAAGTATTTAGCTCTGCAACGTCAATTGTATGAACCTTGTTGGGTGCCCCGGATAGCTAGCACAACGAAGGAGTGAGTAGGCAATGGTAGCTTATTGAGGCGTTACCGACTTCAGTGTAGTGCCTTGAGCTAATAATCGAGGTGATAGCCCCCAAAGCGAGATCTCGCGTCCACTTTTGAATATCCTGCAGTCCAAATAAAGCCTGATCCCAAGTTACATTTCTCGTATTTCTGTACTGCTGCGTGGAAATTTTAACAGACCTTTTCTCCATTCTCAACCTGAAACCGTAAAAAGCCGGTGCACTCCACGGGGATCTGGCGAATTGTGGGTTATGGAATCAGCCAGACAGAATTGAGTACTTGACTCACGCTATCTGAAGTGTATGCTTGGACCTGCCAAATGAAGGATATAGCGCCGAAAGGCGTAACAAATAGACGGGCCTACCCTAGGGAGGTGCATGGACGCTTCTCGTTTATCGATGCGACAGACGACCTCATGGGGCATGAACTTCCAATGAAAGCCCGGTTGGAGAGCGACCGGATTACCCCGCCACCTGACAGCGTTAACGAGCGTGCGCGATGAATTAGGGAGATCCCGCCTACGGAGCATTATACGCACCCTTGCTTCCATCCTTCGTGGCCCGTTTCAATTAGAACTAGAGGTGCCCTCGTCTTGCTCAATAGGTTGAGTGGTGTGGACGTAGTTCTGGCCCCTTTGGTCTTCCCAAACCAGTTTATTACTCCTACCACTAGGTCTAATAATACCGGCATTTCCTTTTGTCCTTGTCGCTTGAATAGAATGCGCAATGAGTAGATGAGAGAATAAAGGTTGCCGGAGAGCTGCTGTTGAAGACTCACTCCCCCCTTTCCCCCATAAAGTTATATTCAGAACTCAAGACAGGCGTCTATCAAGGATTACTTGCCAGTATTAGAATTAGAATAGGCCCAAAAAGGATAGCAATGACTCACGCTAATGTTCAAGCCGCCCTCATACCATGAGGCTGATGTATTAAGGACAACCACCAGGTCCTTCCAACGGAGGTCCTGATTGCGGCCATATCCAGGAGATAGTACCGTCGTTTCGTGAAATGCGGCGTCCTCCTTACTGACATGGGACCTGGGATCTATGAAAACTCTTGGCCCGCGTAGTGTAGTCAGCCCGAGTCGAGGTTTCGGCTCACCACCTGGGAGCGATGAGATGCCCTGCTGATATAGGAGCCAGGATGTGACTCGAGCGCTAGTAGATTGCGTGAGCTCGAGGTAGGATATCGCAGACCGGGGGACCCGACCACGCCAACTGGCTCCGGAGTGCCCGTATGAGCGCTGATCAGCAAAATGGCCCTGAAGATCAAGAGCCAGAACGGGGATGTAGGCCAATGCTGGCCGTTCGTACTGTCAGGTTCGTGTGTACAATAATAACAGAGTTTCGGCACGTGTAATGAAGGCGCTCTGTACGATGCCTCCCTCCCATCGCGTCGCGTGGTCATGGGTTTCCGTCTCTGGCCTTTTTGGATTGAATATGAGGTCTGAGGGGAGTATTAATGGACAAGGGAAGAATAACTGAGGATAGTGCGGTTCCTGCATGCGTCGAGTGGTCGCGGAGTCATGGTACACACGAAGATAAACGCGAGTGGCGTCGCGATCTTCCGAGGTTACCTAATAAGGGTATAGTCAACAAATCGTCCTCTTTGAGCTAGGTCCCGAACCGCCGCTACGTCAAAGTTTTGCTGCGGGTAAGACCCATGAGCATTCTTTGTTGTACGTTTTGCCACAGGACGCGAACGGTGCCCTAATTTCCAGATCTCTCATCATAGGAGAATGGAAGGTGTCCATTTCGCGCAACTGCTCGATCATCTTCACCCAGGAACTGATTTCAAACTATCAACCACATAAGTGGGCTCAATGATGGCAACAGTAGGTTGGAATTTTCCACTACTCTATTTGTACTGATTCCAATCTCGGACTCATCGAACGCGGCTTAACAGCACTCCATCAGACACGCCCTTGATCTTCAGTCTCCAATGGAGGCCATTAAGCATAGCTTTCTCAACAATTTCGCTCCTTGATCACCTTTCCCCCTCGACGGCAGAACGACACGGGACAGTTACCAGGAACAAGAATTGGACAGGACAAAGAGCGTCCCGCCGAAACTCGGCTACGATGGACCCTTGGTGTTCATTGGCCCAGATTCCAATAATAGACTGGCACTATAGAATAATATAAAGGATCAAAGATGGGGATGCTTTTCTTCGCCTCCCGGTCAACCATGCACGGCTTCCGTCTGCTCGCTGTTCTCGTCCTTTCGGGCCTCCATACCCTATCGGTTACAGCAGCATCCATTGCGAAGAAGAATGACTCGCCCTTCATCACGACGGCCAATGGACAATATGTCAAGCATGGAAAGTACGTTTATCCCTTCTCCATCGGAATATGCATTCCTGGTCCTAAGTCTGCGCGTTCTTATCCTACACCAGGCCATTTAAGGCACTGGGGACCAACTTGTACTGGCTTCCTACCCTGAATACTTGGGAGGATATCGACTACGTAGTATCTAATGTCTCCTCTTTTGGATTCAACGCAATAAGGACTTGGGCGTTCAATGGTGAGCCTTAAAACATTGTCATCTTTTTATGAAACCAACCATACATCCTCAAGACGTCGACACGATTCCCGCTAAGGGAACTTGGTTCCAGCACATCCAAAACGGGAGGACGACAATCAATGAGGGACCCGATGGCCTTCAAAGGTTGGACAAGGTGGTCCGCGCTGCTGAGAGGCACGGCGTCCATCTAATCCTGACTTTGACCAACAATTGGAACCCTCGCGATCTCGAAGATCCCCCTCAAACGCTGGAAGCGCGTAATTCTGAGCCGGGGACGGGCTCCTGCCTTCCAAGGAATACGCTCAGCAACGACTATGGTAAATTATTTCTGATGTCGTGCTATGGTGCCTCGTTAACTCATGTGAACTCGGGCAGGTGGTATGGATACCTACGTCCGGAATTTCGGGTGCGAAATGGAGCACGATCAATTTTACCTTAACGAGAAAATCATCAAGGCTTTCCTCCACTACGTAACCTGCATTGTATCGAGATACAGAGACAGCCCTGCCATTTTCCAATGGTGCGTGATCGGGTTCCGTGTTTTCACATGTGTCTTGATCTAGATGAATCATTTAGGGAGATCGCAAACGATGCTAGGTAGGCCAGTTCTGCACTTAAATCGAGGGACATTAGCTAAGTCTTTGTACTCTTTAGATGTCGGTCTTCCTTGCCCGCTAGCGACAACTGCAATACCACTGTAACTACGCAATGGTTTGCGAGAGTAGCCAGCCACATCAAGTCTATTGACCCCAATCACCTCGTAACAGCAGGGTCAGTCGATGTCAATTCGATCAGAAGTTCAGAGATAATAATAGCATTGCCCTCAGGACTCAGGGCTTTTTATGTGTTGGATGCCCCAAACCGGATCAAGCACCTAATGCCCGTCGCTCGCATTGGGAGAGAAGGCGTAAGTGTCGGATCTAGTCCATTGGGATACCCCTCAACGATGATTGACCTCTCCTGGGCAGTTATGGCACGTCAAAGCAATGGTCTCGGTCCACCTTTCAACGGTTATCATGGGGTCGACTCCGATGCGGTTAATGGTCTTCCTGACATTGATGCAGCAACGGTCGCCGTATTTCCAGACCAGAATAAATACAACAATAGGACCACAGGACGAAGGCGAAACAACGATGGCTTTGAGGAGAACCTTCAAGATGGATTGGATTGGATTCAAATACACACTGAAAATGCCGCTGCGTCAGTAATCAGCCCACTAGTACGTTGTTCGCCGTGATTGATCCACTTGTTGGTTTGTTTAGGCACGGAAAGCCTCTTTCGCTGATTGGGGCTGGCTTGGTCAACGAAAACAACTTTGGCAACTACATTCCTTTCAACCGCTCATCTTCGCCTCCGGGCTCAAATGGCGCGGGGATTTGTGAGTACATGCTGGTACGCTCTTGAAGAAAGTAATTAACGTATAGCGTTGTGTTTAGCTGCACGCAATAACCGGCACGGTATCACCATCGAGGAAAGGAACATTGCATATGGCAAATGGTTCAACGCCAGCAGTTAGTCAAAATCGTCTTCCTTTTTTGTATGTGCGACTTATCGCCCAACTCTAGCGGGGTTGAACGGCGCCTTCCACTATCAGGTGTGTCTCTGAGTACTTATATTCTATGTGCCTAATGTACCGACATGCATTTAGTATGGTCAAGTGGGACTTACTGCCTGCGAAGGCACCCCTTTCCCTCCTATATCGGGCTCGAATAATGCTCGGTCACCTAACGATGGTTACTCAGACATCTTTTCGAAGTATGTCTCTATCCATATCAACGTATAACATCGCGCTCACCATCAGCAATAGCGATCCTACCCTTCAATGCATCTTCAAGGAGCATGCCAAGGAATTTGGGATATGCCAATGATCGAATGACTGAATGCCGTCCTTTATTGATTTTTCTTCCGAGAACTTTCTGATGGACATTACCTACGATCTACGAACCAGTAATTCCACGCGGATACTCAGACGCTTTAGGACACGGACCCTTCTGGACTTTGAATAACTCACGAACTTCTGAACGCTTCTCACCCCATTTACCTTAAAATTTTACCACACTTCCTCGTGTTCATAGTACATTTTTACCCTTTACTTTACCATTACCGAAGTTCTGTAGCGGGAATTAAAACGATAACAGCTGACAGTGCATGGTAATCCGCCATAAGACCATGATTGACTTGTCAGTCTTCTATCAAGGCGAATAGGCTTTCGTAACGTCAAACTAATCGCCCCAATCAATTCATGTGAGCGCTGCATATTTATTGAGTTCTACATTGAAGAGGCATGAAGAGCCGTGGCCGCTATATTATCATTACCCATATCTTCGGGCACACCACACCTCAGGACACGTCAGATGGTGTATCTAAGTACTTCCGAAGGGTTTTGAGGGTGAGATACACTGTTGTCGAGGAAATATCCTCTCAGCAACTTGTCACCCTCAGCAAGTCTTGCTGTGACGGCCTGTGACAGGTAGTCTGCCAAACGATCTTTTCTCCCTCCAGAATCCGGGTCTCTATGTGCTTGTTAGAAAATCGAACTGCACCATCCACTCGAATAACACACATTCTAGATGGAATACAGATACAACTGCTGTAGAGCGACTACTCTTTACACGGGCGCTACAATTGGTCCCAGTTTAGTAGGCGGTCCCAACTCACCTATCCGCCCAAACGCACCTTTCCACATCTGGTCCCCGCAACCAACTCTCACCCGTTCTCGAACGACGTCTTATTCTGTCACTTTTCTCTCTCCGTCCATATTCACATCGCCGTCATCAATATATGTGTTGACATTCCGTGTTCGACGTGGACTACACTAGCCTATTGAATACATCGGATAGACTCACCATCCTTTCGTCCTCTACCACGACCTAAGCAAATCCGTCCTTCTCTCGACCTACGACAATGCTCCTAGGAACACTCTTTGTGTTTCTTCTCTCGCGTACCCTCGCACAACCAGTCTCTCCGCCACCCGAAAACCCTGTTCATCCTACTTCACCTATCCTTAACGCATTCGTTGCAGCATCGGAGTGTATCCGCGACCCATCCAAGACTCGATCCACATCCGAACTTGTCTGGAACTGCCTCGGAACAATATTCGTGTGTACCTATGTTGCGATACACCCGAACATGCCGAATCAAAGTGCATCGAAGAGGGAGAAGGTGTGGCAAAAGGTCAAAATCTGTTTATATGCGCTGCTGGCTCCAGAAGCTATCATCATGTTGGCTATGCGCCAACGATTTTCTGCAGCAAAGATTGCACAACAATACAGAGGTATGCCGAGCACGTTTGAGCAGGAAATATAGCTGAAAGGGGTGCGACAGGTAATGGCTGGACGATGACTCATGGCTTTTTTGTGATCATGGGAGGGATGATGCGAGAGGATGGAAATGGGTATAAGGCGGTGACCATCGATCAGAATGGAGATGTGGAAGTTGGCGGTAAGAGGAAGAAAGATGGAATAATATTCCCGACCATCCCAGAGGAGGAGATCATGGACAAAGCTAAAGGAGACTTCCTCACCAAGCTCGTCGTCGTCGTTCAGACATCTTGGTTTGTGATTCAATGCATCGCTCGTCATGCTCAAGGTCTCGTTGTCACAGAGCTTGAGTTGGTCACTCTGGCATTTGCGACGTTGAACGTCATTACGTATATCCTTTGGTGGAGCAAGCCGTTGAATGCGGAATACCCGATCTACTTCAAGAAGGATGGGAATCGAGCAAGTGGGCCAATGAAGATCATGAAGAAGAATCTCGGGATGTCGGACAGGTACTCAGGGCTGTGGATTGGTTGGGCAGGAGGGCAGGGGAAGCCGAAGAAAAGCATTTGGCAGAAGATAAAGGACGATGCAGAGCTTTACCTATTTGCAGGATTGCTTTGGAGATGGTTGATTTATAAACCATTCCAAGCAATCTTTTCTTCTTTGGATTATATGATAAGGGGTGCAGATATCAAAGGTCCCATGTACGTTGGTCCATATTTCAGTGGAGAGTTGTCCATTGCAGAGTTTATCCCAATGACTTCCTTGTCCTCACTGATTGGCATTCTCTTCGGCGGCATTCATCTCATCTGATGGAATTACCAGTTTTCTACCCCCGTCGAGTGCAAATTGTGGAGGATCTCATCCATCGTTGTTACTGTCGAGCCAGCCATTATTGGGTCCGTCCCTTTTCTTCATTGGCTTTCGGAGAAATACCCTAGGTTTCAAAATTTAATTGACACTTTCTGGGGAGCTATAGCAATTTTAGCGGTTTTCGTCGGACCCATCTTATACGTTCTCGCTCGCGCTACCCTCCTCGTCTTACCTCTCTTTGCTCTTCGTAACCTTCCCCCCTCTGCTCATCAAAATGTTCAATGGTCGGATTACATCCCACATATCTAGTTACACCTTCGGTCTTCTTTTCTTGATAGCTTTGGTGTCAATTAGCTACTTCATCTTTCTGAAGTCTGGCACTCTTGCACTTGCTACTTGTTTCGTTGTTCTGTTGTGCTATCGTGACAACAAGTCTACGTCATACAATCGCCTTGAGATGCATCCCTCCCCTCATCTCACTTGCCTACTGTACTGACTGTCTCGGTACGCATCTTATTATATTGTAATATATGTAGTTGCGGACCCCATTGCAAGGCCCGAACAACAAGAGCGGCAGACTGTTGCTGAGTAGGCTGGGGCAGTTCACTGGAGTAGAGATGGAAAAGCCCAGTGCCGAGATGTGAAGTGCTAACATACAGAAGAGTAATGCTGAGATGTTCAACTGCTATCCTGGACTGAGTAGGCATGCGGAGAGTCCTTAGCCAGTTAGCCGTTCCAACCGTTCTTGAACAATTGCATCAGCGTACGCCCACAAAACGTCTCCCTCATTTCCTCCAGCAACCCAGTTCTCTGCGCTACCACCCGAGCCCACAACGGGGTTGATAACAATCCTGTGCCCCCGCAGCCCCTTAGATCTATCACTCTCCCCAATCGCCAATATCTCCATGGACCCTTCAACCTGGTCGTGATTCGTTCGTGTGAGCGCCACCAATCGATGGTAAGTCTCCGCCCCATTTTCAACTCCGTCGAGAATAAGGACCCTCAACCCGCGGCATTCCTCCAAACACTTCTGAATGATATCGATACGCATGGGTGCTTCTACAAACGACAAGTACCTTAGCTTTGGCAAGCAGCCGAAGTTGTTTCCGTCTTCCCATTGAATGGTATCGCCCGCGTCCAATATCTCCCAATGCGTTAGATCCCGAAATATTTCGTGCCTAAAATCGATTTCGCCAGACGGGAATAGGTAACTCAAGTACAGACTCATACGAAGGAGACCTAATCCAGGTGGTGCAACAGTACGATGAGGAGAGTTAATGGCGGTGGTAAGCTGTGAAAGTAGATTGGGTGGAGGATTGCACCATATAGCGAAGTCTTGAAGATTGGGGCAATGCAAGATAAAGTCCTCGTAATCCGACATACCCTTTGGTCCCTCCTCGAAGTTCCGTCGTACCCGTAATGCATAAGTAGTCGCTTGATGTAGTGCGTCTCTGGACCTATAGGGAAGCGAGGATAGTTGATTAGAGGACGGGATGTTTGATCCGAGCTGAGGGCTACAATTTCGAAAAGCAACGGTCGTAGCCTACGCGAATGATAGTACAGCAGTTCGGTTAGGGTGGGGCACTTCCCCCGGTTAATTGACTCACCAGTGTCGGACACGACGAGCGACTAGCATTAGTGTAGGCAGGGTTTTTGTCCTGCAAATACGTGCTGCTAGCTCGAATATAGTATGTTCGAGTTCTGGCGGTAGTCGCGCCTCGATGGGCTCCTTCATGGACAACGCTGATGAAGGTTGACACGACAGTTGTGTTAGCCCTGATTCTGGTACTTGGTCAGGCCGGGAGCATTGTCACAGTATAAGCAGTGGCCACATCAAACTCGCCTTGCTCATACCCTTCGTCTTAATTGCCTTAGATGTACTAGACTACTGCTGAACGATGTAATTTTGCACGACCTTGATCAGGGCTGGAGCCTTCGTGATAAAACCCCTTTGCATTCATTACTCCATGTCTATTGGAGCAAAATGCTAGGCATCACTAACTTACAGATTGCTGTCGCTGCCGACGGTCACTTAAAGGCCGGAACCTTGGAGGATGACAGTGGCTGGCGAATACGACAAGCGCCACTTTTTCCTTGACCATTCTTCGTCCTCCCCTTTGCATCACCTACCACCCGCTGTGACTTGCCCATTATAAATTATGTCTGCACTGCGCAGCAATGCACATACCGCGAGTTTGAGTCTCAAATAGTGGTATAGACGTACGTACTTTCCATACATCCCAACGAGGGATCACCTTCCCACCCCATGAGCGGAATTTCGCTGCCGAAGAGTTGGGCGTTTGTTGGGCGTCTATCACGCTGGATAGATCCGAACGTCAATAGAGGACTATGTACCTTGCACGAGGCTTGACGGCACTGCTGCTATAACTAGGACAGATCCAGTTAGCGAATCACTCACTTCGACCAAGATGCTCTTAGGAGCTCTTTTTGTATTCCTCCTCGCCCGCACCGTCGCGCATCCAGTCATCTTGCCTGTCGACGATCCCGTTCCTCCCTCCTCCCCAATCCTCAGCACATTCGTGACCTTATCCGATTGTATCCGCGATCCGACCAAAATTCGGTCCAGATGGGAGCTTATCTGGAATTGCCTTGGAACGATCTTCGTCTGCACTTATGTGGCGATCCACCCAAATCTGCCAGATAGGAACGCGTCGAAGAGGGAAAAGATGTGGCAGAAGGTGAAGACGTCGTTCTCTGCCTTGTTGGCGCCCGAACTTGTTATCATGTGGGCCATGCGCCAGCGCTTTGTTGCATCCAGAATCGTGAAACAACACAAAGGTCAAGTTTGCTGGTTATCACTATTTTTGAATCGGGCTGATAGAGTTCTAACAGGATATGGGTGGACGATGACTCATGCTTTTTTTGTACAAATGGGTGGGTTAATGTGCGAGGACGGAAAAGAGTATAAGGTAGTGGTGATCGATGACGAGGGCAACGTAGAACTTGGGTCAAAAAAAGTACATGGAGGGGTTATACTCCCGGCAATCTCGGAGGACGAAATTCGAGATAAGTCCAAGGGTGACTTTCTCAGCAAGGTTGTGGTCGTCATGCAGACTTCTTGGTTCGTCCTTCAGTGTATCACACGGCGCGTTCAGCATCTGGTCCTGACCGAGCTCGAACTGGTCACTCTTGCGTTTGCGACGCTGAACATCATCATTTATTTCCTCTGGTGGAATAAGCCGTTAAATGCAGAATGTCCGATCTACTTCAAGAAAGACGGTACTCGATGCAGCGGGCCGCTAAAGTTTTCATGCAGCAGCCTAGGGGAATCAGAGAGGTACTCAGGCATCTGGTTGCGGAGTGGGATAGGGTTGGTGAAGGGAATATGGAAGAGAATCAAATCAGATATCGGAAGGCGATCATTGGTGATGACGGTTTGGAAGAGGTTACTCAAGGAACCGTTCATGACTCTTTTTGTTCCCCTCACAGACATGATGGGATTCCACTTGCGCGACAAGCACGGCCAGACATGCGTTGCGCCATATTATGGTGGGCCTTTGTCCAATGCAGAGGGTACGCTCATGATATTGCTGTCGTCGCTAGTCGGCGTACTCTTCGGCGGGATTCACCTCATCGGATGGAATTTCCAATTTCCAACAAGTATCGAACAGGACTTATGGAGGATCTCATCCATTATCGTTACGGTCGAGCCTGCTTTACTTTTCGTTTTGTTTACTCTTCAGTGGCTTCATGATCTGAATTACAGTGGATGGTTTGGTACTCTTGTTCATCATACTGGCGTTACCGTACTGATTGTGTCGATGTTTGTTGGACCTGTTATATACACGGTTGCCCGCATCGCTCTCCTAGTCCTACCCCTTTTTGCTCTCCGTGATCTACCTCCTTCTGCTTTCCGAAACGTCCAATGGTCTGCTTACCTTCCACACATTTGATTATTATCTCCAATTAGTGCTCAATCGCGCCAAATTTTTTCCCGTGTAATTCTCTTGTCCAAATTCTCAAGCTGCGCCAAGCTTCTACTTAGTTCCCATTTCATTCTGTCTCCTCATACTCCCGAAGCCCAAGACTGTAACGGTAAAGCTGGATGATGGGGGAAAGAATTGCCTCCATGGTGGCAGTAGCTGATCTGTCCAAATTCTCAAGCTGCGCCAAGCTTCTACTTAGTTCCCATTTCATTCTGTCTCCTCATACTCCCGAAGCCCAAGAGTCGACAGAAAAGTAGTGGATGGTTTATAAGGTCTGTAGCAATCTGATATATTGGTCTTTTGTGACCGGGTTCAGATCCACGATTATACCCATAGAGTTCAAGGTGCTTTAGAGAGTGGTACCTCACAAATTCGTCCCAGAATAGATTAAGTTGACCAACGAAATTGTAGGCAGTTTTTGGTGTGTGTAACCTTGTTGAATCAGAAGAAGTAGGCGTTGGCGTAGCAGTTAGAGGCCCAGCCTCTGTGCGCCTAAACACGTATCACATCTCATCGTCCAGCACAAAACACAAAGATTGTATACAAATACGACTCAATACACAAATACTTGACTTCATCCTATCTAGAAACTCAAGGTCTGACCAGCCTGGCTGGTAACGGTAGACCTGACACTCGAGGTACCAAGAAGGCTATAGCCGTAAGGAGCAGAGGTATACGAACCAACCAAGGCCGTGTTAGAAGCACCACCAAAGTCGTTGCCACGAGCGACTGCATATCCAGAATCGGTGGAGTACAAAGGCTTCTTGGCGCCAACAAAGACGTTATTCTCGACGAGGAGTTGAGCACCTGTCGAGGGTCATTTGAGGACCGACTCGCGGAAGATGTGGTGGAGGCACTTACCGTCACGAGTGTTAATGCCATCACTAACGTTCTCATAGAAGTTGTTGTAGATGTGCCCCCTGCCGAAACGGAAGGAGGGTGTGCGGGAGTTGAGGTTGTGCCCCCTGCCGAAACGGAAGGAGGGTGTGCGGGAGTTGAGGTTGTGCCCCCTGCCGAAACGGAAGGAGGGTGTGCGGGAGTTGAGGTTGAGCCAGTAGTTGAAAGCGTAGGTGACAGTGATCTTGGCATCTTCGGCGCCGTTGCTGTCAGAGTGGCCGACGAGGGATGTCTTCCAGTGGTTGGAGAGCTTGCTGTAGGTGACGGTGATGCCGGTGCAACCGTGGGTGATGTCGAGTAATCCGTCGTAACTGAAAATCAAAGTCAGCCCTTGTCCTTTTCCCATTTCGAAAGTGACTGACTAGTCCTGTAAATTTCATCAGACAGTGAGCATTGATCAAGTTTGTCATTATAAAAACCCACCTTATCGTGACTCATGTCGCTGGAGAGGTCGGCGTGGTCGACCCACACACGATTGGCTTCTTGGATGCCAATGGCATCACCAGCACTAGCAAGAACTTTTGAGATCTTGACGTTTCGGATAATGACATTGTTCTCCCTATATACACGAAGGCCGACACCGACAAGGGCTATCATGTGCACGAGTCAATTTTGATGAACGAGTTCACATCCAAAAAATACTAACAAGAGCCCCTTAAGCCAATGACAGACGTATTGGATCCAACACGGACAACAGTGTTACCAGTAATAGTGCCTAGTGATGAGATGAAGCTCAATGTTGAATGAAACAAGACTGGACTCTAACGCACCAGAAATTACGACAATCTTCTTAGCGGTACCAGATACCGCAGAAGTAAGGGCAGAGAGGGTAGAAACAGTCGTGACTGGTCCTCCAGAACCGCCAGTGGTACTAATAAATATATCTGTTTAGATTCAGTCTGTTTATGTTGTCAGTGTCGCCTACCCTCCATTCAAAGTCGCATAACCGACGGTGGCAATTTCATTGTAATTAGCGCGCTTGACGAGCGAGTGCTCGGCTGGCTCGGTCGGAAGGGCCTGCAGTAAAATGCAGCAGATAATCAACCACCAAACGTCGAGCAGAGTGAGTTTTACTCACAGAAACGATTCGGAGAGCAGTAAAAGCAATGAGAGAGATGAGCCACCTCATGATGAGCAGAAGCTATAAGGATATTGACGAGGGACAGATCGCACTGAACTGTTGGAGCTTCAGACCACATTTTGACCTGCTTTTATAGCTTTTCATTGCTGCGTGCATCGGATAAATTGAAGATACTCACCTCGGTGGTATGGTACCTCGTTGGCACTTTCTGTGTTTGCCCTGTGACGAGGTATCTCCATACAAGAGCATCTCAGACGTCAGCCTTTCTTCCAGACATGGTGACCCATCGATCGGTCCGGTCCTCGCAAGCAGACCCGTGCAGTACGTCGGTAGCATTGGACTTGTGTAATCCCCTCATGGGACTTACACAGTTCGATTTTCACCAATAGCATGTCTAGAATAACAAATTATATTTGAGGTGTCCTTTCCAACGGGCCGCAGTGTACGAGAAATGCTAATTCTTGATCCTAATCAATCAACGCTGGAAAAACTATTCTGCATCAAGCACCAGATCATCATTCTGGTACGATTCTTACTGTAGAATCAACCAAGGGTACTGAAAGCTAGTTTAAACGAGCTTAAGAGATCGCTGGACCCGTAATTTAAACGTACGTGTGTGAGAGACCACTTGCAACTCTTTTGCGAAAAAAGCCATAATAACCATATGTTGTTGACGAAAAGGCCGGCGGCGGCGTTGACGTTGTCAACTTGCTAATTATCCGACATATGATTACCTCTCATTGAACGAGCTAAACACACTTGTCTGTGCAATGTCTGTTGCACATGGAGACTCCTACTGTGCTCATCTCCGCGGGCGCGTGACTTGCAATAAAATATTTGAAGGGTCTCTTGAATCTTCAAGAGAAGTATCACGGACGGGGCGCGAAGGAATAGCCGGACCGCTTAGAAAATCAAATCACCCCCAAAGAATGAGAATGATGCATCTACCTAGTGTTCTGCCATGTGTCCTGAGTAGTAGGGGAGAACAGACTCACTAGCTGTCTCAAAATCTCTTTCGAGTGCTGCCACGGAGGAACAAGATCATTCGGAGAAGTCCCATATAAGGGTCACCTGCGTCAGTGTGGGGTTTGCCATCCGCTGCCGACATCAAGGAAGTAAAAGTGGTTGATCGCCTACTAAGGAACTAGGTCAAGTAAATTCGGCAATCAAGTCTTCTGCACTTGGATTCATCAGGAAAACATTATACCGACCGGGTATTGTTCCGAAGAATATAAAGCACCTTTGAGTTGGAAGGACCACCTCCCACGACTGCGGAGAAAGAAAGGAATATACAAGGTGTCTGCATGTGAGAAAAATTCCCGAGCTCTATCTAGAAAGTACAAAGATTATGCTCACGACGGCTGTTTCTGTGTATATGTTGTTGGTAGTGCTCAGTATTACTCTGAAATCAGTTTTTTTAGGATTTGCAGAGCAATGCAGACCACGCATGCGGTATAACCCATCAAAGTCAGCTCTATGCTTGATCCCGAAGGTTTACGACGCACAGAAGTTGAGAATTTCCCCGAACAATTAACATACATCGACCGGATATTTACCTTGAGATTTGACTTAAAGAGGCGTATACCTCCTTGTCACCCAGCGGTTATGCCATTATTGCAACCTCCGAGGCGCGGAGGCACTTCATCAGATGAAGAAGTAAAGCCGTGAAGCATTTATAGCGACAGTGAGCTTCCGGAGCGGCAGAGGGAAAACATTGAACCGAACAATCTCTCGGCAATTGCGAATCACGTGATTAGCTCAACTTCGTATACTATTGTCCACGTATAAACCGCTCAGCAAGAGATACGTATATTTGTACTTGCGAAGACTCGTGACGAGCGAACATTTAATTGAACAGAATACAGACGAGACCTTGAGGGGAGTTACGCGGTTTCGATCCCGAAAGAATGGGTCTACGGAACGTGAGACGAGGGGGCCATATCGTGACTCAACCCCCTCTTCTTCATCCCTCATAGCATACTCAAAGCACGCCTAGCATACTCACCACGACACGCTCACTACTTCACACTGGACATCGAAAAAATTGAACTCACCTATCATACCCAGAAGCCACCTGGATCAACGAAAAAGCTGTGTCTCGTTGAATAGCTGGAGTCTCGCGTTCCGGTGCAGACCTTGGAGGAGAACCCAGCTATCCTCAGCCCTTTGGGCTGGCTCACTCACACCAGACGTGTCACAGAAAAGTTTTGCATATAAGACGACCTTCTCATTTTTTGCAGACGCAATACCTCCTTGAGAATGGCTTCATAATCGACTGCTCCATCATACCAGACAGGTTGAAACGTAGTCAGAGCATCTAATATGGGTACTACCGTGCATTCTGGTTTGCCCTACTCACGACTGCATCGTGCCTCCAGTTCAACGACTCCGCAATTTGAGCGCATGCAAATTCGATGTTTTATATCCCTTTCACATATAGCTCCCACTCCCTCTTTTTCATATTGAGATATTTTTGCTACTCTCAACATATATATTAAATGTACATTAAGCTAATAAAAACTCGACAGATCAGGAGAATTAGCAATTCAGGGTCTGTCCAGCCGAGTTTCTAACTAGATCTTTGACATTCGGAGTAGGGATATAGATGTAGCTGTAAGGGAGCGTAGTAAAGGAGCCAACTGGGAGTGTGTAAGTGCCACCACCAAAGTCATTTCCACGAAGGATTCCAAGTCCAGGGCCATAGATGGGCAGCCTGGTGTTAATAAAAACGTTGTTCTCGACAACGACTTGAGCACCTGTTGAAGACTAGCACTCAGCCAGTGACTTCCTCAGCATAGTGGAGGCATTTACCGGCTCCAACATTGATAGCATCATTAACATTCTCATAGACGTTGTTGTATATGTGTGCTCGACCAAACCGGATGTGAGGCACGCGAGAGTTGAGGTTGAGCCAGTAGTTGAAAGCGTAGGTGACGGTGATCTTGGCATCTTCAGCACCGTTGCTGTCTGAATGGCCGACGAGAGATGCCTTCCAATGATCATGAAGCTTGCTGTAGGTGATAGAAATTTCTGAGGAACCATGCGTAATGTCAATTAATCCATCGTAACTGCGATGCAAATACCGTTACCCCGGCATCATTATTGTGTGCAGGAAAAATGACCTACTAGTCCTTTCAATGCAAATATGTGCATCACATTTACACTATGAATGAACAAAATCATACCTTATCGTGATCCATGTCACTAGAGAGGTCAACATGATCGACCCAGACGTGGTTGGCCTCTTGGATGCCAATAGCGTCCCCAGTGTCGGCCAAAACTTTAGAAATCTTGATATTTCGAATTATGACATTGCTCTCCCTAAAGACACGAAGGCCAATACCAACAAGAGCTATTATGTGTGGTCAGTCAAGTTTTGTCCAGCACTGCAGACAAAAAAGCACTGACAGGAGCCGCATAGGCCAAAGACAGTTGTATTTGAGCCGATTGGGACAACAGTGTCACCAACAATGGTACCTATTGGTCAGGCGATTGTAATTATTCGTGGTGGGACATAAAACTCGGACATACCAGAAATCACGATGATCTTCCTGTCACTACCAGACACAGCAGAGATAAGGTCTGCAAGGTTTGTGACTACTGTAACTTCCCCTCCGGAACCTCCACTGGTACTAATGGATGCCTGCACGTTAGTCCATCATCTTCGCGTATCAGGGAATCATTTACCCCCCGTTCAAAGTCGCAAATCCAATATTAGCAACGTCATTGTAATTGGCACGCTTGACGAGTGAGTGTCCCACCGGCTCAAATTTAAGGGCCTGAAATAGGACCCAACACGCTGTCAGCTCACTGAAGGTCGAGCAAAGTGATTTTTACTTACAGAAACAAGTCGCAGAGCGGCAAAGGCAATAAAAGCGAAGAACCACTTCATGACGGGCAGTAGCAGGATAATCGTCCAGTTGCAGTGAACCTTTGACTCTTTGCACCTCGGTTCAGCCTACCTTTATATCAAGCATTGTTGCGCGGCGGGGAAACGGAAAGTACCCACAACCCTATCGTTTATGTTTATAATATGTGGCGGGCATCTCAACCCATAACCCCTCGCCCACTGGCTTCGATGGAATTACGGTGGGCCGCTGGACGGCCCGAAGCTTCGGGTATATATCGTTGATAACCTCTTTGTAGAAGGCCAGTGGGAATTGATTTGCGTAATTACCAAATGAATCTTGCACCGTTCTACCCACACCAATAAGAATTCTAGGACGACGAGTCATGACTACTTGAGCGGCCCGCACGGCATGCGGGATACTATTCCTTGGTCCCGATGAACCAGAAGAATGACCACCTGCATCAAGGCATCTAAATTACCGTTCCAATGTTTGCCTTACTGCAATGCAACTGAGTTTCTAGGTGTTTGAGTGTTGTTATAGTCGCGCACGTGTTTGGAATGTCCTTTTATGCCTCTCAGAAAAGCGGCATAATAATGACAGAAGCCGAATTATATCAGCACACGACCATTTAATGTGTGCCTTGAAGGCTTACTTGAGAAGCTGCCAAAAGCTTCGTTTCTCCGCCTCGGCGGAATGGAGTAAAACGCACGCATAACGAAAGTACTGACAGGGAGTGGGCCGGGATTTGAAACTTCCCTCGTGTGCTCAACTCGCAGTTATATAAATTCCATACAGTCGTCAAACACTAAATACTCAGAATCGCCCCAGCCTGGCTAGCAACCTGAGACCTAACACTCGAAGTAGCAATCATGCCGTAGACGTAAGGAGAGGAGGTGAATGTGCCGGTTGGAGCTTGGTTAGCACCACCACCAAAGTCGTTGCCCCGAGCGACGGCTAATCCATAGTTGACGGAGTATAAGGGTTGCACAGTATTGCTAAATACGTTGTTCTCAACGAGGAGTTGAGCACCTATTAAAGGTCAACCAAAGTCTTTATTGAAAAGACGCGTAGATGCTCACCAATTTGGGCACAAATACCGCTGCCAATGGAGTCATAGACGTTGTTGTATATGTGTGCATGCCCGAATCGGACACACGGTGTACAGGAGTTGATGTTCCTCCAATAGTTGTAGGCGAAAGTGACAGTGATCTTGATATCTTCGGCACCGTTGCTATCAGAGTGGCTGACACGAGCGCCCTTCCAGCTGTTATAGAAGGTGCTCCAGGACACAGTAATTTCTATTGCGCCATGTGTGATAGAAAGCAGCACCCCGTAGCTGAATTAAAAATGTCAATGGATGCATATACCGGGTATGGAGACCTGACTGACTAGTCCTATTTATACAGGTATGAGTATTATGAGAAATTGAAGGTAGAACCAAAAAATTTCACCTTGTCATGATCCAAGTCACTAGAGAGGCTAACGTGATCAATCCAGACATGGTTAGCCTCTTGGATGCTAATAGCATCACCAGCATCAGCCACAACGCTAGAAATCCTGATATTTCGAATGATAACATTGCTCTCTCTATAGATGCGAAGCCCAATGCCAACAAGAGCTATTGCACGTGGTTAGTTCGTCCAGATCCAACAGAACCAAGGGGGAATACCTACAGGAGCCTCTTAAACCAATGACGGATGTATTTGAACCGACACGTACAACAGTGCTACCAGTGATGAGACCTATCGATCACAATGTCATGATGTTGAGCGGCAGATGGATGATTTTGAGCATACCAGAAATTAGGACAATCTTCTTGGCCGTACCGGAAACCGCAGATGTAAGGTCTGAGAGGGTGGAAACTGTCACAATTGGTCCTCCGGAACCGCCAGTAGTGCTGATCGATATATGTTTACATGAATGTACTTTAACAAACCACGAGTTGCATACCCTCCGTTCAACGTTGCATAGCCAATGTTTGCACTGCCGTTATAAACAGCTCGCTTGGCAAGAGAATATTTAGATAGCTCATTTGGAAGGGCCTACAGAAATGTGCAGGTTCAGTCAGTCCCAGAACCTAGATAAACTTGAAAAAAGTCTATGCCCTCACAAAAACAATTTGAAGAGAAGCGAGGATAATACAAAAAATAATCCACTTCATGATGTACAGAGAACGAAAGGCTTGTCGCAGTGAGCTATCAGTCTTTTGAACGCCTCATCCTGCCTTTTTATTGCCCTTGTCGTATATGTCGGAGAAAGGCAGTGCCCACCCCAATTCCATAGCATCCATTATTGACGTGTCCTACGGTTGTCAATGTGCGAAGTATCTCCACATACAAGTGCCTCAGTCACCGTCATATCTATTCCAGATGAAATGAGTTAGCCTTCAAACTAGGTCGGCCATCGGGAGTAGGCTGTCGAAAATATTTTGGCAGCAGGTAAGTGGCACTTTGACTATATCAGTTACCCCCATAAAGATTGCGCACTGGACATGCGCCAATAGCACTCCGGAATGTCGGATGAAGAATACTCACGTCATTTTGAGCGGCCCGCATTGTGCGAGGTACAATCCTTCGATCTTGGCCAATCGGACCTAGAATGGCTATCCGTACAGAGGGCGTCCAGACCGTTTTTCAAACGTTCCAGTGCGCATCTCTACATCCAATCGTGTGGTTATTTCGGACAGATTCCGGGAGCAATCTCATACCATACACACGTACGAGGTGAGTTTCGGCCATTTTACGACAGAGTGGCACGATACTAGCACCCTCCCGCTGAAGGGAGAGAAGGGGGATGCGTTACTCGTGTGAATGCATTAGGATCCACATATAGGTAAAGGAGTTAACAGATACCTCGGCTGGTGGCGTCAATGGTATGTGACCAGAAGATATGTACCTTGAAAGCTTAAAGAAGTCATTCCCATCCACCCAGGATAGTGCCGCTGTTCCGAGTATCGGCATGAAAGGCTATTTACCGCAATTAAAGAAGCAACCGTAGGGTGCCTCCATAGCGCTGAAAGGTTGTCGGGGTTAAGGTGGAACGGATTACCTCGTGACACTGAACACAAGTTCGGGCACAGAGCTATAAACGGGGTTACATCTGTTTTGAATTCAAGATGAAAATGTCTCTGGATATAAGAATAATGGAGTTTAGTAGGCATTCTGTTAAGGCAGCCCGCACAGCACAACCACCAAGACACCATTAAATCACTCATTACGTTCATGAGGTCCACCGCTTCACCAGCGGTCCTTCGATATGATATGGGCGTAACTTGCATTTGCATTTCTTCTGGGAAACGATAAGTGCCGTTGGCCACACACTGATGTTTGTGATCACGTGAGAGGCGGCACAATTGAAATAGAGTTGGTCTTGCGCTGACGCCTACTACAAGCCACGCATTTGGGCGTCTGTCAGTATCAGATAGGCTCCTATGCTATCAGGTGATTGCTACACCAATCCGATCGGCAGCGGCACGCATTGTGACGCGAAGCAGTGCGTATCGCAGTCTTTGCTTTAACCACGATGCTTTTAGCATCTCTATTCATACTCCTACTAGCCCGCACCCTCGCCCATCCAGTTGCACCACCTATCGACGCCCCTGTTCCTCCCTCATCACGGGGCCTTAACACCTTGGTGGCTGTATCGGACTGCATCCGCGACCCAACCAGAATCCGATCCGAACGGGAACTGGTGTGGAATTGCGTCGGCACCATCTTCATCTGCACTTATGCCGCCTACCATCCCAATATGCCTCGCCGGGGCATTTCTAAAAGCGAAAGGATGTGGCAGAGGGTCATCTCTTGTCTTTATGCGTTGGTTGCGCCAGAAGCTATGATTTTGTGGGCCCTGCGACAACGCTTCGTTGCCTCGAGGATCGCGGCACAATATAGAGGTGAGTGACGTAAATTTGGGACTTGTGCTTGTGGTTTAACTGATTACTGTGCGTCGAAGGTTATGGATGGACGATGGCCCATGGCTTCTTCGTACAAATGGGCGGTTTCGTTTGTGTGGATAAGAACGGGCATAACGTGGTGACAATCAATATGAATGGCGATGTCATACTTCAAGGCAGAGAGTGGCAAGCTACAAAGATAATCTTCCCAGCTGTTTCTCGTGAAGAGATTCAAGATAAATCAAAGGGCGATTTACTTAGCAAGACTATCTTCGTGGTGCAGACCTCGTGGTTTGTGACTCAGTGCGTCGCTCGACTGGCCCAGCAGCTTGTCGTGACGGATTTGGAGTTCGTTACGTTGGCCTTCGTACTGGTGAACCTCACCACGTATTTTCTATGGTGGAACAAGCCTTCGAATGCGGAATACCCTATTTTCTTCAGAAGAGACGGTACTCGATCGAACGGACTGCCTCAAACCGCGGGAGACAGTTTGGGTGTGCAGGAACAGTACAGGGGATTGTGGCTTGGCTGGACGTGGGGTATGACGAAACTCGACAAGGGAATCTGGCAGGGGGCGAGGCAGAAGATCTGTATGCAGTCGCTGTTGAAAGTGGTAGGAAGATGGTTGTTCATGAAACCATTCGAGACGTTCTTCTTCCCTCTCTCCCCTCAAACTGAAGACACCGCCGAATACTACAGCGGACCGGTATCGATCAAGGAACGGCGCATCGTGGCTTGCCTATTATCGCTGGTTGGTATCCTTTTTGGCGGCATTCACCTCAGTAGATGGGATCACCCCTTCCCAACCATTTGGGAGCAAACCATGTGGAGAATTTCTTCCCTTGTCGTCACCTTCGAGCCTGTTGCGTTGGCCAGTTTTCTGGTCCTTCAAGATCTCGTCGAGAAATGGCCCGACGGAGTGCTGAGCGCGGTGATGGGCCTTATCATGCCGATCATGGCCTTTGTCGCTGCTTTCATTGGACCACTTGCTTACACCCTAGCTCGTGCTATCCTCATGGTATTGCCTCTTTTCGCTCTTCGCAATCTCCCACCCGCTGCATTCGAGAATGTCAAATGGTCTCATTACCTTCCCCATATCTGAGCCATGCCCTTGTTATTTTTCCATCATCCATCACGTCTCTGGCATAACCCCATTCCCATGATATCAACGCATTTTTTGTTACCCTCATTCTGTAATTGTACGGTGTATATTAAGGCCTTGCTCGGATTCGCTAATTTTGTACTCGTTCAACACCGTCACTAGCTCCAATTTTAGCCATGTTGTCCATATCCGGTTTGGCAAACAGCATTTGACGCTACACATGCGCTCCTAACCATCTCTTTTCTCTGGTAGTCTACAACGGCCTGAAAGCCACCCACCGTCCTTCCAATCTACAAGAATGCTCCTCGGAACACTCTTCGTGTTCCTCCTCTCGCACACACTCGCGCACCCACTCTCTCCACCAGCCGTAAACCCAGCACCTCCCACATCGCCCGTCCTTAACGCATTCGTCGCCATATCAGATTGCATTCGCGACCCATCCAGGGTTCGATCGACATCGGAACTGCTCTGGAACTGCATCGGAACGATCTTTGTTTGCACTTACGTCGCGATACACCCCAACATGCCAGATCGAAATGCGACTCGGGGGACGGAGATGTGGCAAAAGGTCAAGACTTGTCTATATGCGCTGCTTGCCCCCGAAGTTGTTATTTTGTTGGCCATGCAGCAACGATGTGCGGCATCGAGGATCGCGAGACAGCACCGATGTATGCCATACCATGCCCGATTAAATGAGCAATAAAACTAAACGAAATGCAGCTAGTCATGGTTGGACGATGACCCATGGATTTTTCCTGATCATGGGAGGGCTGGTACAACAAAACGGAAACGCGCACAAGGTGGTCACTATAGATAGCGATGGTGATGTCGAGCTTGGAGGAGAGACGGAGAAGCGGGGGGTAATATTCCCCACGATTTCAGAGGACGAAATTCGGGACAAGGTCAAGGGCGATTTCCTCAGCAAGCTGGTCGTCATCATGCAGACATCCTGGTTTGTCATCCAGTGCATCGCTCGTCATGCTCAGGGTCTTGTCGTTACAGAACTAGAGTTGGTCACTCTGGCATTTGCGACGTTGAACGTCATCACGTATTTCCTTTGGTGGAGCAAGCCGTTGAACGCAGAGTACCCAATCTACTTCAAGAAGGATGGGAGTCGAACGAGTGAACCTGTGCAAGTTGCGAGAGAGAGCCTTGGATTGTCGGAGATGTACTCGGGACTGTGGATCGGTTGGACGTGGAGACGGGAAAAGTTGAAGAAAGGTATTTGGAACCGAATAAAGGACGACATGGATTGCACGTCGCCTATAGGCATGATTTGGAAATGGTTGATCAAGAAACCATTCGGAGTAGTCTTCAACCCCTTGCTTGACATGATGGTGGATGCCAGGGTCACAAATCCTACATGCGTAGGCCCATATTATAATGGGTCTTTGCCCGATGCCGAGCACTTTACGATGATTTCCTTATCTTCCCTCATTGGCGTCCTCTTCGGCGGAATCCATCTAATTGGGTGGAATTTCCAGTTTTCTACCCACCTTGAATGCTATTTGTGGAGGACATCATCCCTTATTGTTACTGTTGAGCCGGCCATTCTCGCCATTGGCATCATCCTTGATCAGCTGAAGGACGGATATCCTAGGTTCGAATCTTTGATTACGATTGCTATTGTACCTTTAGCCATTCTAGCAGGCTTTGTCGGCCCGATCGCATATGTTCTCGCCCGCATTTCTCTTCTCGTTCTACCTCTTTTCGCTCTTCGCGATCTTCCTCCCTCTGCCCACCAAAACGTTCAATGGTCCGATTATCTCCCACATATCTAGCCCTTCCTTCTATCTTTGGACTCTCAACGATTTTGATACTGATATCGAGCATGCCTACATTTTCTCTTACTTTTGCCGCTTTTCTTTCTTTCTGGCGTAGTATCACTGAGCGAGTTTATCCGGACAATACCCCTCTTCAGGTAATATAGCTATGGTTCACTGATGCACTTTACTTGTCTCAAATGAGATTGGCTATGGGTTCACATTAAGCAAGAGACCCCACGTAGGTAGAATCATTAACCTCCTCTTCCTATGCGCGTCAATTTAATTGCAACAACAAAAGCAGGACCCACCCACCAATGCTTATACAAGCAGAATCTACGACACCAACTCCGGATCTACCGGGATGCTTTCAACAGCCAGAGGGCGACGCCCTCTGGGCCCCAAACCTAACCACGCCAATTCTTCAGATGCTAGTTTGGCGCCTACCTTATCGGATCGACCCAAAAGAGACAACTGGGTCCGAGTCGACACATCTGGTCAAAGAATGGAAGTCGTCCACAGTTTGACCTCCCGCGCACCAGAGAAAGAATCTACCCGTTGCTCTGGCAGAGCCCACGATGCTTCTAGCGCCTCTATTCATACTTCTACTCTCCAGAACGCTTGTCCATCCGGTCGCATTACCTGTCGACAACCCAGTCCTTCCTCCATCTCCAGCTCTCAACGCCTTCGTCGCCATATTAGACTGCACCTGCGAATACGATCTGCATGGAAGCTCCTTTGAGACTGTCTTGGTGAGATCTTTGTTTGCACCTACGTGGCCATCCACCCGAATATGCTGCAGAGAAATGCCTCGCCGAGCCACAAAGACATGGCAGAAGGCCATTTATGCGCTGCTCGCACCCGAAGCTGCGATCTTGATTTCGTGAGCCATGCATGCGTCGGTGCTTCCCCGCGTCGAGGGTTGTGAGACAGTATAAAGGCGAGAACCGCGATGGGAACAAAGGTACTAGGAAGAAAGATCAAGTCGGGTGTTAATTGACTCGGCCAGCCGCGACTGTGCACCGTCATGATGTCCTCGCGCACGTAGAGTGTCCATACGCGCCCACATTGCACGAGGTCGTCGGCGTTCCGAGGACCACTCGCAACACGATTAAGCATGCTAGGACTGGATGGGAGATCTGTTTGAAAGTATCCAGACACGTGGAGGCATACCTTTAGGGAACCAACGCGCTGGGTGCACCACGGTCGTCTGCTGTTCGGTAGAGTATACAATGCAGCACTGTCCATCACCGTGGAAGGACTATGTACCGCCGGGATGATCCAGAGTTCTGAATTGGGCGTATTGAGATCGATAGATTAGACTTTTGACTTGAGGCGTGTTCGTAGCCGAGTTTGAATCCGAGGTGTAATGTGGGATGATAGGAGTCTCATTCAGTCGTATACTATGTGGGCTTTATGAAACCTTTGATGTGGTTTTGCTTATCCGGGAGGAAGTTTTGAGATTGATGGGGAGGAATTCGAAGCGAAGTTCATTCAAGCCTGACACGTCGAAATGACACGATATCTTGATGTTTGATTTCTGCGTCAAAGTATACGCTGGAGACTGAAAGGATCCACTCAGCCTAGAACCACGAACCTTGCTCTCATATTCGCTCCATCCACGCAACAGATATACGTGGAATCAAACGAAGAACAACGCGCACGGGGACGCAGCCGGGAGGTATCCAAGTTACCCTTCCGGGTGGTCTGCACTGGCTCCGGCGTGCATCTGCCCGTCGTGTGCCACGCGTCCGGGATCGGCTCCGACGGCGCTCCTGACTGTCGCTGTGAGACGATGCACAGGAGCGCGAGGAGTGGCCATCCCAATCACGAGCTTCTGGAATACTCGGAACGGGGCCGACATGAAGGCCAGAAAGGAAAGAGGCTGACAAGTTTGCTTGTTATGGACTTATTTGTCCCGACGTGGTAACACTTTTGCCATGCGCTAAAGCCTCCAGCCAGGCCCTGGACTCTTTCCGCGATGTTCATTTCCCTGGCCGTCGATGTGACGACGAGCAACGTGCAGCTGAGGCTGAGGGCTGTCGCTGTGTCGCAACCGCTGCCAAACGAGCGGTCGAGGGTCGGACCAGGATTTGCCAAATGGGCGCAATTAATTGGATCGTCGACTGCCAGGAGCTGGGCGTGAATCTGGCAGATCTCGCCACAGATCTGTCCAAAACGGGCAAGGACGTGTTCATTTATGACGTCTTGGGCGAATGGCCAGGGACTCAAAAAGTTGGCGCCCTCCTTCCCGCCCTCATCCTTTCCCCCCCGATGCAGAGCGCGACGGCCGAGTGCGCGAGCTCGTCGTCGTCCACGGCGAGCAGCCGGCGGTCAAGTTTTTCGCTGGCCGAGTTTTACCAGCTGGTGCAATCCGCATTGGATCATCCGGCGAGCGGCTTCCCTGACCAATTGGCGCTGTCGCTCGCTCCCGTTCCTGAGCATATAAGCAGCCCTGACGCTCCGTTGGCTCTTGTCCAGGCCAGCTCACCGTCTTTCCCTACCAACAATAACACCCCCACCTCCGAGCCCCCTCTCCCTGCCATTCCTTTGACCAGCCACAGCTCCTTTCGTACTACTGATCGCGGCCCACGACGCCGTATTAATATCCAGTCTCGCGCATCCTCCGCCAGCTTGCGTCCCCGGCAGATGTTTGACAGAATCCGCAAGAACGCACTGTCACTCGTTCACCCGCGCACCAACAGCACCCATGCCCCCGCCGTCCGTGACAACGCAGGCTCGCCCACGCCACCCGCCAAAGAGCACTTCCACCCCATTCCCACCGTCTCCCTCCTGGCGTCCAGCAAGAATAGCATATATTCACTTAATCGAGGAGACGATGACGACGATGACGCCGATAGCGACTTTATTCCCTATCTACCCCTCGCCGTCCAATACGAACGCGCCCACCCCCACGCATTCTCCCGCGCACCCAACGGCTCCACCACATCCCTAGTCAGGCACCACTCCACCCGTTCCTCCCGTCTCCGCTCCTCCTCGCCCACCACCAGCACCTCCTCCGGATCTCGCACCCCGCCAGCCTCGCCCTCCCACTCCTTGGACGAGCGCCACTCCCTCGACTCGGTCTCGACGGCCACCGAGCCGCACTCGCCCGCGACGCCGCGCACACCGCAGTTCTTCACCCCGTCCCACTCGGCTTCTTCCCACTGTGATGAGCATCTAGGCACCGCGCGGGCATACTCGCCCTCCGTCGTCTCCGTGGACACGTCCTCCCACAGCCACAACCCCGTGAACCCGAACCAGCCGCCCAACCCCGGACGGTGGTCCATCGGCCCAGCGGAAGCAGAGGGAGTCGCGGGCGCGGAGAGCGCGAGCCAGGAGGAGGACCCGTTCGCGAAGGGCTCGGTGCAGATTATCAACTACTACTACACCCCGCGCCATCCGTACGCCACCGCCTCGGCGGGAGCCGATCCGTCGCCCTCTGCGGGCTGTAGCGCGCAGCAGGTGGTGAAGCGGACCAACTTTAGCAGTCCCCCGCGGAAGAGGTCGCGGAACAAGAATGCGAGGAAGGAGGCGGCGCGCAAGTCTGAGCCGCCTCTGCTGCCTCCTCCGTCTGTGCCGCTCCCGGACGTGCCTGGACCCAGGACGAGCATTGGGTCCGGGGTGAGCAGTGCGGAGAATGGGAGTCGGGTTGGGTCGTGTTCGTCCGAGTCGACGTGTGAGTGGACGTTGCGGCTCGCTGTGAGTGAGGGGGATATGAGGAGAGCGGGGGGTGGTGGCGAGAAGATTGTGGAGAACTCGAAGACGTCGCCTATCATTCTCGGAGACACGGAGAGGGAGAAGGACGTCAGCGTCGAGAGCGAAGAGATAACGAGAACACAGTCGAGTGCTCGGGGTTGCGGATCATCAAAGTCGACGCCGCCGTCGCCGGGGCTGTTGACTGTGCCCGTGTTGGATTCATACAGCCATAGCTCGTCTACCTCGGGCTCGCCGACGAAGCAGGCCGCCAAGAAGAACGAGCCCCCGGATTGGACGCTGTCGTTGCCGATTTTGGCGATTTCGATTCCGGCGGGTGTGGGTGTGCCTCGTGATCGGACGGGGTCTTCGTCTAGGAGTAGGCATCACTCGCATTCACGTTCAGGAGAGAGGGAGAGGGAGAGGGAGAAGGAGAAGGAGAAGAAGGCGAGGTCAAAGTCTAGGTCGCGGTCGAGGTCCGAGTCTCCTTCGAAAGCACTTGAAACGCCAACTCCTCTCCCGTCCGCGTCGACATCTAAGCCCCTTACGCCTGAGCGAGCTGTCAAGGAAGAAGATCCGACGCCAACGCCAACGCCAACGGCCACCATTCTCAAGCCTGCTCGACGCCAAGAATCCCCTGGAGCGTCGGGTTCATCGACGCCCACACCAGGAATCGGACTGGGCATAGGACTCGGCCGTCCCCCGGCCATCTCCCTCCCGACCCCACCCCCAACTCACCCGCCCAACTATGTCCGACCGCTGCACAGCTCGCTGCTGACGACGTCGCCGAGGGTGTACCCGCCGCCTGCGCCGCTGAGGTGTGTGCCGCTCAGCAGGCCGCCGAGGGCGGACACGAGGAAGGTGGTGTTTAAGAATGTGCCGCCCTTGAGCTCGTCCTCGTCCCCGTCCTCGTGTGGGTCGAGGGAGGGGGGCGGGTGAGGGTTGCCTCGGCGGGGTCGATGGTGTCGGTTGATTCGGGGATTTGTATGAGCGATGGGGTTGCGATGAAGGGCAAGGGGAGGGAGAAGACGAACGAGCCGGTGGCCGACTATGCTGCGACCGGTGCGAATACGAACGACAATGCGAGAACGAGGACGATTTCGGAGGGGAGCATGGGGATCCAGGAGAGGAGGGAGATTATGAACATTCGAGAGCGACAGATGGAGAGGAAGCGGCTGGGGATTGGGCGGAGAGGCGGGAGGGCGCCGTGGGATTTGACGGGGGATAGGGGGAAGCCGGTGTTGCAGCCTATGCCTGTTGTGTTTTTGCCGCCTCCTGGTGGTGGTGGTGGTAGCAGGAGTGGCAGAAGGTCGAGGGTGCCCGGGTTGAGGGTTAGTCGAGAGAGGGTGAATCGTGCTGATGAGGAGGAAGAACAAGAGGAGCGAGAGGTGGAGGATGATGAGCGGACGGAGAGGATGTCTGTTCATGACGCAACACGGACTGTGGACGTGGCTCTTGACCAAGTCGAGGAGCCAGAAAAGACGAATGTGGAGGAGCAGGTGGAAGAAGTGAGGGTGATGCCGGAAGACGTGAGCCGCAATGAGACGCCGGAGGGGGAGATTCTGCACAAGGACGACAAGCCCCAGACGGGAGGTCTGTCGCTGTGCGATTTGGAAAAGGCGTGCGAGGTTCTGCTGGTTGAGCATCGGAGGAGTATAGCTGATGCGGAGGAGTTGGAGAGGATGGCGCGCGAGGCGGGTGGGATGGGCCTCCAAGGAGGAGGAGGGGGTGATGCTGCTGTTTGGGGAGGCTTGAGGGTCAAGTCGAGCGTTGAGACGCTGAAGAAGGCGCCTAGATCGAGCGGAGAGAATTCGAATAAGGAGATTAGGAGATCGAGGACTGAAGAGACGCTGAGGAGCTACTGGTCCAGCGATGATGAGGACGAGGAAGACGACGATGACGATGGCGGGAGCTCGGATACGCCTCGAGCTGGGCAGGTCGGGTTTGCGCGTGGACTCGGACTTGGACTTGGTCCTGCCGCTGTGGGAGAGGATCTTTATGACCAGGAGACGGAGGATGAGAATGTGGTGTATTATAGCGCGAGGTCGAGTCTGAGCTGGGCACATGAGATTGCGTTTTGAGCCTGTCCCCCTGTTTTCCTGTGGTGCATGAGGTATGTGGTTTTCTGGGGGTTTAAAGGAGTAGTGTGCTGACGCGTCGGCTTGTTTAGCTCCCGTTTCTTGACCTCACCCAACTCTCGCTTTCAATGTTCTCTCCTCCAAACGTGCATCTTTCCTCCTCTACATACCACCTTTCCCAACTCGTTTTGCTCCCCTGCCTCTCGCTGCATCTTGATCATCGGACTCTGGACTCTCCCAATCCCCCGTTCATCGCTTTTTGAGTGTAGGATACCTGTACTGCATCACACCCGCGTCTCCGCCTCCATTCTGCCGTTTTCTTTTTCGCTTTCCCTTTTTTTGCACATCCATCTGGCTCTTGATACTTCGCACCTGGTACCTACCGTATAACGTTCCTACCTCGCACCTGGCACCTATAACGTACCTACCTCGCATTTGGCACCGGCAACTCGCATTGGAACTTTAGCTTATGGCTCGTAACATATTATTTGCCCTTTTTTTATACCTTATTACAGCCCTTTTTAGGGCTTTACTCGAGTACATTATTATCCCCTCTCTCTATGGTTTGGTAGCTGTCCTCGTTCAAGTTCCTATCTCCGTCCCCATCCCCATCCCCATGCTCATCGCAAACCCCCTCTGTCGTCACCGTTCCGTCCTCCATCGTTTTGTCATCTTGGTCGCCACCACTCGGTCTTGTTCGTGCATACTAGTCACAATCGCTCTTGATCGATATCCCAAATTCTAGTCTTCAATTCGACTGTGAATGTCGCTACTAGTGCTACACCTCCATATCACACACCCTTCCCTTGCGTGATAAGCAACCCTCGTGCTCGAATTCGTTCACTCTTGCAATGGCAAATATAGCTTATTCGTGCGTACAGGACGGTGGTTGCGTGCACGGCCTGAGCCATCGTTTGGTGCTTATTGCTTTGGTTGCGGTCGAATTTGGATTGTTTTCCTTCTCTCGGCATGATGTGTGTGTGCATGTACGAACGAGTCAAAGCGGACGGTTCGGATTCGATTGCGGGGCGGTGCCTTTGCTCTCGTATCAAACGATTGTATATGGGATTTTCCAATGTCATGTGGTTCGGTGCGGTATCAAGACGGTAGAGAAAGAAAGTAGGCGAGCATATGAAGAGCTGGAGAGCGTCTGCTGTATGACGACGTTTACAGTATCATGCAACACTGAGGTAGAGAAAAGGTGGGAAAACGGAGTGGGAAAACGTTGGAGTAGAATATCGAGCATCGACGGCGGGTCATAAAGCGAAGAAATGATTTGAAGGCGTAGCTAGATATGTGGGATGTAATCGGACCACTGGACGTTTTGGTGGGCAGAGGGAGGGAGATTACGAAGAGCGAATAGGGGCAGGACGAGGAGGGCGATGCGAGCGGGGACGTACAAGACGGGTCCAAAGATACCTGCTAGGATGCCTACGGGTCGAAGAACAATTAAAATTAAAACTCTAAATCTAGGATATTCATCACCCAGCCAATCGAGGGTTGCCGACACAGCGAGAATGGCAGGCTCGACAGTGACAATAATGGATGATGCCCTCCACAGATCACGTTCAATGCTGGTAGAAAACAGGAAATTCCATCCAATGAGATGGATTCCACCAAAAAGAACGCCGACCAGTGAAGACAAGGATATCATTGTGACCCACTCCTGTCCGGGCAAAAACCCACTGTAGTATGGGCCCACACACGTAGGGCTTCTGGTATCCTCGCTGCTCAGCATGCGGTCCAATGGAGAAAAGATCGCCACGAATGGTTTCTTGATCAACCACTTCAAAAGCACGCCCATGAACGACTTCCACTCCATGTCTTCCTTTATCCTCTCCCAAACACTCTTCTTTGGCTTCCCCTGTCCCCAAGCCCAACCAATCCACACTCCCGAATATCTGTCTGCGATTCCGAGGTTATCCTTCGTGATCTTCATTGGCCCACTTATTCGACTGCCATCCTTGTTGAAGTAGATCGGGAACTCTGCATTCAACGGCTTGCTCCACCAAAGGAAGTATGTGATGACATTCAATGTCGCAAATGCTAGGGTGATCAATTCGAGCTCCGTAACGGCGAGGCCTTGAGCATGACGAGCAATACACTGTATAACGAACCAAGACGTCTGGATGACAACGACGAGCTTGGTGAGGAAATCGCCCTTTGCTTTGTCTTGGATTTCATCCTCCGAGATTGCCGGAAAGATTATTCCACTCTTCAAAATCTTTCCACCCAGTTCTATATCACCGTCTCCATCTATTGTGACCACCTTATACTCGCTTCCATCCTTTCTCATAAGTCCCCCCATTATGACAAAGAAACCATGGGACATCGTCCAGCCATAATCTGAAGCATCCTGTTCGGCACATCATCAGTTCAATTAAGCATGACATACCTCGATACTGTCTAGCAATGCGCGATGCAAGAAATCTTTGGCGCATAGCCATCGCAATCACCGCTTCCGGCGCAAGCAGCGCGTATAAGCACGTTTTGACCTTTTGCCACATCTTCTGCCTGCTCGACGCATTCCGATCCGGCATGTTTGGATGAATTGCGACATAGGTACACACGAAAATTGTCCCAAGGCAATTCCATACTAGCTCCGATGTAGATCGAATCTTGGATGGGTCGCGGATACAATCTGATATTGCAACAAGTGCGATTAGGACGGGAGACGTGGGTGGGACAGGATTTTCAGGTGGGAGAGAGACGGGATGAGCAAGGGTCCGAGACAGAAGAAACACAAAGAGTGTCCCTAAGAGCATTATCGCGGGTGTGGGTGCCTTCAGATCGTGGAAGCAGTATGAAATTGCACAATGTGCGTCAATCAGAAGGCACTGCTTTAGATACACGTTTGTAAGCGCCGAACCTCGGGCGCCAAACCAGATCTGGGTCTCTGCAAATCAAAAACGCAAAAGGAAAGCAAGTAAATGTATAGTACAACAACCAAGACAATCCGGATAAAGTGGGAGAGAAAGTAAAACGGAATAGGAAAGTGTTTTGCTGGAATATCGAAGAGCAGCGGAATGGACTGCAGGCGTAGCTAGATGTGTGGGATATAATCGGACCATTGGACATTTTGATGTGCAGAGGGAGGGAGATTACGAAGTGCAAAGAGGGGTAAGACGAGGAGGACAATGCGAGCGAGGACATATAAGATGGGTCCGATCAATTCTGCTAGAATTTTCGTGGGTCGAAATAAAACCCATATGAAATCTGTAAACCGAGGATATTTATTCTTCAGCCAATCAAGGATGATGTCTGTAGCAAGGACGGCGGGTTGGACAGTAACAATGATAGATGACATCCTCCACAAATCGCGTTCAATGTGCGTAGAAAATTGGAAATTCCATCCGATGAGATGAATTCCACCAAAGAGAACGCCAATCAAGGAAGAGAAAGAAATAATCGCGACGACTCCTGAGTCAGGAAAAAACCCACTGTAATATGGACCTACGCACGCAGGATTCGTGATATATCCACTCGCTATCATATCCTGCAAAGGATGAAAGACTGCTCCAAATGGTTTCTTGATTAACCACTTCCAAATCATCCAGAGAGACGACTTCCAGTCCATGTCAGTGCTTATTCTCTTCCATACGCCTTTCTCAGATTCTGCGCCTCCCCAGGTCCAACCAATCCAAAGTCCCCAATACCTGTCCGATACCGCAAAACTATCCTTCGCAATCTTCATCGGCCCGCTCGTTCGATCCCCATTCTTCTTGAAGTAAATTGGGTACTCTGCATTTAACGGTTTGCTCCACCAAAGCAAGTAAGTGATGACGTTCAGCGTCGCAAACGCAAGAGTGACGAGTTCAATCTCTGTGACGACGAGACCTTGAGCATGACGAGCGATGCATTGAATGACAAACCAAGATGTCTGAATGACGACGACAAGCTTGGTGAGAAAATCTCCTTTTGCTTTATCTTGAATTTCGTCCTCTGAAATCGTTGGAAGCATGATTCCACCCTCCTTCCGTTCTACACCAAGCCACGAAAGACCATACTCGTCTATGGTGACCACCTTATATCCATCTCCATCTTCTTGCATCATCCCCCCCATGATCATAAAAAATCCATGGGTCATTGTCCAACCATGACCTGTTGTATCTCGTTGAACCACATCCCTCGCTTAGTCAAACATGACATACCTCTGAACTGTTTGGCGATCATGGATGCGTTGAATCGTTGGCGCATACCATCACAATGACAGCTTCTGGAGCCAGCAGCGCATACAAGCATGTCTTGACCTTCTGCCACATCTTCTCGCTCTTCGTTGCATTCCGATCCGGCATGTTCGGATGTATCGCGACATAAGTACAGATGAATATTGTTCCGAGGCAGTTCCAAACGAGTTCCGATGTCGAACGAATTTTGGATGGGTCACGGATGCAATCCGATATCGTAACGAATGCATTAAGGACAGGTGATGTGGGAGGGACCGGGTTGTCGGGTAGGGGGGAAACGGGATGCGCAAGTGTGCGCGAGAGGAGGAACACGAATAGTGTTCCTAGCAGCATTGTTGTGGCTGAGGATGATGCTGAGCGCCTTCAAGTGGTTCTAGTGTTGGGTGCACATTGATCACGTGCAGCAGACGCCGAATCCAGATATGGATAGGACAAGTGCCGTCGGAAATACTATGAGGCAAGAGTCGAACGTTGTTGGATGATAAGCTGAATTGCCAGTGAGATACGCATCCCAGGCGGGTCATGCGTGGACATAAACATGTGGTTAAAACAAGAGCGTCAGTGAACACCACGGCGTGATTGAAAGAGTTTACACTCCGAAAAGGGGGTGGCGTTAATCACTACTTCATCGTCCTATGCCTTTGCCTGTGTCTCAAGCAGCTGCATCCTCATGGCTTGATTTAATTTGCATTCGCGTGACAGGAAGGATAAGAAGACGTTGGGTCGTAAAAGATTAGACTAACTACAGTAGCAATACGAGGCAATGACAAGGAGCACCAAAATTACGAAAATGAAGAGACCAAGCGCATATCTAGATGTGTGGGATGTAATTGGACCATTGGATGTTTTGGTGGGCGGTGGGAGGGAGATTAAGAAGGGCGAATAGAGGTAACACAAGAGGGGGGGGGACAATACGAGCGGGTAATGTGAACACAAGAAGACTTGAGGTGACAGTGTGACACATAGCTCGGGAACGGGATTGTGCGAGCACGAAATAATGGAATGTAGAAAGTGGGTCTGTGCGATCACCTGATCATTTGGGTGAATTCTTTCTACCTGGATTTCACTTGTCATAGAGTGAATTGCTCCATACATGCACACGAATCTGAGGGAGGGTGCAAGTTGCTTGACTACAAAATAGTCTATGTGGGTGAGCAGGAACAAGAACAGTTCAACAGGAAACACTGGAGTCAAAGGAATGGATTGCCTCTGACAATAATGTCTCCGGACCTTGTTGGGGGAAATGTGCATGCTATGCGCAGCGCAGCTCTAAGAGGATATTCAAATCGGTCTAGTTCCGTTGACACTTCATGAACGCCCAGCACTGAAGTATATATGTCAGGATCTGCCGTCATGTCACCAGTTGAAGAAGGCTCGCCCATGAAATGAAACTCCAGTTATTCGTTAGAATATATATGCACCAATACACTACCATTATTGGGGTCCGGAAAAGTGTGGTGTGTGTGTTGATCATTGGGGTGGGCAAAAGGGGAAAGGCCGGACTCCGGACCATGTAATACCGTTTGCCCAAGCCACCAATTACTAGTGAGGGGGGTTGGCGAAGGGAGGAGAGAGGGAAAGCACAGCGAAACCAGATGGATGATAGAGAAGAGTTGGTAGTAAAACCTGTGCTGGTAGTGTGCTTGGACTATCACGCTCCCTCGTACAGCTAGGCGTTGGATATGAGAGAGAAATCATGGGTAAAGCATGTCACAATTATGGACGAGGAAGAGCAGAAGAGTGATAGCTAAGGATGAGGCTGAGAGAAGAGCCGTTTGTCAACTTAGTGTTGGAACCAAAGTGAGCAAAACGAAGGACTGACAGAAAAACGGTAAATGCGCACGCAAGCATTAGTGACAACAAAAAACATGTAGAAGAGTAAAATAATAGACATATCGTAGAGATCAGAAGCACAGTGTCTTAGTCGAGATTGCGAGAATAGCAGTAACAAGATAGAGCAGAAGATAGGAAATCACAAGATCGTGAAGAAGAATGCATAGAACGAAAACAATGCTAGATATGCGGGATGTAGTCAGACCACTGGACATTCTGGAGGGCAGTTGGGGGGAGATCCCGCAGCGCAAACAACGGCTGCACAAGAAGCGCAATGCGGGCAAAAATGTACACAACAGGACCTATCATGGTAGCGATGAAACCCACCCCATCCAAAGTTCGTCCAATTACCGCACCAACCCACCGCAATTGCATGTCGTTCACCCGACTGAGCACAAAGGCGCACACAAACAGAGTAGGCTCGATAGCAACAATCGCAGATGAAGTTCTCCACAAAATCCGTTCTGCGTTGGTAGAAAAGGGGAAATCCCAGCCAAAGAGGTGGATTACACCAAAAAGGACACCGATGAGAGATGAGAGGAGCATCATGGATTGTCCTTCTGCATCAGACAGCCCCCCGCTATAGTACGGGCCTACATATGTGGGACTGTGGACCTCGATATTGTCAATCATGTCCTTGAGGGGGGTGAAGACGGCCTTGAAAGGCTCTTGGATGAGCCACTTCCAAATAATCACCACTGGATTTGCCCCCTTGATGTCGCGCTTTGCCCACTCCCAAATTCCCAGGCCTTCCTCTCCTGTCCAACCCATCCAAACGCCTGCATAGCACTCTGCGATGTAAGCGTCACCCCTTGATATGCGCAACGGACCAGCCGTCCTGGTTCCATTAACCTTGAAGTATATTGGGTACCCCGCGTTCAATGGCTTGCTCCACCAAAGAAAGTACGTGATAATATTCAAAGTCGCAAATGCCAGAGTGACAAGTTCCAGTTCTGTCAGGACAAGACTCTGAGCGTGGCGGGCGATACACTGAAGAACGAACCAGGAGGTCTGCATCACAACGACGGTTTTGCTGAGAAAGTCGCCTTTGGCCTTATCTTGGATTTCCTCTTCTGATACTGTCGGCAACATGACATCCTGTTTTGAAGATCTCGGTCCCCCCTCACCAAGGTGAACTTCACCGTGCTGACCGATGGTCACCACTTGGTATCCCTTCTCCACCTCACACATAAATCCACCCATTTGGACGAAGAAGCCATGGACCGTCGTCCATCCGTGGCCTTGCGGTTCTTATCAGTGCAACCCTACACCCTCAAAGATCTACGACACTCACCACGATGTTGACGAGCAATTCTCGACGCAACGAACCTCTGTCGCATAGCGAGCATGATGACGACCTCGGGCGCGAGCAGTGCATACAAGCTCGTCTTGACCTTCTGCCACGTTCTCCTGCTCTGCGATGCGTCCCTATCCGGCAGGTTGGGGTGAATAGCGACGTAGGTGCAAACAAAGACGGTCCCTAAGCAATTCCAAACGAGTTCCCATGTCGATCGAATCTTGGACGGGTCGCGGATGCAATCCGATACGGCAACAAACGCGTTCAGGACAGGGGACGCAGGGGGAACTGGATTCTCGGGTGGGAGAGAGACTGGATGTGCAAGAGTCCGCGAGAGGAGGAACACGAAAAGTGCTCCTAGCAGCATTATTGTGACTGGGGATGGTACTAAGCGCCTTCAAGTTCAAGTCGCGATAGTGGTGGGGAATAGGGCACGCTTATCAGATTGATTCGAGTGGTCAGCAGACGCCGAATACTGAAAGTACTGAACGATAATCTATATATAGATAGGACAAGTGCGGTCGGGAATAGTGATAGAAGTGGTCTTGAATGTTGACTGGTAATCCCAATTTGCAGTAAGATACGCATTTCAAACACCATTGGGTCCCAGATTCGCACCATGGGTGGACATAAACGTGTGGTTAGAGTAATTGCCAAGAGCGCCAGCGAACGCAACACTGGCGGTTTACACTCCGACAACAGGAGCCCATTCAACCACCGGCTCTAGCCGACATAGGGTGGCATCAATCACAATCACTTCCAATGCTATATATCTTCACCTTGACCGCTGGCAGTATATCTGACAAAGATTCATCTCACTCGACATTGAGATCTCACACTAGCACGCGAAAAGTGAATCAAACTGAATGCACCCCCTCGCACAAAAACTCACGAACGGGAGAAAAGATGCCTGAGCCTTCTTCATTGACTCCTGAGTTGAAGACATTGATCTAGAGCTATGGGGAATAGAATGAAAGTGAGGTGAGGTTTTTCTGTTTCAGAGTCTCGAAAACTGACATTAATTTGTGTTGGCAGTCGGTAGAGCGATAATCGGGGAGGACTAGCACCGAGAACAAGCAACTGACGAAACAGGACGAAATTTTATATTAGCTTCGACATTCTGGATTGCAGTAAAAGTGCTCAAGGAGCCCTCGCCTGGACGACTCACTGTTCAGGGATGAGGTCATATTGTTAGCTAACCGAACTTGAATTCCTGAGTGGAAAGGTAGGACGAACGGGCCACCCTGTGCCGATACCCAGTTTACGATTCTCATCCCATTGTCTGTCTCATGGATTTGGCTTAATTCGCATTCGCAGGAGAAGAAAAATAAGGTCGTGAAAGATGTAGACTAACTACAGTAACCATGAGATGCAAGGACAGGGTAAGATATATCTCGTGGATGAACACCGAAGTTGTGAAGGAAACCAAGACATTGAGCACGTGTTTAGATGTGTGGGATATAATCGGACCATTGGACATTTTGATGGGCAGTGGGAGGGAGATTACGAAGGGCGAATAGAGGTAACACAAGGAGGGCAATACGAGCAGGAACGTACAAGATAGGTCCAACATAAACCGCTAGAATGGCTATGCCTCCACCGACAACCGTAACTAAATTTTCAAGCCGAGGATATTCGTCCTCCAGCCAACCAAGGATAAAGCCTGCAGCGAGAATAGCAGGCTCGACGGTAACAACTATCGACGATATCCTCCACATGTGGCGTTCAATATCGGTAACAAACTGGTAATTCCATCCAATGAGATGAATCCCACCAAAGAGAATGCCGATCGGCGAAGAAAAGATAATCATCGTGATGTGTTCTGCGTTGGTCAGAAACCCGCTGTAATACGGGTCTACGAAGGTGGGGTGCCTGAGTCGTACGCCACCTATCATATGATCCAAAGGAGAAAAAATAGCAAGAAATGGTTTTTCGACTGACCATTTCCAAAGTACACCTATAAGTGATTTCCGCTTTCTGTCTTCCTTTATTCTCTGCCAAACACCTTTCTTGTCCCCTCTCTGTCGCCACGTCCAACCGATCCATAGTCCTGAGTACCTGTCTGACACCCCAAGGTTACTCCTCGGAATCTTCATCGGCCCACTTGTTCGACTGCCATCCTTCTTGAAGTAGATCGGGAACTCTGCGTTCAACGGCTTGCTCCACCACAGGAAATAGGTGATGACATTCAACGTCGCAAACGCCAGAGTGACCAACTCGAGCTCCGTGACAACGAGGCCCTGAGCATGACGAGCGATACACTGGATGACGAACCACGAGGTCTGAATAACGACGACCACCTTGGAGAGGAAGTCTCCTTTGGCCTTGTCCATAATCTCCTCTAACGAGATTGTTGGGAATACTATCCCTTTCTTCTCCCCTTTTTCGCCAAGCTGTACCTCACCGTTCTCGTCTATGGTGACCACTTTATACCCATTCCCGTCCTCCCGCATCAATCCCCCCATGATCATGAAAAAGCCGTGTGTGATTGTCCAGCCCAGTTCTGGTTCATGTCGGTTAGCTGATCCCTTGTTCAGCGAAGGATGGCACACCTCTGTACTGCTTCGCAATCCTCGATGCACCAAACCGTTGGCGCATAGCCATTATTATGACAGCTTCTGGCGCAAGCAGCGCGTAAAGGCATGTTCTGACCTTTTGCCACATTCTCTCGCTCTTTGTCGCACATCGATCCGGCATGTTCGGGTGTATTGCGACATAGGTGCATACGAAGACCGTCCCAAGGCAGTTCCAAACCAACTCGGATGTGGATCGAATCTTGGATGGGTTGCGAATGCAATCCGATACCGCTACAAATGCATGGAGAACCGGCGATGTGGGAGGGACAGGGTTCTCGAGTGGGAGAGAAACTGGTTGCGCAAGTGTGCGGGAGAGGAGGAACACGAAGAGTGTCCCGAACAGCATACTTGTATAGAAGCGGATGACAGATGTCTGCGCGTTGTGACAGCAGTGAGAGGATGGTTGAGCACCTATCAGATCGACTCGAGTGGCTGGGCATGCAGTAGATCTTCATTACGGTACGTCAACCTAGATACGGATAACACCATTTCAATCAGAAGTGGTGTCGAATCCAATATGATTTCGGCAAGATCTAAGGGAGGGTACGATAGGGCATTATCTGGAAACGTGACTGAATGAGTGGGGTTAGGGAGGACTGATGTACCAAATAGGTTTGCCCAATCGTTTGGACGGATCTCTCTCCAGTCGGAATTATTTGACTTACACATAAAGTCCACTGTAACATGTTTGCAGCAAGCTCCGTTCTCCACTGGATTTGGATTCGGTCAGGTTGTGGATACAATCAAAGAATAGAACAAATGTGCAGAGGGAGGAGCCAGGGTTTGACAGCAGGATTACCTGAGCGCGCAAACTATAGCAGAAGCGCAACAAGAGATCCGAAATTGGATGGGCTTGAAGGACCTTAGTCATGACGACAGCATGCCTCGTGCAAGGCGCATAGAGTGCGCGATTAGTGTTTGGATTGATTTAGCGGTGTAATAGCCGCTCAACAACGCGCAGACTATCGGGGTGGATATGACTCCAGCCGCAGCAGAGCAGAACACTCACCCATGAAATAACAGATATTTTATTCCGATATGACATGTTCGGATGTACGGCAACATAGGTGCATATGAAGATTGTTCCGAGGAAATTCCAAATCAACTCGGATGTTGATTGAGTCTTGGATGGGTCGTGGATTCAATACGATACGGAGACAGATGCATTGAGGACAGGAGATTTAGGGGGAACTGGATTTTCGGGTAGGGGAGACAGGATGTGCAGATGTGAGTGAGAGGGCCAATACCAAGCCATGAGATTTCACATCACCCCTTGAACGGTCCTTGTTCTTGTGCAACAGGACATCGTAAATATACAGATTGGAGCGTAGTTCGACGCATACCACGAGTCCAGGTCAGACAAGTACAGTAGGTGAACAGATTGGCGAAGAAGGTCACGTGGACCAACGACGACAATATACGACACTAGGAGAAGGTGGCAAAACAAGGTAGGGAGCAGAAAAAGATTCAACAAATTAACGGATGGGGATCAAAAGGTCAAGGGTGTAGCTATATGTGTGGGATGTAGTCAGACAATTGGACATTTTGGTGGGCAGAAGGCGGAAGATTGCGAAGAGCAAAGAAAGGTAAGACGAGGAGGACAATGCGAGCAGGAACGTACAAGGCATATGCGATGAAAATTGTTAGTAAATATATAGGTGCTATAATAACCGTAATTAAACCTTGAAACCTAGAATATCTTCTCTTCAGCCAACAGAGGGTAGAGACCACAAAGAGAATGAGTGGAAAAACGGTTATGATGACAGAAGATATCCTCCACATATCACGTTCAATGCGGGTAGAAAATTGGAAATTCCATCCAATGAGGTGAATTCCACCAAAGAGGATGCCAATCAGTGAGGATATGGAAAAAACTGAAAATCCCTCTGATCGTATCAATTGTCCTCCATAATATGACGAAACGTATGTAGGGTGCGATGTAATGAACTTTTTCTCTCCTATCATCTCCGGTAAGGGGCCGAAGGTCCCGAGGAATGGTTTCTTGAATAGCCATTTCCAAGCAATCACCCCGTACGACTCCCACCTCATATCATCCTGTATTCTCTGCAAAACACCTTCCTTAGACTTTCCCCTCTCCCATGTCCAACCAATCCACAGCCCCGAATATCTATCTAACACCCCAAAATTACCCTTGAGGATCTTCATTGGACCACTTGTTCGATTCCCATCCTTCTTGAAGTAGATCGGATATTCTGCATTCAACGGCTTGCTCCACCATAAAAAATACGTGATGACATTCAACGTCGCAAATGCCAGAGTGACCAACTCGAGCTCCGTGACAACGAGGCCCTGAGCATGACGAGCGATACACTGGATGACGAACCACGAGGTCTGGATGACGACGACCACCTTGGAGAGGAAGTCTCCTTTGGCCTTGTCCGTGATCTCCCCCAATGAGATTGTTGGGAACACTATCCCTTTCTTCTCCACCACTCCACCAAGCTCTATATCATCATATCCATTGATTGTGACCACCTTATACTCATTTCCATCTTCTCGCATCAATCCCCCCATAATCACAAAGAAGCCATGAGTAATTGTCCAGCCATGATCTATAACTTGTTGCTTAGCCAAATCCCTCATTTAATCAACTATGGCATACCTTTGTGCTGTTTTGCGATCCTTGACGCAGCAAATCATTGACGCATGGCCATCGTGATAACGGCCTCCGGAGCCAGCAGCGCAAACAAACACGTCTTGGCTTTTTGCCACATCTTCTCGCTCTTCGTCGCATTATGATCGGGCATGATCGGGTGTATCGCAACGTAGGCGCACACGAATATTGTCCCAAGGCAGTTCCGCACGAGTTCTGACGTGGATCGAACCTTGGATGGGTCGCGGATACAGTCCGATACGGCGACGAATGCGTCAAGGACAGGTGATGTAGGAGGGACAGGGTTTTTGGGTGGGAGAGAGACTGGATGTGCAAGAGTCTGCTAGAGTAGGAACACAAAAAGTGCTCCTAGGAACATCGTTGTAGGTAGATAGTACGATTGATGTGTTCAGGTGATAATAGCGGTGAGAGCTTGGTTGTGAGCGTCTGTCAGATGGATTCAGCGGATAGGCGTACACATGTAGCCCATGTCGAACACGGCCTGTTAGCACAGGGTGATGACGATGGTGATACGAATACAAGAAGCGTTAGAAGAGTGACAGAACAGCACATCATTTAGAAGGGGACCACGACCATGTGAGACACGGTTAAAGAACATGGAGAAAATCTCCCGGGAGAGTTCAAGTAGCTCGGTGAACTGGACCGCCTACTGTTAGGGGGTGACGTGCAGCATTCGCGCAAGCACCACACATTCCGCAATGTCCGTGGGCGCATTTAAATCCAGAGCGGGTGTGGGTTGGGCGAAGAGCACCATCCGGTATGGCACTAAATGCATCGAGATGATATGTCAGACTATTTGGAGGTTATATCCTATGGATTTACAAGGATGCAGATGGGCAGAAACAAAAGCATCTTAAGAACATCTGGGATAGGATGGGGTCGGCGCCATAACAGCTTTATGCATTGTGTAAGGCAAATTGAGTGGTGCAAAGTGGATGCTGGGACCAATTCAGCGTGACGGGCCAAACAAGCGTGCAACGCCGACATGAGTCGGTTGGAGAAGTCAGTCAGACCAACAAGGAAGACTCCCCTATGGGGTGAATCTGCAGTTCGTTGGACGCACATTGAACTGTTGTTGGTACATCAGCCAAGCGTCTGGTAAGCAAAGTGGTCGGTGACACTTTACAAGCTTTACACTCCAAAAGCCGGACTCCGGACCGTGCAACCCGTTCAAACCCATGTCGAACAACAGGCCAGGGCAGATCTAGCAATGTTCTGCTTCAGCGCGTGTTTGCTTTATCACCTGATTTTGACGAGCACAGGCCCACCTCCTACACTACCGCAGTGTGCCGCTCAGCAGACCGTCAAAGGCAACTACGGAGGCGGTTTCTCCAAGTTTGTCTTCTCGTCTTCGTCATGCGTATTCAGAGGAGGTTCCGTTGAACCGACGGCGCCCATTAGTATAAGAACGAGTCGGGAATGGTGTCAATTCCAAGAAGAGGGCAAAGAACAGCGCGTAGCTGGTATTATAGTCTATGCAGGTTGCGCTTTGCCCAGTGGGAGGACTCGACCGAAGAAAGTGACAGAGCTGAATTAAGGTGTTGTCTCGAATTGGAGGAGGACGAGAGACAAGCCAAATCAGGTTGGATGGCTCAAATATGCGATAATGGGAGACGAGGTCCAAGAGCAAAGAAGTGTTCGTTATCGTCCACGCCATTAATGGTGATGGAGCGGATTGATCAAGGAGTAGGATTGAAGGAGATTCAAAAGCGTCAAGTAAGGCTCTAAGAGAGACGAAGCGCCAAACATGAGGTTAAACGATAAGTCGCGGGCAGATGGGTGGTGGTGTGAGTCTGAGGAGGCGCATGGTTTGTTGATCGAGTATCTGGGGAGCATTGCCAATGTCGAGGTCAGAGACGATGGTTTGGGAGATGGCCTTAGGTGATGGAAAAGGCGATCACTATCCAGGTTGGAGACCGAAAGTTGAGACGATGAGGAACGCGTGCCAAGAAGTGAGGGGATGCGAACAAAAGGTCAAGGGCTAAAAATAACGAGAGTGATGAGGGTATACCCGAGGCAGGACGGGTTGAATCTGGGACCTGAGGTGCTATTATTGCAGACGAATGATATTAAAATGGTTCAGACAAAGAAAGAGATCGAGAACGTAGTTATATATGTGGGATGTAATCAGACCATTGAATATTTCTGTGGGCAGAAGGGGGAAGATCACGAAGAGCGAAGAGAGGTAAGACGAGCAGGGCAATACGAGC
>KB722736.1:85328-106688 GCA_000349905.1 Volvariella volvacea V23 | reverse complement strand
TNTTTCTTTTTTTTTTTTTTTTTTTTTTTTTTTTTCAGTATTTGTTAATAATTTACTTGGAAATTTCGAAATGTATGTATTGCTGCTGTATGGCGACGTTTACGGTATCATGCAACACTGAGGTAGAGAAAAGGTGGGAAAACGGAGTGGGAAAACATTTGAGTAGAATATCGAGCATCGACGGCGGATCATAAAGCGAAGAAATGATTTGAAGGCGTAGCTAGATATGTGGGATGTAATCGGACCACTGGACGTTTTGGTGGGCAGAGGGAGGGAGATTACGAAGAGCAAGAAGAGGTAAGACGAGGAGTGTAATGCGAGCAGCGGTGTACAAAATGAGTCCAATAATAGCTGCTAGAATGTCTGCAAACGTGTGGAGAGTTGCAATTAAAACGTCAAATTTAGGATACCTATAGCGCAAAAACTCAAGAATGGGGACTGCAGCAAGGATGGGTGGCTCGACAGTGACAATGATGGATGATATCCTCCACAAAAGACATTCAGTATAAGTAGAAAACCTGTAATTGTATCCAATAAGATGGATGCCGCCAAAAAGGATGCCAATCAGGGCAGAAAGAAGGCTCATAAAAATCCAAGTGGGTGATGCTCCGAGGGGTGGACCACTGTAATAGGGATCAACATATGTGTCAGCAGAAATTTTGACCACAAACCCAACACTGCCCATCATATTAAATAAGGGAGAAAAAATCAGTGTGAATGGTTTGAAAACCAACCACTTGCAAACCAAGTGTATAAGTGTCTTCCGCCCCACATCGTTCTTTATTCTCTGCCAGATACTCTCCTTTGGGGGGTTCTCTTCCCATGTCCAACCAATCCATACTCCCGAGTACATGTCTGACAACCCAAAATTATCCTTCTTAATCTTCATTGGACCACTTGACCGACCCCCATCCTTCTTGAAATAGATCGGGAACTCCGCATTCAACGGCTTGCTCCACCACAAAAAATAGGTGATGATATTGAGTGTTGCAAATGCCAAAGTGACCAGCTCAAGCTCTGTGACAATAAGGCCTTGGGCATGACGGGCAATGCACTGAACAAGGAACCAAGATGTCTGGATGACGACGACAAGCTTGGTGAGGAAATCTCCTTTGGCTTTATCCATTATCTCATCCTCTAAGATCGTCGGGAGCATTACCTCCACCTTCTCTTTTGATTTACCTAGCGTTATATGACCATCCGCCCCCATGATGACCACCTTATATCCATTTTCATCTTCTCGCATCAATCCTCCCATAGTTACGAAAAACCCATGAGTGATCGTCCAGCCATAATCTAGTATATCGCGCTTAGTTATCTCCCTTGTTTAATCGAACGTGGCATACCTTTGTACTGTTTGGCGATCCTCGACGCAGCAAATCGTTGTTGCATAGCCATCATGATGACTACCTCCGGAGCCAGCAGCGCATATAGGCATGTCGTGACCTTTTGCCACATCCTCTCCCCCTTCGTCGCATCCGGATCAGGCATATTCGGGTGTATTGCAACGTAGGTGCACACGAATATTGTACCAAGGCAGTTCCAAAGCAATTCAGATGTCGACCGGATCTTAGATGGATCACGGATACAATCTGATATGGCGACAAACGCATTGAGGACCGGCGATTCGGGTGAAGTAGGGTTTTCCGGTGGTAGAGAGACCGGGTGAGCAAGTGTATGTGAGAGGAGGAACAGGAAGAGTGTTCCCAAGAGCATAGTAATAAAAGAGGTCGATGGGTCGTGGAAGGTTTAGAAGATGATTGTGAGCGCCTATCGGATGGAGTAGGCTCACACGTGTAGTACATATCCAACTCTGGATGCCATCCTAGATATGGCGAAGATGACTGGAATCATAGTGGTGACAAAGGAAAGGTGACTCAGGAAAGACCAAGGAGAACGCGGTAGAACAGGATACCACCCAGAAATGAAAGTGCAAAGTCGGTTTTTCCAATCGTTTGGGTGAATCCCTCTGCTCGTGCAGATGAAATTTGTGGTCGTGACAAAGGAAGTGTTGTGATTGGTTAACGTTTTCATACCCCGAAGATCGGGCCCAGCGGGCCGTCATAACCTCATCCATCCCAAACCCAAAAGCATGAACAGCACATTGGCCCAACTAAGAGTTTCTTCCATTGACCATCTTTGCGCGAATACTATAATTAAGACTCATTGCACTGCGTTCACTATTTGTACAATTGAACCCTGTAATCATACAAAATGTGACGAAATGTAATGACTAGCGATACAATAAGTCCATGGAATAGATGGGTGTACTATAGCAATAAGAGGGAACAGAAAAGAACGGAGATTATATCGAAGTGTCCATGAATCAAAAGAGTGGACGATGTAGACAAGCTACAACGAAATGCGCCGCCTGAACGCAAGAAAAGCAGCAAACACACGAAAGGACTGGAGGATAGCTCGACTAGCGAAGGTACGAAAATCTAAAGGAATCGAAAGAGCGGCTATATATGCGGGATAAAATCGGACCATTGGATATTCTGGTGGGTAGAGGGATGGGGATCGCGAAGAGCGTAGACGGGTAAGAAGAAGAGAGAAAGGCGAGCGGGGACATACAGGATAGGTCCAATGAAGCCCGCTAGAGTGGCTATGGGTTCCCCAAAAGCCCAAATTAGGATCTGAAGTCCAGGATGTCTATCGTCCAGCCAAGCCAGAATGGTACTCGCTGCAATAACGGCTGGCTGGACGGTAACGATGATAGACGCCATCCTCCATAAATCGCGTTCGACCTCGGTGGAAAACTCAAAGTTCCATCCGAGGAGGTGTATTCCTCCGAAGAGAATACCGACTAGCGAGGATAGCGATACCAGTGGAATCCATTCTGTATCGGGCAATTCCCCGCCGTAGTATGGGTCTACCCACGTTCGATGCAGTTTTGTGGAGCCGTCAGTGCCCATCATTTCAAGGAAGGGGAAGACGATCAAGCTGAATGCTTTGATGATTAGCCATTTCCAGACCACGCTTACGGATAGTTTCTCGCCCATGTCCTCCTTTATTCGCTGCGGGATAACCCTCGTAAAAAATCCCAGACCAAGCCATGTGCTTGAATTCCCGTCCGATAACCCACGATTGGTACTAATTTTTGCAGTCTTCACTGGCCCGCTAGACCGACTCCCGTCCTTGTTGAAATAGATCGGGTACTCTGCGTTCAACGGCTTGCTCCACCACAGAAAGTATGTGATGATGTTCAGCGTTGCGAACGCGAGCGTGGCCAACTCCAACTCTGTGATGACGAGGCCTTGTGCATAACGAGCTGTGCACTGGATCATGAACCACGACGTCTGCAGGACGACGACGACCTTGCTGAGGAAATCGCCTTTGGCTTTGTCTTGGATTTCCTCCTCTGAGATGGCTGGTAATATTATCCCCTTCTCCTTCTTTCCGCCGGATCGTATATTACCATCGCTGTCCATGGTGACCACCCTGAACCCGTTTTTCCCTTCTCGCATCAGCCCTCCCATAATCACGAAAAAGCCATGAGTCACAGTCCAGTCGTGATCTGTCGCGCTTTATTTAGCCTTATTGCTGGTTTTACCACACAACATACCTTGGTTTCGTTTCGCGATCTTCGCCGCAGCGAACCGTTGGCGCATGGCCAGCATGATAATTGCCTCTGGAGCCAGCAGCGCGTACACACACGTCTTGATCCTTTGCCACATCTTCTCCCACTTCGTGGCATCCTTATTTGGAATGTTCGGATGAATAGCGACATATGTGCACACGAAAATGGTCCCGACGCAATTCCAGATCAACTCCCACGTCGATCGGACTCGGGTTGGATCGCGGATGCAATCCGATACGGCGACAAATGCGTTGAGGACGGGCGATGTGGGAGTAATTGGGTCTCTGGATGGAGGAGGGATTGGGTGTGCGAGTGTATGTGTGAGGAGGAAGATGAAAAGCGTTGCCAGGAGCATTATTCTAGGCAGTGGGGATGGCCAATAGGTGCTGGGCCTTGATAATTAAGAATGACGACCGAAGCGTCAAGAATCTATGAGGAGTCAGGGAGTGGTCGGGGAAAGGATTCGACCTAGCAATGAAATGACAAAGACTCAATTGAGATCCAAGCGAGTGGTCTGGTTGTTATAGTATTGAAGTTGGTTTATATCATGATCTTATACTCACATTCCCTAGGTCTTTGTTGAGCATTGGGAACAACGGCAGAGGGAACTGCCTCAGGACAGGTTTCTTCAGCGGCGAATGTCCCGTTAGTCCAACACTGGACGAGATGTACGCCCACAAATGGCATTGAGCCAGAATTGGTGAGTGTGGGAAAGCTCTGTTGGTGGACGACCTGTAGTTGGAAGTCCGCTTGTTCCTCATCCCTTCCTCATACGCATCCCTCCGTCATTTTACCCAGGGTGCTGTCCTGTTCCTTGGTTTAAAACTGCTTCTGTACTTGACATTCTCGTTATCTATCGGCCTGAGTCTCTCAATCCCCTCGTTCTTGATCTTAACCCTGGTACTTCAATTCATTAGTCTGGCATCTCCCCACATCCCCAACCCGACGACTCGCATTCCGCTTCTACCATACTTGACACTCGCACCAGTGCACGTAGCCACGCGCACAGCCGTGAACCTTGAAATATTGATTCCAATGTGCTCTTCCTGGAATACGATGAACACGATTTAATTTCCCTACCTTGGCGAGTTCACCTCGTGTCACCAAAGCTCGTTACTTCGCGTGCTGAAACTGTTAATCTTAAAATTTGGGTTTTTCAAATTTGTAGGACCCAGTGTGGGGGTGGCGCTTAAAAAACCCCATTTGCCGTCATTCCGTGCCTGACACTGCGAACATGACGGAACGTTTTGTTGCCTTGTCCGCATTTCTAGCTTGCGTTCAACGACGATTCCTGTGAAGGGCATCAATGAACCATACCTGAAACATTTCAATTCATTGGCGCTAAAGCTAGGTTGTCGTTCTTCGAGAGGGCAGTGTTCGCCACAATGAAAGGATGTGGTCGTCGCCTACTCAAATTTTTGTTTATAATGGCCGTTGGCTGGATGGGTTGCATGACCATGGTCACCACTCCTATCAGCTGCTCTGTATATGCCAACGTGCCGTCGCATTCCCGACGTCACAGGTGTGTCGCCATCTAACTGTGTCCGTAAACAACGCTGCATAGCATATTAGAGATGTATGGAAGATCTGCAGACGTGAACGATTCAGCACCGATCGAGCACACATTTAAGTGTGCATTTGAAGTACATTTTGGAAGCAACTGCACTAACTTTGAGTTTCAATTCTGCACCTAGCTATGTCTTTCGGAAGGATTGCGATTCTTTGTGGCTGCGGAATCGGTTTTGCTCTTACAGAAATGGGTATAATCCAGCAAGATCTACCAACTACTCAACCGAAGTACTTCGACCGCGCTTGGCCTTGCCACTTTATACCGAGACCAAACTCTAGATACACATATATCATTACCCGCCACTATAAGCTCATGGTTTGTTCAAAAATTTGGGCGGAGTGGCGTAGATTCCATTGGTGCACTGCGACAATATGCTGTTGAGTGTATTCAATCTGTCGTAGACCGAGCTTTTATCTGGGGTCTGCGGCAATTAGAAGCTAGAAATAGCACTTGCCTCATTCTTGTCACTGTCTTACTCTCTTCCTCACTTCCTTATCATCTCCTATAATTTTTGACTTCGTTTTTCGGCTTTTTCTCGGTTTTTATCCTTCCACGGTACCATCCTCCTACTTTCATTCCTCGTCAGTCGTGGTCATTCTTACTCCCTTCATTCTTTGTTTGAACCCCGGTATTTGACCTGGTCACTACGGTGTTGCCGCATCCACAATCCCATATACGCGCACCAGCTTATAATCGTGCTCTTTGCTCTTACACTAGCGCACGCAGCCTACACATGCACCTATGGCCCTTATTGTACTAGTTGCGTTTCATCCCTAAATGAGATCCGGTTACCTCCTCCCAGCAAAGCGATTCAAGGTCGTCGTTCATTCTAGAACCGAGGATTTTGCCTTATGTGTCACTCCCTTTAATCGTGATCACGTCTCGCCTGCTCATTTGACTTGCACAGCAGGCAGAACAGAATGTTTGGAGAGGAACCAGGTCAGAAGCAGGTGCAAACCATAAATTATGACCCGTTTTTCAATTCAGTTGACAAAACATTTGATGTGTTTTCCTGATTGTTTGGCCTGGTTCTGAGAAAACCAGCCTGATTTTCCTGTTGTGTTGCAGATGCAGTACTGGTCTCGATTCTGCTAGTCCTTGACTCGCTTGTGGCTATTTCGGGATGGATATCAAGATCGTTAGTCTGGTAGTGAAGATACAGGAAAGGGACGAGACGCAAATGAAGTACCTCACGTATGGATAAGATATCAATGGGCAATAGCTATGACAACGAAGTGGCAAAGAAACGATAGGGAATGAAGATGTGACTAAATATGTGGAATGTAGTCAGACCATTGAACATTTTGGTGGGCAGAAGGTGGAAGATCACGAAGAGAAAACAGAGATAAGACGAGGAGAACAACGCGAGCAGCGATGTACAAGATAGGCCCAATGAAGACCGCAAGGAATTCTATGGGCACACCAATGAACACAATCAAAGTCTCAAACCTGGGATGCTCATCGTTCACCCAATTAAGGAACACGTCCCCAGCTATGAGGGCAGGCTCGACGGTAACAATGATGGAGGATACCCTCCACATATCGCGTTCAATGACAGTAGGGAACTGGAAATTCCATCCAATGAGGTGAATTCCGCCAAAGAGAAAATCGATCAGCGAAGATATGCAGATCATTAACATGCGTTCCGCTGTCGATTGTTCTCCACTGTAATAGGCGCCAACGTACGAGAAATGCGAAACGCTGACCTGGGTATCCCCTAACATCTCTCATGAGGGAGAAAACGTTGCGGAAAATGGTTTCTTGAACAGCCATGTCTGGAGTACCTCTATCACTGATTCCTGCTCCATATCTCCCTGGATTCTCTTTAGAATACCCTCCTCTGACTTTCTCTGTCCCCACATCCAATCAATCCACAGGCCCCGGTACCTGTCCGACACCCCGAGATTATCCTTAGCGATCTTCATTGGCCCACTTGTTCGACTCCCATCCTTCTTGAAGTAGATCGGATATCCCGCATTCAACGGCTTACTCCACCAAAGAAAATAAGTGATGACATTCAGCGTCGCAAATGCCAGAGTGACCAACTCGAGCTCCGTGATGACGAGGCCTTGGGCATGACGGGCGATGCACTGGACGACAAACCAGGATGTCTGGATGATGACAACGAGCTTGCTGAGGAAATCTCCCTTGGCTTTATCTTGAATTTCCTCCTCCGAGATCGTCGGGAATATTATTCCTTCTTTCTTCCACACTCCTCCAACCTCTACATCACCATCTTCGTCTATGGTGACTACCTTGTACACACCTTCGTCCTCTCGCATCAGACCACCCATTATCATAAAAAACCCGTGAGTCATCGTCCAGCCATGGCCTGTCAGGACTTTTGAGCCCATTAAGAGTCAAAACGAGCATGGCATACCTCGGAACTGTCTGGCGATCCTCGATGCAACGAACCGTTGGCGCATAGCCATTACGATGATGACCTCGGGTGCCAGCAGCGCATATAGACCCGTCTTAACCTTCTGCCACAGCCTCTCCCACATTGTTGCGTCCCTATCCAACATGTTGGGGTGGATCGCGACGTAGGTGCACACGAAAACGGTTCCAAGGCAGTTCCATAGCAATTCGGATGTTGATCGAATCTTCGATGGATCACGTATACAGTCTGATACTGCAACGAATGCGTTGAGGATGGGTGAGGTGGGCGGAACTGGATTCTCTGGTAGTAACGAGACTGGATGAGCGAGGGTGCGTGACAGGAGGAATACAAATAGTGCTCCTAAGAGCATCGTTGTAGTTGGGTAGGAGCGTAGATATATTCTGATAGTGTTGGCTGAGGGCACGTCTGCAAAATAGGGGAGGCGTGCGCGTGATAGGCGCCGAACCCTGACAACGGTCTAGATATGGAAAGCGGAAATGCAGCCAAAAATAATGACCAACACGTCGGGGAACGGGGCCTTAACGGGGGATGGGACTGGATATGCGGTGTTTCAAATAATTAAAGGCTGAAATTGGGCTGTTAGCTGTGCTGTGGCATCGTCGGAGGGGATTCGTTGCTTGGTCTGGGCCCTCCGACAAACCTCAAGGACGCTTGGTGCTGTGAAGAGGACCTCGTGGACGACTAAGACATTGTATAACATAAATGGCGATATTGCAATGCCAGAAACGAAAGGTATCGAAGTATGAGGATTTGACCAACTAATCGACATCGAAGTAATGGAGATAAGACGTAGCTTAAATATGCGGGATGTAGTCGGACCATTGTACATTTTGAAAAGCTGAAGGGGGAAGATTGCGAAGAGCAAAGAGAGGTAAGACGAGAAGGGCAATGCGAGCGGCAATGTATAATATGGGGCCAACGATAACTGCTAGGACACTGGCAGGTACGAGGACAAATCCAATCAAAGGTCCAAACCTGGTACTCGTGTCCTCCAACCAGCCAAGGATCTGAGACACAGCGAGAGCAGCGGGTTCAGCAGTAATAACAATGGACGAGATCCTCCACAAGCCACGTTCAACGCGTGTAGAGAACACGAAATTCCATCCGATGAGATGAATTCCACCAAAGAGGGCGCCGATAAGGGAAGATAAGGAGACCATTGAAACCCATTCGGCTTGGGATAAAGGACCACTGTAATATGGGCCAACGCACGTAGAGCTTTTTACGTCCGAATTACCGGCCATGTCATCTAAGGGTTGGAAGATTGCGGCGAATGGTTTCTTGGCTAGCCACTTCCAAACAACCTGAATAAAGGATTTCTGTCCCATGTCGCTTTTTATCCTCTCCCAGATGCTCTTTTTTAGCTTTTGCTGTCCCCACGTCCAACCAATCCAAACTCCCGAGTACCTGTCCGACACCCCAAGATTATCCTTCGCGGTTGTGACCGGTCCACTTGTCCGACTCCCATCCTTCTTGAAATAGATCGGGAATTCCGCATTCAATGGCTTGCTCCACCAAAGGAAATACGTAATGACGTTTAACGTCGCAAATGCAAGAGTAACCAACTCGAGCTCTGTGACAACAAGACCTTGAGCATGACGAGCGATGCACTGGATGACGAACCAGGAGGTTTGCATGACGACGACCACCTTGGTGAGAAAATCGCCTTTTGCCTTGTCTTGAATTTCTTCCTCTGAGATTGCCGGTAGTATGATTTCCACCTTCCTCCGCTCCTCACCAAGCCTTACATCGCCCTGAGAACCTATGGTGACCACTTTATACCCATCTCCATCCTCTCGCATAAATCCTCCCATAATCAAGAAGAACCCATGAGTCATGGTCCAACCGTGGGCTGTTTTGTCTCGGATCAGCCCTCGTATTGGCTCATTTAAACACTACACACCTCGGTGCTGTCTGGCGACTCGTGATGCAGAGATCTGTTGGCGCATAGCCAGCATTATGAGCATCTCTGGAGCCAACAGCGCATACAGACAAGTCTTGACCTTCTGCCACATCTTCTCGCTCTTTGACGCGTTCCTGTCCGGCATGTTCGGGTGTATCGCAACCCAGGTGCACACGAATATTGTCCCAAGGCAATTCCATACAAGTTCTGATGTCGATCGAATCTTAGATGGGTCGCGGATGCAGTCCGATATGGCGACAAATGCGTTATGAACAGGGTATGAGGGAGGAACTGAGTTTTCAAGCGGTAAGGAGACCGGATGTGCGAGGGCGCGTGAGAGGAGAAACACGAGCAATGTTCCCAAAAGCATCGCTATAAGTGGACAAGGTGGCTATCTTCAGGTCGTGGAGGGAGGTTGGCCGTACACGTCGATCAGATAGGGTGGCTGTACGTGATAGACGCCAAACCCCGAGCGAAAGTCCAGATATGGATGATATGGTGCAGTCAGAAGAAATAACAAGTAAAAAATTGAGGATCGCGGAAGGGGGGAATGAGATCGAGAGTTTGGGTCTTGAGTGAGTGAAGGCGGGGATTAGACTGCCATCCGTGCAGGTCTACTGCTCGTCTGGGCCACCCGACAAACGCAAGGCGCTTGGTGCTGCGAAGCAGATAGATCAAAAGCAACAGCTAGACAAGGTACTGTTGACAGAAGTGGATTGCCGTGTTGACCGTGGTATGCATAATTGCATCCGACAATCCATCGAGGGCGGATTGTGTTTGAGGCAGCCTGGGTGTCGGGCGTCTGAACTTAGCGCTCAGCCACAGCGTGGGTGGAATTCGACAAGCCACCCAAAAATCAAACCAGCAACCAACTTGCTAACTTCCCTCGTAATACAGTACTAGACTGTCCCAGGCGTACTTCTCATCATTTTTGCAATCGTCACGCAACAAAGCCATTGCTAGTGTAAATATAGGCACCTTTGAAGGAGCTAGCAATTCCAAGCATCTTCCTTGTCCAAAGGGACTTTGAGGGAGCTGGTTGATGGTTATCCGGTGGGTGCTGTGTCTTGTCCTGCCAAAGGGCTGCTTACTATCACATCATCGAGCTTTTAAAAAGGTCAGATGAAGCACGAAAATTACTTGCAGAAACGCATAGTCATCCTTCTAGCAATAATGCGCGTCATCTCAACAGCGGCCCGTCTGAAAGTCTGACAGGCACTAATCAGCCATTCAGGATTTGGCGGCTGACGAGGAGCAAGGTTTTATTATTGACTTAACTTTGGAACATTTTGCAGCAATCGCTGGGACTATTTCACCTTTTTGGAGCTGAGCTCGGCGTGGATTGGATATAAGGTGAATAGCGTCCATCCCAAATATCTTGTGCTTGCACCATGCGAAACATTCTCAGGGTAATCTCATAGCCTGTAGACATAGATGGGATGCTCGGAATTGCCCTCAGGCAGGCTCAGCGTAGCAACTTCTAAGCCTTGTGTGTAGAATCATCGGCGATAATTGTTGAACCGCTGAGGGCTAGCTGGCATGGGAATCTTATATTCTTTGGCATGCCCCTGCCGTCAAATGCACAGGTGAGTTCACTGGGATGAGGGCTAACCGTGTCGAAAGCTGTTTAATCGAATGGACTGGAAATGATATAGACGTCTCAGGTCAATGGTTCGCTGGCATCTTGTGTCGAGATTAGGCAGGTGAGGCCATGTCTTAATTGCAGTTCCGATACTATTGATGATTTACCATCAACCCTTTTCATTGGCAGTTGCACGCCCCATCTGACTAGCGCGTAATCCAAATTCCAGTTGACGTGATGGCGGCAGTTCAGCAAGCAATGAGAGCTTTGGCCCCAGATGGGGAACGTCATGATGTTGCTTGATTTTAGCCCTGCACTGTACCGCTGTATTCCATGGTGCTGGTTTCACCTTTGATTTATGAAATTCCAATGCGCGCAATATAAAGGGTGAGTAAACATTGCCTCTCACTGTGTGGTTTTACCATCCTGAACAGAACTGTGACGATGAGACCCTTCTCAAACTTCGTTTCTCTTGCCATACTTCTCTTATGTGTTCAAGCCGGACTTTCTTTATCAACTGCTACAGCTCCTCAACAACGACAAACGCCTGGCCTCGATCAACTCTTTAAGGCTAGTAGGAAGGAATTCTGGGTACGTCTATCAAATACCGTGATTACAACAGTGCCGTTCAATGGGCTACAGGGCGTATTTGCTGAACCTGCCGACTTCAATAATCCAAGTAAGATCTCGTTCTAATTTTTGGGGAGCTTTTATTTAACTCAAATTAACAGCCTATGCCGACCTCATTCAGAGTCAATTTGGACTTGTGGCGGTATCTGAAGAGCATACCTTCCTAAGTTCCATATTCTGACTTACGCCTGCATCTTCCTGCCAGTCGAATTCCTTCTCAGTAGGTGACCCGGTTTTAGTGGTTGACTCTCTATACTTACCTTCATCACTTCCAGTGGGATTTAACTGAGCGTAAGGTCTTCAGAGCAATCACAATTATTCCTACTAACATCATCCAGTATCTCGAGGGTCGTTCAATTTTTCTTCCACAGATCTGGTGTTCACGCAAGCTATTGGGAAGCCAGTTTGGGCAGAACCTTTGAGTACGTCGACGTGGTTGAGCCGGTTAATAAAAACACCAAAATCGTTGTAACCATTTAGTCTCAAATTCTCGCCTCCCAAGTTGGATTGATTCTATTGACGATCCCGCAATCCTGGTATGCACACCGTTTACTTGAGAACGCATGACTTCTTGGCCGACATACTTGCAGACAACTGTTATTCAGGATCACATTACTGCATTGGTCCGTCTATATAGAGGACAGGTTTATGGTGCGTGTATTCGTATCTTTGTGTATTCAATTCTGATACACTCGTGCCCAATTAGCGGTACGTTTTGGTCATTGCAAAGCGAGTTATACAATAAGACTGACCTCTGGTGTTAGTGGACTGTCGTCAGGTACACCTTACAGATATATATATGAGAGATATATTATATTCACCCTTTCCCAGTCAAGCGCTGGACGATGAAGGTATCTTGCGCCCCAGCGTATTCTCCAGATTACTAGGCGAAGTGAGCAGATGAAATCATCATTGTCAATGTCGTGTGGCTCAAATTTTATTCACAGAACTTCATCCGAATCGCGTTTGAGGCTGCTCGCGCTGCTGACCCATCTGCTAAGTATGCATTATTGTGTAGGTGGCAGGTTTGGCCATTAATATCCGCCGGATGATTAGGCTTTACATTAATGATAACAACTTGGATACCGGAACCTTCGATTCGAAGGTAGCAGGTGGGTGGTTGAGATTGCTACGGTTGACCTTCTGCACGTATACTGACCTCTCTTGGCATTCACAGGTATGATTAACATAGCGCTGAGGATCAATAGAGCTGGGAAAGTCATTGATAGTATAGGCATGAAAGCCCGCCTTCCGGTATGCATCAATCTCCTGACCCCTACAAATAATTGTCGTGCTAGCACTGATCTACAAGGCGGGAACTGATATATTCAACTCGGCGTCACTCCAACTCTTGTCATCCGCAAACGTTGATGTGATTTTCACCGACTTGAAAGTCGTGGACACGTTGCCTCGTGAATACGTCACCGCAGCTAGTGCATGTATTTCTGTAAAAGAATATCCTGGGATTATATCTTCGAGGGCTATGGATAATCCAGAGGTGAGTCGTATCTTTTGGGTCATTTTCTCCGCATGGAAGGGCTCACTGCAAATCTCATGCGTAGGGCGAGTCATTGGCGTTTTTTGATAGCAACAGTTTGCCAAAGCCTGCCTATACCTCTGTTCTCTGGCTTTTTCCACCACAGTGACTGTGTAAGAAGTTACTCAAGTTTGTTATGTGCCAGTCGTTAAACTAGTGTCTAAAATACCCTTGAAGGCTAGCCATTCTGTTGTAGAGAATGTTCGTCATGCCAAACAAAATAGTGAAAAGCAATTGAATCGTACGATAATAAAACCCGAAGGGGTGTCCTCCTACAGTAGAGTGTTTAACTACCAAAAACATACAGCAGCCAGATCCCCTAGGCTGAGGGAACATCTCGTTGTGTGAAACGCAGATCGGTCTTTAATCGAAATTCCAGAAACTCGCAGCTACTCTGCAATTGGGAGTCACACTCTGGACATGTTTTAACGTTGAATCAAGTCGCTCATTGATCCAGGTTATGAGTATCTAAAGTACAGAGAAAATGTTGGTGACAAGGGCGACAACACGACAGAAGAGGAATCCGAGATTCACGAGAAGATGAAGGGAAAAGAGAAAATCATGTATAGCTAGCTAAGTTCTGGGAGGGGGATCGGCGTTGTGACAAGGAAGGAAGAACAATGGACTAAATGTGAGGAATAAAGTCCGCCCATTGAACAGTTTCGAAAGCAGAGAGCGGAAGATGTCGGAGAGCAAAAAGAGGCAAGACTAGAAGGGCGATGCGAGCAAAGATATACAGGACGAACCCAAGGAAGAGGCCCAACGTAACAGCGACGAAACCGACGATTTTGGTGACAGTGTTAGTCCCCGGGTCCTGTAGATCACCAACAACGCCAAAAACGAGCACCATGGAGAGGAGTACAACGGGTTCGGCAGTGATAACGACCGACGAAATCCTCCACAGATCTCGTTCGATATCGGTTTGGAATTGAAAATGCCAGCCGATGAGGTGTATTCCACCAAAGAGACCGCCAATCAATGCGAACATGAACGTCATACCCGCAAATGCATTATCGGATGGATGTCCACTATAGTACGGGCCAACGTGTGTTGGGCCTTTGACCCCATGGGTTCCTGCGAGCGCATCCAAGGGTTCGAAGATTGCACGGAACGGTCTTGCAACCAAAGAATTCCAAAGCGCCATGAATAACCACCCGATTCCATGGCCTGATTCCTCCCGCCCCCCGGTCCACCCACGCCATGTACCCAAATAATTGTCCGACACCCCGAGATTATCCCTCGCGAGTACCATCGGACCACTCGACCGACTACCATCCTTCCTGAAGAAAATCGGATACTCTGCGTTGAGCGGTTTGCTAAACCAAAGGAAATACGTGATGACATTCAGCGTTGCAAATGCCAGCGTGACCAGCTCGAGCTCTGTGATGAGAAGGCCTTGAGCATGACGCGCGACGCACTGGATCACAAACCACGAGGTCTGCATGACGACAACGACTTTGCTGAGGAGATCCCCTTTGGCCTTGTCCATTATTTCGTCTGTCGAGATAGTCGGGAGTATAATTCCTCCTTCTATCGTGTTTCCACCAAGCTCTGGGTTGCCGTCCTTGTCTAGCGTCACCACCTTGAACTCACCCCCATCCTCCCGCATCAAGCCTCCCATGACCAGAAAGAATCCGTGCGTCATCGTCCAGCCATGACCTAACGCGCGCGCCAAATTGATCGCAATTAGCCTCGCCGCTTTATCCTCCCCCTTACAGATCAGCCAACGAAACACCACATACCCCGATGCTGCTCTGCGATCCTCGACGCGGCAAACCGCTGGCGCATGGCCATAGCTATGATCACCTCCGGCGCAAGCAGCGCATACAAGCTCGTCTTCACCTTTTGCCACATCCTCCTCCCCTTTGTCGCATTCCGATCCGGCATGTTATGATGGATAGCGATGTAAGTGCACACAAAGATGGTGCCGAGGCAGTTCCAGATCAGCTCCCATTTCGATCGAATCTTGGCTGAATCGCGAACGCAATCTGATACGGCGACGAACGCGTTTAACACAGGAGACGTAGGAGGGGCTAGATTCTCGGATGGTGAAGAGTCCGAGACGGGATGAGCGAGGGTGCGCGAGAGGAGGAACACGAAGAGCGCTCCGAGGAACATGCTGGGATCGGTTAAAGCTGGACCAAGAGCCCAAGGGGGGCGTTGTAGGCTTTCAACGCTTCAGGACACCACAGCTGACATGTGCCTGGCTATCTGCGTCCATCTGATAGACGCGTAGCGTCCAATTGCAACACATGACCATAGGATACGGTATCACCGTTTGCAGAATCACAACCACATCGACACACAAAGTTCACAAAGCCTGGCTTAACATGAGCATGCAGATGTATCAACAAATCGCCCAACAAGAATCTTTCAAATCTGTTTCATTATCCAATCTATCGTATCAAATAACCAAGAAAAACAAAAGGCAAAACGAAGAAATCAAAGAAGAGAGGGGATGAACCCTCGCAATGCAAAACGCAAAACGCAAAAAAAAACTAGGGTCACCAGACGATGGCTATCCATCAAAGCGAGCCCCAAGCCAGAATAGCAAGCAAGCAAATAGAAAAATGGACGACGGGTGACGGATGTGGGGTGAGGGTGGGGGTAGCAACGATGTGGGTTACGTGCGGGGGGAGGGAAGGGACCATAGAGAGGAATAAGAGATGTACTTGAAGTGCTTGAATTAGGTTGAGCTAATTGACAAATTGCACGGGAAAGAAAAAAGAACAAAAGTGAATATGCGAATGACGTTGATGATAATGTAAAAAAAAAAAAAAAGAATGATTTGAGATCGAGGAGTGAGGCTTATGAGGATGTCAAGGTGGAAGAGAGAGGAGATAGAGCCAACGTTAAGATTTTGCTGCTGCGTTGAAAGAGGAGGGAGAGAGGAGGGAGAGCACGAGATGATTAAAGAATCGACAAATTGGCATGCAAAACGGGTCGTCATAAAGTCGTGAAAACGGTTGGAAGCAGAAGGCATAACACTGGGATTGAACGGAATGTGGGGTCATGAGCATTTGGTTCTTGGATCTGATCGTCGACCAAGATCAAGGAAGGAACAATAGAAAGTGTGGATAATGAAAATGATCATAGAAAGGAGGCGCATCACGTCGGGATACATTTCATCAGTGTAAACACTGTATGCCCACATCCCCAGAGGACCGCGATGAAGGGCATATGGGTGAAGCCACACAATGAAAAGCCCATAGTCAAAATCCCGACCAAGAGCATGGCGCTCTAAGCCTGCCAGCCATCATCCAACAACGGAGACCGCATAGTATATGCGCTCCTGCTCTGAACCCACCTACCCAGCACTCACTCACTTCACTCCTTCTTCACCTTCCCCTCTTCTTTCCTTTCACCCGTACACCTCCCCTTCACATCCCCCAACGCCTGCCCAACCTTGACCTTCTCCCCCCTCTCGACGCAAAACTCAAAATCGCTCGGCGCCTCAAACACGAGCACGATCGTGCTCCCCAAACAGAACCCGCCCATCTCCTGCGCGGGCGTGAGCGGCTGCCCGTTCAGGATGGGCGAGGCAAGGGTGTAGACCGCTTCGGTGTACGTCCCCGGCGGGGGTGGTTTGCCGCGGAGGTTCGTTCGGAGGGCCTGTCGGGAGAGCGCGAGTGAGTCACAGCCAAAGGTCAAGCGAAACGGGTGAGAACAGCCCAGAAACAAGCCAAGGAAAAACCCCGGAACCACAACCCACCTGATCGAAATTAACCTTGATACTCCCCACGTTCGTCGCCCCGACCGGCACCATGCTGAAAAACCCATGCTTCCACCTCCCGAGCAGCGCCACCCTCTCATTCAGCACAAACAGATTCTCCAGCCTCCTCGCCATCCACGGGCTCACGCTAAACAGCTCCCCCGCAAAATGCCTCCTCTTCTCGACCACCCACGCCGTCGGGCTGTGGAACCGATGGTAGTCCCCCGGCGCGAGGTAGATGACCGTGAAGAAGAGCGAGTTGCCCGGGCGGATGTTGGCCGCGCTCGACGAGCGACGGTGCGATTCGAGGTCTTTGGATGGATTTGGGACGCCCATTGAACGTGCGACCGAGACGTCGTGCTCGAGCGTTTCGGAGAGGGGACGGGTGGGCTCGACGACCGAGGCGTCGATCCGCTTGCCGTACTTCTTGCCCGAGTGGCCGTGCGGCTCGAAGTCTTGGTCTTCCCCGCCCGAGGCCGAGCCTGAGCCTGGGCCTGAGCTGGTCGAGGCTTGAGTTTCGGCTCCGCCGTTGACGTTGGGGAGGGCAGCGCCGTTAGGGACGCCGTTGGTGGGTGTGGAGGTTCCGGAGGACGTGCCGAGAAGCTGTTCGAGGCTGTATTCGATGCCGTTGACGTTTGCGAATTCGTGGTGGTCGAGGACTGGCATATCTGGGTGATTGACGGGCTTGACGATGCTCGGTTGGGGCGAGTTGGGCCGTTCGACGCCGAGGAGGGCGTCGAGGGAGTAGGTTATGCCCTTGACTTGTTCCACTCGTAGGTCTGTTATGGTGCCAAAGTGTAGGACTTTGCCGTCTGCTGGGCTGACCTATAGAAAAAGCCGATCTATGCGTTTGAACAGACAAAATAGACGATTACTCACGAGAACGGTGTCGGCGACAGGTCGAACGCCGTCTTTTAGCCTCCGGTAGAAGAAATCCCCCAAGCTAACGTATTTCGTCAAGTCCGAGTGTTCGATTTCGTCGAGATTACATCCAAAAGCGTAGGCGTATATGCGAAGACCGATTGGCCTGAACCACACAGGGAGTTCGAGCGAATTGACATAACCCCATAATCGCGACATATTGCGCAGCGGAAGAGCACCCAGAACGTGAACCTATGAACCATAAAGTAAGTTACAACCACGGCCATTGAGCGCCCCGATCGAGATGTGGGTATGAATGTGACGTACCTGCCATGGACCTTTGAGTTTGATGATTTCATTTCCATCCTCGTCGACTTGAACCTCCTTGCTGGCCCGCCTCGACTTTTTCCGGAATTGGATGACGACCAAAAGCAGGGCGCCGACTGCTAATGGGAGCGGGTACCACTTGATGGGTGTATCGGTCCACGCGTTCAGTACTCTCTCTGCACGAAGAAAGGAAAGGAGAGGGTATGAGTATGGAGAGTCACGCCACGTACGCCGCGCGAAATAGGCAAGTCACGGTAGACGGCAGGAGTTGACTTACTGTAAAACGGCAGTCCCTTCACCAACGCACTAGCAGGAATCGACCCATTGCTCGCTCCTTCACCTGTAGCAGCCTGTGCACCCTTTGCCGTAGTGGAATAAGCTCTTCTGAGCCCAACACCTCGAACCGTCTTGATCAAAGCGGAAGTTCTATTGGTCCCATGGACCCAGCATTTGGCTATTGCGGATGATGCAGACGCGGAGGAGGCGTTGATGACTCTTGATGCTGCGTAGAGTGGTTTTTTGCCCTTGGTGAGTATGGTTTTTCTAGAGAAGAGCATGGTTGTGGTGTGAGTTCTCGGATGGGATCAGACGGAAGAGAGAAGGGCTATAGACAGAACATGAACTGGTAGCAGCTTTAGCGAAATAGATAGGAGAAGCAGGAGGTACGACAGAAAGGGAAAGGCGTTGCGGGGAATATGAAATTGGGTGATGGGAACGGGGGAGAACGGGGAGGAGGGAGGAGGGATGGACTGGGATGGTGGTGGTCGAAGGAAAGAGAGAAGAGAACACTCGAAATTCACAATAATTCAGGGATAAAATGCACGTAATAAAATTATTGTGTAAATTTAACTGACGAGCTTCTGCCCATCGGGCTTCCCGCCGCTCTGCTCAGTCTGAGCATTTTTACGCGGGCTTGTCGTCTGTCTCGCTTTCACTCGCTTGCTATGCGTCTTTGAAGGCGCAGATTGGGTCGTATTGCGTCTGGCGAGGACGAGAGCACGGCGCCGGGGTGGCCAATATCGGAAGCGCAGTGTTGTGGCGAAAACGTCCACGGCTCGGCGTGTCAAACACATGACGATCGCACAACACATCCAAGCTCACATCCCTTGGCTGCTGCGTCGTGCTGGCACAGCTCCTGCACCCCTCCATGTCACCAGACTCCTGGTGCAGAAGCACTACGCCACAGCACCCCAACACCGTACTTTCAAGTCTAGATCTAAACACAATTCTCCCACTTGGGCGTTTACCTTGCAACTGCTGCGGTCTGCATATCCCCAGATGTTAACAACGTCAACGTTTGCGAAAATGATAAAGGCGTGCGACCGTATGGCGCTCGTTTTCATGTGAAATTGCACGATCGGGTCCCTGGCTTGTGGCCTTGAGGCTCAGGTTGGCAACTCGGCACCACGCTCCCCTAGCCCCTTCAGGGTTTGTTTGGAAGCTGCCTCAGATCTTGAATTCAATGCCGCCGTAGTCATGCCCTTTCACTCATCGTGGCCGAACTTCCGTGGTGGTGTCCTGCAGGCGATTCGAGAGTGAGCATGTGAGCATCACTCTGACAGTTTGTGTGCTGGTCGGCGCAATCTACGCCCGATTGCGCGATCGCAAGTCATAACCTCAACAGTAACGACGAGTCATCATCACCAATGATTACGATGCTTCTAGGCGACCTCTGTGTTCTTTCTCTATGCACTATCGCTCATGCTACGATTCGAATGTATATCGTATTGTATGTGTTCAGTTAGGGGATGGACAATGCGGTTACACGAAAACCTGAGAGGAAGATAGCCTATGTGTGTACATATAACGGGAAGGAAAGCCATCGAAACGACGGAAAAGACACAAACTAAATATGGGGGATATAGTCAGCCCATTTGACGTTTTGAAACGCAGAAGAGGGAAGGTTGCGAAGGGCGAAAAGAGGTAAAACCAGAAGAGCAATGCGAGCGAAAGTGTATGCGACAATTCCTATAATCAACAAGACGGAGACCATGGCTATTTTGACATACTGTAGGACGACACTTGCATCGTCATCATTTTCTAAAGATACAGCAATAGCTATCCCGCAAGTGATTAGTATCGGCTCAACGGTAACAATAATCGAAGAAGCTCTCCATATGTCGCGTTCAAAATTAGTAGAAAATTCAAAGTTCCATCCGAAGACATGAATGCCGCCAAAGAGGACTCCAATTAGTATAGGAAGAAAGAAGTTTCTCAAACCTTCTCCTTCGGGTATTGGTCCGGTGTATTTTGAACCAACAGATGTGGAATTACTGACCTCTTCCATTCCTGCCATCTCACCCAAGGGGAAAAAAATGGCGTTGAACGGCTTCTTGAGCAGCCACTTCCAAAGCAACCCCAAAAATGACTTCCGACTCATATCCTTCTTTATTCTCATCCAAATACTATCCTTCTGCTCTTTCTGCCTCCCCGTCCAGCCAATCCACAACCCCATGTACCTGTCAGATACTCCAAGGTTGTTCTTTGGAATCTTTATCGGCCCACTCGTCCGACTCCCGTCCTTCTTGAAGTAGATCGGATACTCCGCATTCAACGGCTTGTTCCACCAGACAAAATACGTGATAATATTCAGCGTCGCAAACGCCAAAGTGACCAACTCGAGCTCTGTGACGACAAGACCCTGAGCATGACGAGCGATGCACTGGACCACAAACCACGAAGTCTGCATGACGACGACGAGTTTGCTGAGGAGATCCCCTTTGGCCTTGTCCTGTATCTCCTCCTCTGAGATCGTCGGGAATATTATTCCCTCTTTTATCGTCTGTCCACCGAGCTGGGGGTTCCCGTGCTCGTCTATCGTCACCACCTTGAACTCGTTCCCATCCTCCCGCATCAATCCGCCCATGATGACAAAGTAGGCATGGGTCATCGTCCAACCATGACCTATAGCGTCTCGGTCCGTGAAACCTTGCTAGCTCAACGAAACACCACATACGTCGAAACCTCTCTACAATCCTCGATGCGACGAACCGCTGACTCATAGCGTGCATGATGATAGCCTCCGGCACGAGCAGCGTGTATATGCTCATGGACAGCTTCTCCCACATCCTCTGCCTCTTTGACGCGTTCCTGTCGGGCATGTTGTGATGGATGGCGACGTAGGTGCAGACAAAGACCGTCCCGAGGCAGTTCCAAACCAGCTCGGACGTCGATCGAATCCTGGACGGATCGCGAATGCAGTCTGACACGGCGACGAATGCGGTGAGCACGGGAGATGAGGGAGGGACTGGATTGGC
>KB722736.1:0-85228 GCA_000349905.1 Volvariella volvacea V23 | reverse complement strand
GGGAGGTAGGGGCTCGGGGATTGGATGCGCAAGCGTGCGTGAGAGGAGGAACACGAGCAGCGCTCCTAGGAACATCTTTGTTCTAGGAGATGTCGATTAGAGGGAGTGGTGTTTAAATAGGCTCACTGCGGGCGTCTATCAGATAGACCGCACGTTACCAAAAACGGGAAGAGGCGCACGGCGTTGATATGCAGAGCATAGCCTGACCATTCAACCTGCCCAATCCCTCAGAGACTTCGAAGTCATCCCAGATGCAGCCCCAGAGCCCAAAAGGTAACGGCTTCAGGTGCTAACAGAGTATACAGCGTCACCTTAACTTTATGCCCTGTCTTTTCTGCATAGGATACATTTCGCTTAAGCATACTCGGGGTGACTGGCGACGTAGATACATACTAGGATAGTGCCAAGACAACTGTAGGTGAGTTACCATATGATGCGCATGTTGGGTGCAGTGAAGAGAGATTGGTGAGGATGAGGGAAGCTGAACGAAGGGTGGGTGGAGTCGGTAGGACTGGGTAGAGTGCCGATGGCAGTCTGCCACAGGCTGAGAGCACCTGTGCGCAAAGTACTTGATCTAACGAGAGGAGAGAGACAAAGCAAGTCCCTGACGTACTATAATATATGCTATTCACCCCTACTATCAAACTGCGAGGGGTCAAACACGCCGTCTTGGAGCTCACCCGGATCGCCATTCCAGGCAAAGGCCCAAGCGACCACGGGAAAGCTATCCCCTTCCAGCAGGACAGAGACATTTCGGGACTGGTATTTCTCCCCATAATATGCCCGTAGCCGTTCCAAGTCATTCTCATCGCCAAACCAAGCCTTGCCTTCCAGAGTCACAAACGGCCTGGTTTCCGAAGGCACTAGAGCTGGAAGCGGTCCCCACATCTTGATCTTGAAGGCACGAACTGTAGAGCTCCGATATTGGGGCTCCTCTTCAAGCCCAAATACTCTCTTGAGGACATGGGGAAGAGCTAGTGCTCCGTATAAAAAGAAATATCGCTTCTTGATTTCACGTTCAGGAGGGGGAATAATGCCCCGTTGGACAAGGCCGTGAATATACATGCGATACGCCATTAGAGACTCACCAGGTCTGTATGGCTCTGGTTCAAACTGATCCGGCATGATAGGAGAATAAGAGGAAAAATGGTGGTTTGCATTGCGGCATTGCGGGCCGCTAACCGATCGTTAGCCGCTTGAAGCCGGCATTTAAACAAAAGGTTGCTTCCTACCCACCACCCACCACCACGATGAATAGCGCGGAGCAGCCAAGGGAACAGCGTCAGCTTTCTCCCATCGAGAAATGCCCTAACGAAATCCTCGATCGCATCGTGGAATACCTTCAATACTTCCTGAACCAGGTCCCAGGTCCTGAGAGAAAGAAGCAAATGCTCGCTCTGCGCCTCGCAAGTCGTCGATTGAGCGCCTTTCCCATTCGATTTATAGTAAACGGTAGTCAATTCTCATGGTATATTGAACCGGGAACTGATCCCTCACCTTGGCGAATTTCTGGGTATGGCCATCGTCAGGCTAGGCAGCCAGCTCCAGAGATCTTCATTCCATACATCACATCTGTCGTCGTTTCTTTGTGTTTCACATGGCATAGTGCCCCAAACAACGATCCCCAGGGTGTTCTAGATCAGCTAGGCTTGTTCTGGGACGAGCTGCAGAGATACTCATCGATGCACTCCCTCCGAGTTGTCTGGGATGAGGAAGGTGCAAGGAGCTTGCAACATGCCGCCTACCGATACCTTAGCGATCGACTCTTACACACCGTTCATCAGGCTACCAAAGGCCATCTCTCACATCTGTATTGGTCGCTTCCACTGGGTTTCCAATTAGTACGACCTATACACCTATCTCTTTCATCGTTTCACAACCTACGATGCTTGGAGCTTCGAGTGTTTGATGAATATTACCACAGCTCTCGAAGAAACCAGGAGGAACCCCAGTGTCTCTCCGTACTCGGCGATCTCATCCTCAGAAATCCAGGACTTCGCACTATATCCCTTAATTCCAATAGTGCGTATCTATCGTGTAGTTTGACGGACTTATTCCCCGTTGGACCCAATGAACTTGCAATTGAGGACATTTGCATTAGAGGTGTTCGAACCCCTCTACTCGCCCCTTCCCACACCTATTTCCCCGCTTATACGAATCCAAGTGGATACAAGCTGAGGAATTTGAGAAGTATTTCTATCAATGCCACAGGCTGGCGTGAAAATCGTATAGACCTGGATGGTCTTTGGCGCGTAATCATGGAATCCGGTGCTCGCTTACAGGAACTATCCCTTCACTTCGGCATCTCCGATACGCTGATGAAATACCTCTCCCAATATGAAGGGCTCGTGAAGGCAGAGTTTCATATTGGGATCCCTCCTGCTTCTGGGTTTCCCTCCCGTGCGTCTTTCATAGAGGCACTTACACGACACGCACCTTCACTCACCTCCTTATCCATCACTTCCGATACACTCTGGAATGATAACGACCCTCTTTGGGAGAACGTGGCGATAGATCTCACGTCCTGGCCTGTCCCATCGCAGTTTTCAAATCTCGGGTTCCTCTCCGTTATTACCCCATCAACCCTAGAGCTCAATGCAAGCAATCTCAGAAGCATGGTCGATTATGCCACAGAAATTCCCCAACTGAAAGAACTGACGGTTGATTGGTCATTTGTGGGTCCGAATTTAGTGACCAATCTTCGTCCTTTTATCAGGGACATTGGCAGGCAAGTGCATATGAAAGGGTGCAATTGGAAGGTCATTAAAGTTAGGGTGGGCGAGTACGGTGAGGTAAGCTGGGAAACAGATCCTCCGTACTTGGAGGAGGGATGGATAGAGGAGAAGGACCATCACGTTTTGGATGACTTCCTGTTCGCATGCGAAGATTTTTGAGCAGCCCTCAAATAGCTCAGACGATGAGTATTAATGACATATGCTTGGTGTGTAATCCAGATCGTTATCTGTACCATTGGAACTCGTGTGGAATACCATCAAGCCAATGCGGCGAATTGCCTCTGGTTGGGCTACGGGCTTTGCTATTTGCATCACTTTCTCTCAGTTCTTAAAGTTCAAAGCTCCAAACACGTCCCATAATGTCATCACCCGCCCACTACACACGAATTAAGCATTATTCAGCGACTCCATGATTTGTAATGTGAGGCGGCACTAGGACAAAGGAATTGACTCTGCAGTCTGATCATGAGGCTCACCTTTAACAGCATGGCGCCTCACTTGGCTTTTCCGTTGGACCCACAGGCTGACATAATTTCGGCAATAAGCCACTTATAAACCTCTGATGAAGTCGACCTCACTCCCCGCCACAGCACACCTACTACCATCATGGAACCATTTGAACCAGAACCATACAAACCCGGCGAATCGTTAATGGCCTATCGCATGTATATCGCAAGTTTAGTTCACGACGGCCTCATTCCCCCTCCACCACAAGAATGGCCAACGTACTTCTTTTTCTACGGTACACTGGCTCTTCCCCATATCCTGAAACAGGTGTTACAATTGGACGAAGAACTCGAATACAAGAAGGGTAGAATTCTTGGCCGCACAATCAAGATGTGGGTTCATACCCTGCCTTGGTGCCATTAGAATCAAATCCACCTGTCGAACTTGAAGGCAGGGTTTGGTATGGGGATGAAGTTCGAGACCTAGATCGGCTGAAAATGTATAAAGGTGCAAGCTACAAAGCTACAAAGGTTAGCATCATGTTGGAGGGTGACCGATATCCGGTAGTAGGATGGAGATCCAAGCGAGCTCCAAGACGGCACTTTTGATCCTTCCAAGTTCGCTGAGAAGAGTTCATAGGTCATGGGGATGTCATAGTGAGTCAAATTCCTCTGTTTCCCTCTTCATGCCACTCATCTCAAGATATACTGAAAGCTGTGATGCACACCCTTTACTCCCCCCCCCATAAGCGCTCTACCTCTTATTCTTTCACACATTCATCTGCACCCCCCGTATTCCTCTAGCTCAGTATTGACAATTCATTACTTCATCTTATGTTTTTTGTCCATTTTAAGGCGTGCCACATCCGTAGGGAGCAAAAAGTGCTGAGCGCTATCATCAATATGTATTTTATCATAGTACTGCTAGTTCTTTATAGGTAGCCTGATATACGTGGTTTAAAGCCTCAAGTTTAGACCGCCTCAGTAGGACTGAGACAATCACATATCATAAGTGTGGAGGCTGACGAGTATACTATTTAAACAATAAAAGTAAATGTGGCCAGGTCTATGAGGTTGTGTGGTAGGGCTTGGGAAGTGACGCGTGGACGTGCAGCTGTATTTGTCTAACGCTTGTGAGGTGGGTGATCAGTCTATTCATAAAGGGGAACTCCTGGAAGTTCCCTTATCAACAAGAATGAGAGGCCACTCGATCGTCAGCGGTTGCTCCGGGTGCAACGTACAAAAATCGCTTTTACTTCTGGTATCAAATCCCGACACCTACCGTATTTGGACATAGGCGCCGAATGTGCCATATACAATGCCGGGACTGAGGGGCTTTGTGAACAAAGCAAGTCCAAGCATTCCTTGAGGCGAGTACGAGATCCACACTGGGATAGGGCCCGGTACTTATTTGTGGCAATAGTGAGGGAGAACAAAAGGTGTTCCGACTGAGCGGCATTGATCGAGCTAGTAGAGTGCCAGAGCCGCCACTACCTGTTACCATCATCAGCGCCTACAATGGCCCCCATCGAGCATCCCCAAAGCCGTTCTTCCCCCATCGAATCTTGTCCAAACGAGATCCTCATCAGGATTCAGGAGCACCTTGAAGGTATCCTTGTGATGCCCGAATAGCAGCTTACCTTACGCCTCGTAAATCGTCGCTTTAACGCAATTTTCACGCAACTGGTCATCCAAAAGCGTCATTTCTCGTGGTGCATTCAACAAAGGACACAACCAGAGTATCCGGTGTGGCAAGTCTATGATCCTACACGTACTCGACCGAGAAACCCAGCCCCAGAGGCCTTTATTCCGTTCATTCATTCGATCTCCATCAGCATCAGGATCGCTCTAGATCTGCCTACGCACCCGAACGGAAGCCCACAGCCTGTCGTCGATCAACTGGGCCCGTTTTGGAGAGAATTGCAGCGACATTCCTCCCTTCGCTCCCTTTTCGTTCAGTGGGAGGACAAAAGTGTGGCAAGCCCACATGTGCTCTACAGGTGTATCAGTGACAAGCTTATGGAAACGGTTCATCAACTCACCGGAGGTCGTCTCTCTCTCTTAAACTGGCAAATCCCGATTTCGCTTCAATTAAACCAACCTCTATGTCAACTCCTTCCGACGTTCCACGATTTGCAAAGGCTCGAACTTCGCGCAGTACGTGGATTTGTTGGGATACCACAAAGCACGCCTATGCCTAGGTATCCTTCATTATTGGGGAACCTCCTTCTCCGTCACCCATGTCTCCGTTCGATTTCTCTGACGTGCGAAGTTGCATATCCAACCTGCAAGCTGGAGGACCTATTCCCTGTAGAATTTGATGAGCTCGCTCTCGATACCATTAAGGTCCAGGGAACACCACCACATGCCCGCTGTAAACTTTATCTTCACGCTTCCACTCATTCGCAGCATAATTTGAGGAACCTACGAAATGTCTTCATTAATTCCACTGGTCTCCCGAAAGAAAATACGGATCTCGATAGCCTTTGGGCTACACTCAAGCAGTCCGATACTCGCCTGAAGAATCTATCCCTTCATTATGGAATCTCTGATGCACTAATGGAGTACCTCTCTACATATGGAGGATTGGCACAAGGAGAATTCCACATCGACATCCCTCCCACCCGAGGTTTCCCTTCCCATATCTCCTTTACAGGGGCTCTTCTGCGACATGCAACATCACTTACTTCCCTCGTTATAACCGCCGCCGCACTCTTGGATCAAAATAAGCCCCGCTGGGAAAGCATGGCATTCAACCCTTTAATCTGGCCGACTCCGTCATTGTTTTCGCGTTTGAGATACCTCTCCATTATCACCCAGCCAGCTTGGAAATTCAATACAAGCAATCTTCAACACCTTCTCAACTACGCCACTGAAATAGCTCAACTCAACGAGTTGCAAATCAATTGGCCATCCCCGCACTGGAACGTGACGAGCTTCACTCGTTTAATTCAACAGATTGCGGGGGAGGTTTATGTGAAAAGGTGTAAATTGGAAGCTATAAGGGTTGATGTAGGTAACGACGGCAGAGCAAGCTGGGAAATTGTTTTTCCACCCCCAAGCCGGGAGGAAGCTGGCAGGGGGGATTTTCTATTGGACGATTTTGAATTGATACTGAATGACTATTCTCTGTGGTTGTAGACGAAATTTTATATCGTATTCCCTGAGTAGTTACCTGAATTTATCATCGCGCCCCAGAAAGCCATCTGTCTCCAAGCATGCTATGCATCTACATTGAGATAAGTCTTCCTTTGATCCCTCAGAATTCGTCGACCAGAATGAATAGTTGTTGAGCACAGTGCATTTATCGCATGTATCGAGCTCTCACACATGATCGAGGCGTGTTGCGACCTGCAGAGCGTGTACGGTTGATCATGGTAGTAGAGCGAGCCGGGGGATGGACTCCACGCCACTGAGCTTGAAGGGTGTGGATAGGAAGGAACAGGAGTGTTTTCAATTAGACGAGTTTGCAGCAACAGATATGTGCCATGGCGACTTTGAGCAAAGAACACAAACCACCTATGTGAAATATGTCATAAACTATTTGAACTACCATACCCTGGGTAATCAAGAGGCTACTGCACACTCCCACCTAGCTTGAACCAGCAATTTCCACATCAAACGCCTCTCAGTTTGATTCCAGAGCGCAAGCCCCACCAAAAGCGAAGCCAGCATCATGGGTGCGGCATTAGCCGAACACGCCTCGCGCGTCTTCTTTCCCTGATCTTAACTACTATGAGCACGCACAATGGCCAACAGCAGGCAGCACCAACTGTGGTCCCCCTCTATCGAAAGTTTCCCTAGTGAAATCCTCGCCGTCATTCAGTAACACCTCACAGACGCCCTCTCACCGTCGGATGCAGTAAAACAGATGCTCTTCTTGTGTCTCGTAAACCACCGTTTCAACGCCTTTTTCACGCGATTCGTCGTCGACGGGCGCACTTTCTCGTGGACTGTTGGCCAGGCGATAGAAGTGATGCACACGGGGCAACCAATATGGCAGGCCTACAATCTCAGTCGCGAGAGAGACAGGCAGCCAATCCCAGCGGTTTTTGTTCCCTTCATTTCATCTGTCTCTATTGAATTCGACTTTCCCTCCCTTGCGTACCAAGCTGATCGCCAACAAGTCATCAATCAGTTAAGTCCATTCTGGGATGAAGTGTAGCGATACTCCTCTATTTGCTTTCTCAGCGTTGATTGGAACGACAGGGGCGTGATGAGCACACAACACCCATATGAACTGTACAGATCGCTCGGCGATAAGGTCTTGGAAACGGTTTACCAAGCTACAAGACATCTCTATCACCTACATTGGAAGGTTCCGGCGTGGCTTCAATCAAGGCAGCCGCTATGTTTATTCCTTCCAACGTTTCAGAATTTACAAAGCGTCGAGCTTCAGACGTACGATGGGAAAATACCCCAATATCCTTCACTTTTGGGGGATCTAATCCTCCGCAACACGCGCCTCCGTTCTCTATCCCTCATAAGCAACACCACACAACCACCTTTCGAATTGGAGGACTTACTTCCTGTTGAACTTGATGAACTCGCCCTAGAAACCATTTAGTTAGAGGGAACGCCTCCACGATGCACCCTTTGGAGCTCCCATACTCACCTCCTTCCTTCTGCACCTCAAAAACTGAGAAACCTCACAAGCCTTTGCATTACCATCATCGATGGTACGTATTTTTTGTCTTCCACGGTGTTAACTTGGATGATCTCCTTGTCTTCACTAGTCGGCGTTCTATCCATCTTGGTGCATGGAATTTCCAGTTCTCTACCCACGTTGAACGCGATTTGTGGAGAATATCATCCATCATTGTTGCTGTCGAGCCTGCCATTCTCGCTGTATCTCAGATCCTTAATTGGCTGCATGATAAATATCCTAGCCATGTAGGCATGAGTCTTTAATTTGGATTTTTTTTGCACCTGTAGCTATTCTGGCGGGTATTGTTGGACCCATTTTTACGTCCCTGCTCGCGTTGCCCTCCTCGTCTTGCCCTTCCACCCAGCAAAATGTCCAATGGTCCGACTACATTCCCCATATTTAGCTACGTCTTCAAGCTCTTCCTTTGTTTGTTACTTCAATATCAACTAGCTTACCGAATATTTGCTGACTATAATCATGCCCTTACTACTTTTTCTTCTCTCGTTGCATTGTCGTTGCAGCTGGCCTACGTCGTAAACGTCTTGTTTATACATGCATATGGAACACTTCATTTAGTTCGTTTCTCTCATCTCCCTAACCATCTACCATATTTGTGTTACTATCTTGGCATCACCGTGTTATGCCCTGGTATATATGACCGGCGATTCCGCTGTGTGATGCAAATCATGGCGAGAGCGGCGGGCAGGAATGGCATTGGCGATGCCTAGCAACTCACCTAGCACCCTCGGGGTTCAACTGTTTCTGTAGATCTAGAAGATGACTCAACAAATGCGTTCTCCGATTCGGAAGACAAAGCGAGGAATAGTCCTAGCGAATGTGTAAACCTGGAGGCTGCGGCGCGGCATCTCCAATGGGGCCACGGTCCAGCCCAGGCACATTATGTGCGTTCCTTCGCGCACAAGAAGGAACAGAAATCAATAAAGGCTCACAGAAACAAGGTTACAGTCCGGAATGGATTCACCACCTCCACCCTAGTGATCGAGAGAACGATAGAAAATTATTTTCTACCTTCAAAAAGTAAGCTGGATTGCCATGTGAAATTTGAGAACTAATTCTACCTCTTCTACTTTGAGGTCTTCTGTTTAAACGATGAGAAATGCGTTGATGCATTTGTGCAGAGGACATGACAAATGCGACTATGCTCCAACCCTGCTTAGACAAATTTGGAGGCAAGTTTGACGTCCAATAACCCTCGCGGCAGTAAGTGCCCTAGACTAGAGCTACTCAGGCAACACAAGCCGACTTAATCAATTGCCACTAGCGAAATCGGTTCCCCAACGTCAGTCACCATTGCCGATCGTGTCCCACAACCACCGTAGAAGCGGCGGTGGCTTGCCTATGGCTACAACTTACAAATGTCCTATCACATCTGATTGGTGCAATGTTTGAATGGCATCCATATACTCGACTCCCTGCTTTGGCGACCATCAGAACCGAGCTGTGGGTCCACTTCACAAGGGGCTCCTCTAAAGTTTCTCTCCGCGCGCTTCTGTAAATCTGACAGGCCTAGAACCCCCATCGGCGGTGTCAGATGTGCATGACCTTCCCTCAAATCAGCCTCTGAGGAACGGACGCCCGGCTGTTCAACAAAGGGCAGAACATTACTCTTTCTGCCCCCATTAATTCAACCCTTTGGCAAAAAGGAATTCCATTGAGGCGGGAATGAAGAGCAGCCCCTCTGCAGTAGACCGTCGCTTCTATCTGTTCAATCTATCCTGAATTGCGTACAAATGGTAAGTTCATCTCTGCGCTAAAAACGACTTCCATTACATAGTAGCTTCAGTAGGGTCTTTATCACGCATTGCCGAGCACCAAAGTTCTTAGTGATGCCTGTTGCCAGTGTGCAGGTACACAAAGGGCTGCAACCTCGATTGGGAGACCTTTAAGCAGAGCGCCCATCCGAGAGCACAACAGTCGTTCTTTGCTCCCTCTTCTATCTGTTGCTGCCCCGGCGCACATAACTGCCACTAGGTGAATATGGGAGACCCAAGCCTCTCCTCGACGTTCGTCAAACCTTCATCTATTAGCTGGCGCGCAGTTAATTAATCTTTATCATTCTATCGTTCTAGTGCAGGTGCCATGGTTTGTGTCTCCCCCACAATGCCAGTGTAGTATTCGAAGTAAATATGACCTAAATTCGTATAGCTACTGGGAACGGCTTTCAGCTGGTGCTTCTATGGGTGTTTGTTTGCGCAATTTTGTGAGTAAATTTAATTTTCATCTGGGCTCGTCTCACCAATAGCTCGCAAGACACCTATTATACCACGCCCATCACACCTCAAGATCCTGTATGGCTCCTTGGCACAGGTACGCCTCTCGGATTGAAGGGCGGGCTCGCCGTTCCTCACATACCACAGTTGGCTTTTTGTGCTTCCTCGAAGGCGCGTTCACGCTGGTAATTACCCACTCAACCTGGTCGTATATCGTGGTTTCGCATAAAGGAGGCCTTTTGCTACAAGGGCCGTGGACGGCATCTGTGGGCCCAGCCATCACGGGTTTAGGTACTTCGTTTCTTTGGTCTGGAATTTCTCAAAATCGCAACTATATCTCGTGTTATAAGTGACGTGTATGGTCCAAATCTTCCTTTCCCGGTAATCCCTTCCGCAAGAACCGTTAAAATAATGCTAACTTTATCATAGGAGAATATACAACCTCTCAAAGATGTCGCGGAAGGGCCTTTTTATTGCTATCGTAATTGTCTTGGTGAGTATGGATGATAATCGTCTGACATAAGTCTTGACAAATTCCCAGCTCGCCTTGACTGAAGTAATCCTGTCCTTCGTCGTATCAGCCAAGGTTCTCTTCCCTATTAATGTCGGCGTTATCCTTATCAATGTTGGTCACATGAAGTTTTTCCAGGCAAACTTGGGGCGCAATCCAAAGCATTTACTCAAAGCTTTGAATATAACTTCAGTGCGTACTGTCATTTCGTTGATGTCGACATGCCGTTCACAACGAATGATAGGTTTCGCTCTCTCTTTCGTTGGTTTGTGATAGCATTATCACAATTAATATGATCATTCTTGTATGTCCCATTATACAACCGTAATTAATGTATTCACACCCGTTTACAGCTTCGGCGCGCCAAAAACACGATAACTGGTGCCCTTGATAGTAAAATAAATGGATTCATCATCAGGAGCGTTGAAACTGGCGCTGTAATTACTATAGCTGCCTCGTTGTCGTTGTTCTTCTTTGTGCGATACCCATTATCGCCACTAGCTACTATTCTGTGAGCTTCTCTCCCTCGTCAACGACCTCTTTTCACCAATACATTATCTCTTTTACCCTCGCAGGATGTACTCAGTCAACAGGATATAAGTCTTGTGCTGCCCTGTATTAATAACAGACCTGGGCCCATACAATGTTTTGATAGCTATGCCATGACCTTGCTTGCATCTCTCAATGGCCGCAAGCGCTCGCCAAGGAGCACCCAAGGACACATCTCGACTGTAATAATTTAATGTACCTAGTCTCTAAGGAATATGGACAGCGTACCATAGGTACAGCATCTGTGCTTTTACTACATATATTTAGTATTCAGATACACCCAAGAGGGAACCCGTTCGAGAGGGACAAGAATATTTTCAACTGAGCAACTCATTTTGTGATCTGCTCAGATAAAGACGAACGGTAACCACCCCAACTCGTTTGACTCTACTGGGGGAGAAACTGTGTTGGGTAGAAGTGCAATATTAATCGTAAGATCCAAATGTCCATTTTTCGGTATTCCTGGGGATTCAGCACTTCCAAGATTCAATCGTTTCCATTGAGAAGATGCGTAATTAGAGTCAACAAACGCTCTCTCCAATTTGGGAGACAAAGCAAGGACTAATGATGTGGAATCCGATGTACAAAGTAAGGAAGTTACAGCAATTACATCTGGTATCAAGCAGCTGAGCCCTGATTCCAGCAATCAGATTCATGATCTCCATCCATTTTCCTGATAAAGTATACGCATTGAGCCTGAGCAAAAAACGACATGCTCATCATCACAGTCCTGACTACGAAGAGGGTCGGTGTGTACACAGGAAGTGTGGGCAGCTCATCTGTGGTCTATATGACACTGTAAGCACGGAAAAATGACCAAGAAGACCCAATATACCATTATAAGCTAGGTTCACCATGCGGCTCCATGAAATGTGAGGGATCAAAGGTCCCATCCTCTAGCTCCTCCGGATCGCCATTCCAGGCAAAAGCCCAAGCAACAACAGGGAAGGTATCACCTTCCAACAAGATGGAGACGTTTCGTGAGTGATATTTATCTCCTTCGTATTCTCTCAGTCGTTCTAGATCGTTTTCATCTCCAAACCAGGCTTTTCCTTCAAGATTCACGAAAGGCCTGGTTTCCGAAGGTACAAGTGCTGGATATGTACTCCACATCTTGATAGCAAATCCGCGAACAGTAGCATTCCTATACTCGGGATCCTTGTCCAGTTTCAAAACCTCCCTCAAGACGTGAGGGAGGCAGAGTGTGCCATAGAAAAAGAAGTACCGCTTTTTTACCTCGCGAGGAGGTGGGGGAATGATGCCACGCTGAACAAGGCCGTGCATGTACATGCGATGCGCCATTTTGGGTTCGCCTGGTTTATAGGGCTTTGGTTTAAAATGCTCCATGATGAAGATGATAGTAAGAGGGCAAGGTTAAAGAAATGCGACAGTTTTTGGCAGTTATATAGTGCAAGATTATGTCAGCCAGATTTCTTAATGCGACCAACCACCTTCTGCGTGCGCGTTGATCATGCTACACTCATCAGGCTAAACCTAAAACGCTCTCCTTATTCGACTTCCTTTACAATGCCGCCCTCTCACGATGAAGGCAAATCGGGTTGATTGCCACTGCTTGCTACACCTGTGGAGGCTCTGTTCAACAAAGAAAATAAGGTTGTGCGAGACACAAATACTGCATCAAAGCGCTAGTCTACTAAAGTTAGAACAAGGGCCAGCTCCCTAATGCTATTGTTAGCCTTTGTATTGTACTGCCTCTGTCCTTCGCAAGGGCTAACAGGAGCTCATCGCTACCTTATGCTGTGTTCCATATTTTGCAATTGCCTCTGGATTGATGGTGCCCCACCATGGATGGTGCTTAGCACGACAGCCCCACGCCTCTGAGGATATCACCAGTATCCTACACTCGAGGTCCTTCAGCTGGCACATTCGAGAATCAAATGCTGTATTTTCATACCAGAGTATATAAAGGAGAATGTACGAGATGCAGGTGCTTCAGCAATCACCTCTCTTCCTTTCTCATAGTCATTACTCACTCTTACCAAAACTCCACAAGCATAATTGAAAATCTCATATCATGGCTCCTCAAGCAGTATCCACCCAGCCAGCGCAATCTACACCCAACACTGATGCCGATCAACGCCCACAGGTACATGGTGTATTGGGATTGAGATGGAGCTTACTCTCAAGCCCAATTGGAAGAGGTTAGACGACCTAAGCATATCTTCTGTGCCATGGACCAAGGATAATGCTGTCAATGTGTTGCGCCATGTAATGAAATATACCTTTGACGATGAAAACCATAGAACCTCAACTAACTCACAAAGCCCCAAGTACGAAGATTGGGTAGTTGACACAGACGGAAGTATTTTTCCTCATACAGGATATCGTAGGTTTTTTTGTTTATAATCTACTGCACTGCACTCAATTTTGAATATAGAGGGCGTGGAGATCATTTCACCCATTCTGTTTACACACCGGAACTGGGAAGATTCTATCCACAGGTTGTGGGACATTATCCACCAATACTTCACTGTTAAACACAATGACTCGTGTGGAATGCATATTCACACCACTCCTCACACATATGAATGGGATTTAGATGGTGCTAAGCGCGTGGCTAAAATGGCTGTTGCGCTTGACCCTTTCATTGGTGCCATTTTGCCTGCAACACGACGTGGTAGCCCATGGAACCAGAGCAGCATTTATACCCCACGAATGAAGCACTTGCTCGCAGTTCATCAGGATGGTCTTCAGCGTGCGTGTAGCGAGATCGACACGCTAACAGATATACCAAGTTTGCTTCGATTCATTTCACCGACCCGGAATTTTGCATGGAATTTCCGCAATATGGACGGTGATGGCTGCAAAACAATTGAGTTCCGTCGGCCTCCCATGGCCAGCTGTAAAGAGGACGTTTTCAGATGGGTGGAATTCTGTCTGGCATTCTTGACAGCCTCCCAAAATGAAGACTCCTCTGCCAAATTCAAGAAATATGACATAGATGGTTTCGAATATTTCAAGCAAGTCTTAAAAAAGCATTGGCCCACATTGCACCGAGGGCACAGCATTGGTACGGATGCAGTATTTAAGGGTGCACCCTACTCTCGCAACATGACAAGAGAGCCAGACCTCGGCAGTGATGCACAACAAGAGTTATTCCGACAGAAATTGAATAAGGAGAGCAAAATTGAGAAGAAGTTCAAAGACCTTTTGTCACGCAAGCCTAAGAATTTGTGAAAAGAATGGTGTCTGTTGTATATAGATTCGTTTAGAATGCCCGCAAAGGATTTTATGGACATGTGCTATATTTCATACTACTTGTAGCCCTATTTTTGAGAATCAATGAGCATGTATTACTCGACTCGTATGGATAGAAATCAAGATAGGAAGTATATGATACCTGGGAAGCTAGGTGAGACCCAACCCCATTCTTCCTGGCGGGAAAATTATACTTGCCTCAAAAAAGGCTCCAAAATTTGCATACCTTCGTTGGATAGTTATACGGAGGGCTATCGTATTACCAGTATCATCCACACTACTAGAAGTCACTTCCGCGCCTAAATTGAGTCAGCTCGGACAGCTTCATATGCCCTCTTATCCCCAAAAACATCAACTTCGCATACTCAACTTTAGCCGAATCTAAATACCCCCACTTCACCTTCCCCACCAAGCAGAACCAACACGCAATGGCTAGCACGAAGCAGTACCAAAATTATTTTTTTCCATCGACCGTTGTCCAAACGAAGCTCTAGTTAGGATTCAGGAGAACCTTGAACGTATTCTGGACTCGAAATGATAAATCTACCTCGGAAGAGTGCGACAGATGCTTATCCTCCACCTCTCTTCTTTTCCACTGCAATCGAAAAAATGGTAGTCCCACCTCGAGACTCTTCCTGCTTCAGACCTGCCTTCCCATACTTCACCCGCAGACGCAGTTACACACCACGCATCCTCGCTTGTCCTCCTTTCTATTCTCTTCAGCACGCATTTAAAGCACAATGACCTACTTTCCCCCAGCAATTTTCAACGTCTGCTCGACCACGCCACAGAGATGCCCAAGCTTAGTAATTTGACGTTTCCACATTGGCTGGTGACGAATTGCAAATCTTTCGTCGAAGAGGTTAGCTGGAGTGTGAATCTGAGTGGGTGCGAATTGGAACGGATAGACATTTATGTAGGCAGACTGGGTATAGCAGTTTGGGAGGTGGACGCTTGAGCAAGTGGGTATAGAGACACAAGAGCGCTGTCAATTGGATAGTTTTCTTGTGTATATTATACCTAAGGCCTGAGAACTTGGCTTCGTAGGGCTATAACTACTTGCTCTGGTTCAAATAACCGCGCTCAGCTCGCTCGACTCTAGTGGGGAAGAAATTGTGTCAAGTAGATGTGCAGCATTAATCGTGAGGACCAAATTTTCTGCTTTCGGTACGGTGATGATCGCCACCACCCAGTCTATAAACGGAAGGAAAGCTTTAGACGGGGTGGGAATGACCAAACTCAACGCAAAAGAGCAGGCTCCAGCGAGCTCAACACAACCAAAACGATGTTGATCTCGCAGACCGTTCGGCGCCACAGAGACGCGCAGCACCGCGGATTGCCGGGTTGTTCCCACGCGACCCTATTGGGTTAAAACGTCGGCCACCTCAACGTTCGATCCCTGACCGACGTGAAATTTCCGATGGGCCGCTTAGTGCGTTCCTGGAAAAAGTGTCGCAAGCGAAAGGCAACAGGCGAATGAGAGGAAAAATGGTTTCAACCTGGTCGCTGCCAACTCCGTCTCTCCTTTTTTCTCTTGTCTTTTTCGCTCCTTGTGCTTTGCCAATCCTCCTTCCTTGGATTGCATCGCAAGCTCGTTTTGCAAGACCCTCTGTTCTTCGTCGCTCGTTTTATTGCTACTGGCTTGCCATTCGTCTCGGTGTCTAGACCTACGAACTGATAGCAACACCCTCAGCAACGTCAACTTGATTCCCCAACTGAGTAGCCCCATCGTCCCCGTCAATCTTCTCGACACCTCCGCTCATTCGATACAAGAATGGGAATCGAGTTCGGTTCCTTCAACTCAATCTGCGAAACCGCAGCTCTCGTAATCTGTCCCCTCGTCGGAGATGAATATGGTATAATACCCAAATGCTATAGCCGGAATGTAGACATTGGCGGTACACTCTTCTTCCAGCCATGTAAGTTAGCATGAGGATCCTGATGCGCTTTATATTGGATGATGGATGGGCCGAGGGGATGGGGGTTCGAGACTTGCATGGAGACCGTTTGCTGGGTTCGAGCTGGTTGGTTGCTTCCAAAGCAAAAGAGGGAGAATGCTCGTTGGAAGGCCGAGTCGAGTTCGCTGTCTTGTGCCTGTCACGCTGGGCTGCTGCAACGGACCCGCATGCGTATCCCCTCGGATTTCTTGGAGTTTCCTTCTACGCCTCCCGTTACTTCCAAGTTTAATTTCATCCAATCGTAATGCTGACGGTCATCATTACACAGCAACCTTCTTCGTCCACATACTCGCTATAATAATGACTATTATAATGATTGTCCACATCCGAAGCAAGTACACCGCAGTTGGTGCGTGCATTCGAATTAGGAACTTGGTGGATCATTTGGCTTATTATGTATTAGGTCGTAAGGAGGTCGTGATGTTCTTCTATATGTACGCCTGCATAGAGTTGTTGGCCATCTTCCTGGACAGCGCCATCATTCCAACAGCAAGTCCTGCATATCCCGTATGTAGTTTATCCATGCTCCCAAAAACTCGGATTGCTGACGTCGAAGTGTCTTGTACCACTTATCCCGCCCTTTGCCCACAAACTGTGGCACGGAATGCACGTATACGCGTCAACACTTGATGTTTACAGTGGTTCGCAGCCATATACACCGGCCTAGTCGCATCCACGCACTGCTGTCTCCTCGTCAACGCATTCGTAGGCTTCCAATTCGCCGAAGACGGAACTCCCCTTTCCCTCTGGGTAAACCCTTCCGTTCACAATTCGACCCACATCACCCACTAACCCCCCTTCTCCCCTGCCTAGTTCCTCCGCCTATCCTGTCTAGCCGTGTTCGGAATTTCATTCTTCATCGCCATCGCCACATTCCGCAACATGGTCGGTTTCGACAGAACCAAACCCCTCGGCCTCTGGATAATCTACATCCTCTGGCCCTTCGTCGTCTCCATCGTCTACTGCATCTCCCAGCTCGTCCTCGTCCTCCGCACCTTGGACGATAGATGGCCGCTGGGCGATATCGTGTTTGGGACGGCATTCTACGCCATCGGGTGTTTGATCTTGCTAGGCTTCAGCGCCAACGTTTGCGAGCACATCTCACACTACGTCGATGGGCTTTTCTTCTTCCACGGGTGCATGCTTTTGGCGGTTATGATGATTTACAAGTATTGGGACAGCATCACCGTAAGTCCACCTTGCCGAATGTCCTCAATTGAGATCAGATCGACTGACGACGATCAAACCATTCTCTTTACCCTTATCCCTGTCTGCCTGTCACGCTATTCATTTTTCCCCATTGACAGTGCGAAGATCTCGAATTCTCAGTTGGCAACAAAGCCGCCGTCTGGGAAGTCAAAGACCCCCTCCTCGTTTCAGGCGACGACGAAGAGGCGCCACAGACTCCCGGGTTCTACGGCGTGGGCGGGGGAAATCCCTCCGCGCAGAGCAGCTATCCCCCTTCGGCCGAGCGCTACTGATGCGCTTTTTTTGTTTTGCTCTTCGCCGTTTTTCTTTCTTCGGCTCGCTTGCCTCGCAATCTCGGTATTCGTGCACGCTCGCTTCCCCTCCCACCCGAGTGGCGCCACTCCGAATTTGCCATTAGCTTGTGATGTGCATCTATCGTAACTCGTTGCATATTGCGCATTATGACGAAGAACTACTTGACCTTCCTCCGCTGCCCCTTCTGTTCCACCCCACGGATCCCACGCTAACCGCTCTTCCCATTTACGACCATACCACCAACGCATCTCACAATCTCTTCCCACATTGACACTTTACCATCACTCACTGAGACTGGGAAGCAGATTGACACTCAAATAGAGCTAAAAGGACTCGAATTTGACTGAAATACGCGCATATATACGTATATTATAGCTTTTTATTGTAAGATATACCCTCTTTGGTTTCTTCGAGTAGGTTATATTGGATTGGACAAATGGTGTTAATACAAGTGGATATCGGATTACGATGAAGGCGTTCTCCATAGGAACGCCATGAAGCTGGACGCCTACGTGTTCTTGCGACCGCTAGCTATTGCTATGTTCTGCATCTGCGTCGGAGTCGCGCATCGCAAGAAAGTTGTTCAACCGAAAATGCTCTTGCGAATCTACGTCCATCTCCCCCGAGCCCTCGAGTGCACACGGGCAACTCATCTCCCACCTCGCACTGGCGCCGCTGCCTACCTCAACATCTACAACGCACAACGCGCACCTTTTCAAACGCACATGGAAGGGTGTCGAGATACTTGCGCAGTCCTGCGTCTTTGGATCCTAGAGAATCCATGCTCTGAGAGGATCGCCGATAGGGGAAGTGGCATCGATGGTGCTTGGTGCTAATCATTGCACGCACGTTTCAGTTAGGAGAGAAGATGAGCAGGTGAACGGGGCATATTCAGATTCGGTTGGATTTCCTGGTGCACCAACACGTAGCAACATAAGGAACGGTCAACGCACTCCCTCCGGGCGCTACGAGCAGCAATCGCTGACGTAGGATAGTAGACCCGCGAATAAGGCCCAACATATGGTGCTCAATGTTTGAATACACAGATTTGTTTCAAAGGTCTGCGAACGGCCATGGAGGTAGACATGGTCCGTCTAATTTCTCATCGAAGTTTAAAGAGCAAAAGACCCCACACAAATGTCGATCAGGTTTCCTCATAACCCAGAGGTATGACCAGCGGTCTGAGATATAATAAAATAAAAATAAAGCAGCCTTCATAGACAAACGCACCACTACTCCTCGTCAGAATTCTCCCTAAATCGCGATGGATCAAAGACGCCATCTCGAAGCTCATGAGGATCTCCAACCCACTGAAACACGCACCCAGGGGACATCCCTTCACCCTCCACGCCCACACCGACATTCGAATACGCATAATTCCTCCCCAGATAAATCTCCATCCGCTCCTTGTCGCTTTCATCGCCAAACCAAGCTACTCCATCGACCCTAACCATCCTCTCTGCCAGCGATGTCAGCCGCACAAACGCGGAATGTGGCCCCCACATCTTGAGTTTGTATCCACGAACCCAGGCATTGTGATACTTTGGCTCTTCATCAAGACCCAGCACCTTCTTCAGAACGTGGGGGAGGGCGAGAGTGCCGTATAGGAAGAAATATCGTTTTCCTCCCGTAGGACGTTCGGGAGGGATAAGGCCCTGCTGCACAAGGCTGTGCATGTACATTTTGTAGGCCATTATGGACTCTCCTGGTATGTACGGCTCTGGTTCGAAAGGCTCCATCATGGTGGAGGGTAGTGGAAGGCCTAGGTCGTGATTGGCGCCGGCGTCCTCGTTGAACAACGTTAACGCCGCAGCTCCTTCTGACTTCCAATATGCGGCCCGCCGTGTTAAAAATCCGGACGATTTTGGTGGCATAGATTGACAATTCGAGCACTGATACTGTGGGTCTATTCATCAATCAAGGATTTATTCCGACCGCCAACGTACACTTGATTGATATGGCCAATGAGTTATAGTATGTTATCTTAGTGCGGGTATACAAAAAGAGCTATTGCTAGGATCAGAGTCTAATGTTCATTGTACGAACGACAGAAAAATGAAACATAGGGGTAACAACGCGATATAATCAAAAGGTGGAGCAGGTCTAAACTGGTGGGTTGAAAGAGGAAATAGATTTTAAGGAGATGCTGAATGGCTTCATGTAGCATGCGCTTCTCTGTTAGACCAAAAGTGTGGGCGTCGTGATTAGATAAAACTGAATAGACAACATATGAACGAAGACACGCCTTCGCTACTCTTCGTCAGAACTTTGGTCAAATTGCGATGGGTCAAAAGCACCATCGTGGAGTTCATTATCATCCCCATCCCACACGAAGACCCATCCGGCCGACAGGTCCCGACCCTCCAAGAGCACAGGATTGTTTTCATACTTAAATTTCCTCCCCAGATATAGTTGCAATCGGTTCAGGTCGTGTTCATCCCCGAACCAGGCTTTGCCTTCCGCTTTGACAAGTCTATCTGAGACTGCATTCAACCTTATTAAGGCAGGATGCGGTCCCCACATCTTGAAGGCATAGCCAAGAACGTAAGCTTTTGGGCAGTTAGGCTCCTCTTTCAAGCCCAACACCTTTTTCAAAACATGTGGGAGAGTGAGGGTGCCATATAGGAAGATGTGTCGTTTTTGCACCTCGTGACGAGGAGGAGGGATGAGGCCCTGGTCAGCAAGACCGTGTAGGTAAAACTTGTAGCCCATTAGAGATTCTCCGGGTACGTATGGCTCGGGTTCGAAGGGTTCCATCATGGTAAGAGTTAGCTAAGGTTACAATTGGCGCTGGCGCCCACTTAATGGGTGGATCCGCAGCTGCTCGGGCTCACCGGCTCACTGACATTACATCAGCTACGCTCAACCTAGAGAGGTGACAAAAATTCAAGCCAAGATACGAGGGGTAAGCAATTCATCTACATTTTTCAAGGAAAGAAGTTCAGGTGGTCGTATGGATTCACACGGTGCACACCGTTATTAGTCCAAGAACTTGGGCTACGGGCACACAAATTATGATTAGATAGAACCGAAAGGACATATATACGAAAACGTACCCCGCTACTCTTCTCCATCTGAGTCTTGATCGAATTGGGATGGATTAAAAACGCCATCGTAAAGTTCACTCTCATCTCCATCCCATACAAAGGCCCACCCAGGGTACATCCACTGACCCTCCACATTTATAGCATTAGTCCTACATCTGAAGTTCTCTCCCAAATACATCTGCAACCGCTCCAAGGCCTGTTCGGAGCCAAACCAAGCACTGCCCTCCACTTTACCATCTGATCCTCCTCCAGTCGCTACAAGGGCAGGATGAGGCCCCCACATTCTGAGTACGTACCCAGTAACATAAGCACTCGGGCACTCTGGCACCCTTTCGAGGCCTAGTACCTTCCTCAGAATATGGGGGAGTGCGAGAGTACCGTATAGGAAGAAATATCGCTCTTGCTTCCTAAGAGGACTGGGAGGGAGGAGGCCCTGTTGATCAAGATGAAATAAGTACATTTTGTAGGCCGCATGCGATTCTCCAGGTACGTGTGGCTCGGGCTCGAAGCGTTCCATCATGGTGACAGGTGCTAAGAGGCTGAGGTTATGATAGACGCTGTATCATTCACAAGGCTCCTGTACGTTGATTACATCATATGAATTCACCCCTTTCTGCTACATCATGGGCGCAAATGAAAAGCTTGCTCCTTTGATGACTGGAATAGATTTCTAAAATTGTATGGGGAATTGTTACTTTAGTGTAGGACCTGGGGTGTCCTAGGAAACTCACCCGCTCGGCAAACGGTCTCCAGTAATTTATCCTTTTGGATTTCCATGAAACATTGTGCATAAAAAATATATTTAACTCTCTTAGCTCTTAAAGTATTTATGATCTCCATGTATTTAAATCCCTCGTCTAAATTTTACTTAACAAAGCATCCTAGTCTGTACTCGCCGATACCAAACTCAATTCAGCCACCCAAATTAAAGAACAAATATAGTTGATTCATCTACTCGAATAGTACAGCATTCGCCCTCACTCTGCGATAATGCAAGAATTACAAATCCAGTATCCCAATGACCCACCAATCTCAGAGAAAAGCACGAGCCAAGGTACGATGTTACAAGTCCATTCCGCCCTTATCAACCGAAAAGAGGGTAGATATGGGTGGATAGAATAGTATACAGTACCCGGGATTAATCGTGTCATCTCAGAACAGTGGACGCCACGGCTGGCAGGCTACGAGTGGCACCCTGTGAGCCTAACTCACTGGCACGTACAGGACGGATGGCGCAGGGTCTACACGTACTCGGACTCCTGGTGTGTCATGTTCGTCGAACCCGCAACGCTAGAGGTCATCGCCGCAGTGACGATGGCCACGTAAGAATGAGGAGAATTGAGATACAAACTCCGTATATTCGTCCAGTGTCTGCGGGCGTCGGGAACACAACACGTAGGGAGCGGGGAGTAGGTAGACCCGGTGACCCACATGGGTGTGGTTGTGTGGGGAGCTGGAGAGGTAAGTAAATAGATAGAAGCATTTGCTCAGCAGAGGCGGTACTGGTCGAAGAAGGATGAGATGAGTAGGTTGGATATCTGTAACGATTTTACTCGGATATATATACGCGACGCACACTGAATTCATCTTCTGCATTCAGCTCCTCCTGCATTGTCTCCCATAATTGGGATGAAAGGAACAGCAAGTTTGCTTTGATCTTCCACCCCGAGTGGAGCGGTGGATCAGGGAGCTTCGTTACCAAAGGATAAACCCGTGATGGTGTGTGCGTCGATAACCACGCTGTCTGTGTCGATATGAATCGTCCTCAGGTTGAGGGTGCGTGAAGCACACGCCAAGGAACACTGCACACCATTAATCTTGGAGTCACTGCCTCAGACTAATCATGAAGCTCCACAGTATTCGTCAAAGCAAGTCAAGCAGATGACTCAAGGAAACGAGATGGCGCCTCGATGTCCTTGTTCCATTTGACACGGTCAGTAGTATCGGGAGTACAGCACAGGGGTTATGGGCCCACACCATTTGGCTTGGGGCCACATTTCCGGGGAGACCTTTTCTGAGTTGCTGCACAGGCGTCAACGAATCAAAAAAGCTTCTTTATGCCTAGGACTCCTAGCATACGATCATCAGACACGTTTACAACTGAACCCACCTACAGTATTAAAAACAGCGCCTCAGGAAGTTTAATCGAATCCGCATGTGTAGGACATATGGGGCTCAAGGCAGTAGGAGGGGGAGATGCAGTTGTACTCGGGGTGGGATGAGCACTTCCAATACGCCACCGCTGGAACCCTATCTTCTGACCTGTCGGAGTGAATTCTATATTCCCCTTGCAAGGCAAGAACACTTATTCGGTCTGGTTAGTCGACAACACCAAGATGAAATCATCTCGGTAAGCAAATGAGGACTCGTCAGGCCGTGCACCATACAAACGACGACGGCACGCACCGTTCTACGATTTCTCTTGCAGGATCCACAATACCAGCAAACCTCGGACATTCGAGAGACTTCCTCCTTCCATCTTACCCTTAAAACGCTAGTTCACCTCTGGACCGGACATCCGGTGTTCCACTTCGTATCTGCTCATATTAAGCAAACCCACCGACCATGCCATTATCAAAGCGCCATCTCAAGTCAAGCCCCAACAGCTAGCGTACTTCTGGACCTGTATCAGCTCGTAAACTTCAAACATCGCCTGAATGCAACCCCCCCAGGACCCAGGTGGGATGAACTAAACCCCTCTGGTGGGCTTCTGAGTCACGGCCACCCAACCCTCCCAGGTTTTACTGTAAGAAGGGAGTGCTAAATGCCGTCCTCTCCCGCTCAGACCGGATCCGTTGCATCGCCCGCTCCCCGCACCGAGACTTACCGCATCTGTACATTTTTACAAAAATGTAAAATGCGAGAGAACAATGCCGCGCAATTCAATTCAATTCAATTTTCGGTACGGGTCCTCAATACCGTGCCGTACCCTACGCGCATCATGCGCTATAGCGGAGTCGGGTGATACGTAAATCGCCGTTAGTCAAAAAGCCTCCCTCCTTATTTTCCCTAATTATTTATCTCACTTATTTAACTGACCACGAATAACCTTTTTTTCTTTGCGTAAATTCGACAAATCTTTTTGTTCCTCCCATCATTCTACGGATGTCCCGAATAGGAAATCTCAAAAAGGTCCCAAACCAAACCGCCCCTCCCCTCTCCCCTTCTTCGTCCCCGTTCCTTATGTACTTGCAGGTCTTAGACCCGTATTTAGCCAGCCTATGGCCCGTAGCCCCGAAAGTCCCGTAGCTACAGCACCGAGGTGCCTAGCGATGGACCATTGGCAAAAGGGGCAGATCTGGCTCCATACAAAGACACGCTTTATTCTCATTACTGGATAATGATTTTGATTGGCCGGATGGAGTTAGGACCTCTACGCGCATCGATATCGCACCACCGCCACGCCACGCCATGCCACGCGTATCCTAGCAGACGTTGATCATTGGCGACCATTGGTAGGACAGGACCCAGGACCCAGGAGACTCAGACGCCACCAGCCAACTCCGTATATTCCGGCATCTAGCGCCAGTCCAACCTAGCGTTCCGGCGTCCGTGGTTAGCCTCTGCGTTTATTATCTCCCTCCCCTGTCGGTGCTCCTGTTGGTTGCTAGTGTCCCACTCGTGCTAGTGGAGGTGGTGGCTCTGGTGATTCTTACCGCGAGTCGAGTGCCTGGACTATATTGGTGGTATATGGCACTTACTGCATTATATTTGACCATATGCGTCTGTTGCAAAAATTTTACTGTGCCTCCCCCAGGCTTCTTGTGAGCGTGTAGAGGTGCTTCGCTTCTCCGCTCAGGATTGAGCTTCCTAATCTCCAAGGACAACAAGGACGATGCCGGTGGTGATGACGATGCACCGCTGCTGCGTGCCAGTGCCAGCATTCTTGTACCGATTTTAGCACCACTTGCCGCTAGCGCCGCGGTAAGCCTAAGCCTTCAGGCTCAAAGGATACTTTTACCCAACTCCCTTTTGCAATTGACAGGTATGATGGTGCACCAGCACGAGCATGTGGAGTTTGCGCACGATGCTGGCGCGCGCGGTGCCAAAACACCAGACAACCATTACCACTCTGACGGTCGGTGGGAGATCGAGAGGAGGGAGATCCCTATAGAGACCCCACTTTGAAAGGTCTCGACACATGCCGCGAGACATCCACATCTGCTTCTGCGAAGGTTTGATATCAAAATTATCGCACCTTATTTTATGTCGAATTCGGAGTCTAGTTCAAAGGGGGATCCGGATATAAAAAAAAAAACAAACGCTCAACCTGAGGGTGCTGGGCACGGGAAAATCTGTTTTTCTCATAAAACATTTTTTTAGCTTGACCAACAACAGCAACAACGTTGTTGACAACTTGGAAGCCGGCGCCTCAGGCTTCGAATTCCGAGTCCATGATGCATCGATATCGATATCGGCGTTTGTTGGGTTGGTTTCACTGGTCATGGGTAATGTACTGTGACTCACGCGTGCACGCACTGGCAAGCTCATATGATATTGTTCCTTGGGGTTGCGCTACATTATTCGCATGCTGATAGGGGCTCGAGGTTAAAGCCTTCAAGGGCAAGGAGACCTTCGGTTATGCGAGAAACCCGGTCGTATTTTCGCCGTTTTCACACTTTGTCAGCCAGCCACGCGCAGCAGCAGCAGCAGTGCCCGGTGGGTTCGTCCTTGAGACAGCAACAGCCACAGCGTCAAGATTGTTTTCGGTTTTCCACCCATCGCACCACACTCGCAGTCGCAAGTCCGACCACCGTTCCAACACGTCAGACGAGTCAGACTTTTGAAGCACCGCCTTCCATTCCCTAGCTCGACATGGAAAGGAAGACGCTCACTCGAACCGCGGCCGACGCAAGCGTCAGACTCGCAGCGTCAACGCCGATGCAAATCTGTCGTCTCGTCCCCCGGGTGTCTCCTCACGGCCTCCACCGCCCCCTGTTGTCAATTGCGCATTCCCCTGGCCCAACTCGAACTCGAACGCCACCCCGGCCATCGGATTGTCCTTCACAAAACACGCTGTACCCGACCTGACCTCGGATACTGCAACCCCACGGATGCTGAGCCACCGAGCGATCTCAATGCTGCAGCGGCAACGCCAACGGCACACAGCCAACATTGCGCACCCGTCCGCCCCCCGCTCGCAATGCACGCACGGACACTCTCCCTTTCGCGGAATTCATGGCTCGAGACAAGGGACGACAAATCTCACACCGAAAGCGGCGGCACCACGCAGAAAAACTCTCGTCTGCACATCAACACCCGTCGTCGCAGACATCGCAAAGCCCGCCGCCCTTCAAGCAAAGCACTCGGCCCAAGCTTGTTGTCCCACACACTGCGTATCGCGTCGTGCAAAGTAGTGCATTACCATTACCAAAAAAAAAGGCAAACTACGTGTACTATGTAATGTATAATGGTGTACGCATCGCATCGCGTCAAAAGCATCATCGTGTCGTGAGTCGTGAGTCGTGAGTCGTGCGTGGGAGTTGTATATGCGTGTCCGTCGTGTGCATGGTCGTATTGTAGCGTGGTGATGACAATGACGATGATAAATGGTGCTGGTGAACGGTAATAGCCAAAGGTCAAAAAGGCAATAAACTAGTGTAGCCAAAAAAAATAAAAAGTCCAAAAAAGTATGTATGTATGTATGTAGCTCTCTACTACTACGATGCAGTGCGTGGTTGTAGTTCGTGCGTTGCGTGAGTGCAGGTATGGATATGATATGTATATGCATATGAACATTGAGTGCGTGTAATGGTGAATGGTGATTGCGAATGGTAAAAAGGGCAAAAAGCGGATGTAGAGCCAAAAACGAAAGAGACTAGACGTCGCTCGTGCACGCGCCCAAGACCCAAGAAAGTAAAGCCCCAAAGGATAGCTATAAAACGCTGACAACAGTAGTCGGGTTGTGATGTATCGCATATCAATCAAAACGGACAAGAGGAGGGGAAGAAGACAGTAGTATATAATGATAGCAACAAAAAGAGCAAAAAAAGAACGCCGCGTCGGGCGGGAGAGAAGGCGAAGAACGGAAGGGGCAATGGAGACGAATTCACCTCGCCCTAGTCGAGGTCCAGTGCGACACCTGGGACGGATGATGCCCATGCCCATGCACAGACCCACAACTGCAATCATACCCCGACCCCGACCCATACGCATACCCCGACTGAGGAGCCTGCGCCTGACTCGAATACACAGGCTGCGCATACCCGGCACTGCCGCCAACGCTCCTCTGCACCTGCAACGGCGTCGGATAGAAATGCACGCCCGGCGGGCCCGCATTCGCAAACGGGGCAGGCGCAGGGCTGTGGCCGTGGTGCCCACGCTGGTGGTGATGGTGCTGGTGGTGGCTGCTGCTGCTGCTGCTCTCCCTATACGTCATCGACACGTCAGGCGAGTATGCGGTAGCATGGGCGTGAGCAGGGGCAGGGGCAGAAGCGGTAACTGGAGCAGGGGGAGGCGGGGGAGGAGCGGCGCTAGTGGCGTGTCGATATGTGTGATGCTGCTGATACTCTGACGTCGACGAGGGCTGATGATACGGCGACAGGGACGACGCAGACAGCGGAGGTAAGGCTCGCTGCTGCAAGCTCGAACTCGAGCTCGAGTGCGGATGGAGGGCAGCAGGGGCAGTGACAGGTGGCGGAGGAGGTGCATGAGAGGCGTGACCACCCGTCGCAGCCGCAGCCGGGCCACTAGCGCCGTCATCATACCTCTCCTGCCTGGTCCACGCCGTCTCGCTGAAATGGGGCAAGATCTGATGGTTTGCGTCCGCCAGGTACCCACTTGGCATTGACGTCGACCTCGGAGTAGGGAGCGGGTTCGAGCTCGCCTGAGGGTGGGGGTGAGGGTGGCCAGGCTGATTAGGGTGATTAGGATGGGAATGGGGATGCTGCTGCTGATGCTGATTAGACTGATGGGGGTGCAAGGGGAGCTGCACCGGCAGCGGAGGAGGCGCAATCTCCATGTTCACATCATGTGGGCTCGCAGAAGCGCTCTGGACAACGGTAGGCACACTCGATGCATACTGATATCGGTACGGATACGGATACTGTTCCTGTGATTGCCCTTGCGTCTGCTCCACCTGCGCCTGCGAGTGCGCCGACGTGGTCCAGAAAGCGTTCGCAGTATTATACGTCGTCCCCGCCGTCGCTGTCGACACCGCGGGCTGATGATACCGCAACCTGCCCTTCCTATTTCCATTCCTGGAACTCCCTTGCCCATGTCCGTGTTCGTGTTCACGTCTATGAGCAAGACCGTTGTGACCGCCATGGCCGTGACCGGTGCCGTGACCATGACCACGGCCATGGCTGCTCTGGTTCCATTCCACCTCTTCTTCCATCGGCGAACACGTCAACGAATAGAAATACAGATTCTATAACCGGCCATTCGCGTCCAGGTGGCCCAGATGGCAAACCCCGAGAAGAGAATGACAAGCGAGAAGGGGAGGGCAGTGTTGTGTTGTAGGGTTGCATTGAGTTGTGTTGCGTTGATTTGGGGAGGAGAGCAGAGAAAGGCAAGGCAGGGCAAAAGGCAAAGGGAAGCAAGGTGTCAGTAAACTTATCAAACGGGTTGCAGAGCAAACGGGAAAGGGAAAGGGAAAGGAACAGGAAAAAGGGGAGGCAGAACCCGTGGACAGACTGCCACCCAACCGGATGAGCGGAGGGAGGACAGATGGGATGTGTGAAAAAGGGGAGAAAAGGGAAGCGGGGCAATAAATGAATCAACGAGCCCAGTCCACTTTCGATGGGGAAAGCGGTCCGAATCAGTCGAATCGGGTCGGATTTGGTTCGATTCAATAGAATTGATAATAAATTGGGAAGGCAAAAAATAAAGGTAACGATAACGATAGCGATAACGTACCTGTGGCACAGACGTCCGTCTAGTTTCATCAAACGCATAGGCCGTTACCAAGGTCTCCGGCACACTTGCAGTGGCAGCGAGCACAGCTGCAGCCTGGCTGGTTCCTGAATAAGCCGCTTGCATCCAAGGCGAGGACGAGGCTGAAGTCGAAGAAGCGGATGCACTCGTGGAAGAAGACGTTGCGGATACGGAGACGGTAGCAGTAGTAGTAATAGCACTCGACTCGTGCGAACGGCTGTACGAATCATGATAATGCTGCTGGTGTTGATGGTGGTGCACGGCAGCCAACCGCGGCGACGTCGTCCTCGACGAACACGTCGACCCACCCGCACTCACACTGCCCTCCGAACTAGCCCCATAGCTGCTGCTGCTCCCCTCACTGCTCCCACTCGCACTCGCACCTCCACACCCGAGCGACATCTTTGCAAACGCATGCAAATGCAGCGCATCTGCCTCCAGCGGCGAATGCACACACGACCCCGGCGCACTCGCCCTCCCCACCGCTCCTCCCCCCACACTCGAATTCGACTGGGGATACTCGGGGATGGTCACAGAGATCGCCCGCTTGGACGGGAAATACGCCACCCCCGCTGTCCGCGGCGAGAACGCCGCCGCCGCAGACCGTTTCGACCCAGACCGCGCATCTCCCTCTCCCTCCATCTCGCCCTCTCCATCTCCACTTCCAATGCCAGGCGAGTGTGCATACATCTCGGCTGTCCCCGGTGCGGGTGCAGGCGACGACGCCAGACTCTCTTCGTGACTGTATCCCGTGCTGCTAGCCGAGCTGGTGACGGTGTCACGGTAGCCGTGATAGTCATTCACATTGTTGCTGCTGCTGGTATAGCTCGTGTGACAGGGAAAGGGTCCCAGATATCGCGATGACGAGTGAACAGGCGAAGTCGACCGGGCGCGGTGGGAATATGCGCGGTATTTCGCTGTGTATCCCCGGTGGCTTGATGCAGCAGCATGGTGGTAACTCGAGTAGGACGATGGGGGATATGTATAATGGGAATGCGAGTGGGAAGACGTGGCTGTGGCGGAGGCAGAGGCATGACCGTGCCCATATCTCGCAGTGGACGACCGCACGGCCGTACGGGACTTTCGAAGGCGTCTGCTGTCCCGTTCCTTGGCCATGACGAGGCCCTTGAGGAGGTTGAGCCACGACTCGTAGGTCGATTTGTCGACGTAGAGGTTGTGCTCGACGCCCGTGAGGAATTCGCGCTCCATCTTGTTGATCTCGACGAGGTCGATGCCGGAGACTTCGGACCAGGTTTTGTTGGTGTATGTGTTGCTGGGAGGGAAATGAGAATCGGGAGGTGGAGAGCGGGGGGGACTTACTCGTCGAGGAATTTGTTGGCCATCATCAATCCCGCCACGGCAATCCTAAACTCGCTCCCGGGTTGGGCAGGTGTAGACTGATTACGAGCCTTGAGGCGATAAATGTAATGTAGCGATAGAACAATAACAGATTGCGAAACCTGAGTCGTTTCGAGCAGCTTTTGCATAAACTGGACAAACACGGGTGTGGCGACCAGCTGGAGGGTTGTCGGCGGCGAGGAGAGAAAGCGGGAGGAACTGGAGGGCTGCGATATCGAGGGAGAGGCCGGCGACGTCTTTTGAGGGGAGGCTGTACTGCTCTCTGCTGTCGTTGTCGAGCTCCGTTCCGAGGGCGCTGCGAACCACAGGTAGCAGATCATCTCGCACGTCTTTTCCGCGATAAAGTGCGCCGACCGCGAACGCGCAAAGTCCAGCCAGTCGACTAGGTACGGCTCGTCGGCGCCCGAGGGTCTCGTCTGGAACACATCCTCCGTCTTGACGCGTTCCGCCACTGCCCGCGGTGGTGGCGCGATGTCGTTGATGGGTGGGAGACGCGGTGAGTGGTATCTTGTCGGCGAGGACTCGGCCGGGGGCGTCACTGGCGCGACGTTCAGTGAGGCGGCGGAGGGCGGCGGGGAGGGCGACTTACGGGGCGGCAGGGCAGAGATGTTCATCTCGAGGTGGGCTATTGGCGGGAGGGTCATGCGCGGGGAGCGGTGGAGGTGGTGAAGATGGGCAGGCTGGAATGTCGACGTCATAGGGGGAGTGAGGGGGGTGGTGGGCTGCTTTTGAGGATGGCGCCATGAAGACCAGGCTGAGGATGCAAAGTTGTCTGGTGTTGGAGGCAAGGCAGCGTCCATGGCAGGGAGGGAGTTCGCGAAAAGGGGCAGAAAGGATGAGTATAAAAAGGAGCAGCGACGTGCGCCTGAGTCGAGGAGTCAAGACCGAGTCTCTTGCCAGTGCGCGGGTCATATTTTAAAAGAAAAAAAGCGGATGGAATCTCCAACCGTAATGGCAAACGATGCTCGGAGCAACTCCTCCAAGACAAGACATCATCCCCTGCCTTTTCCGGCCGTTTCTTTTCTATTATTTTCTCGTTTTGCAATCCCAACAAAACTCCTGCCCGCCCCCCTGCCCCCCCGGTCCTGGGGATTCCCCATAGCCTTGCCCTTATCCCCTCCCGCACGTGATCCCTCCCCTGCGCCGTCCCCACCTTCTCGCCCTCCCTTTTTCGGGCTCTTTCTCGCTTCCTTCCGGCCATGTTTTCCCTGTCACGCGTCACCCGTTATGCGCTAGCCGTGACCCTCGGCCTCTCCCTGGTGCCCCATAAGGCAGAGAGACAAACGGGAACTCTAAAACGGTATCACAATGGGCGATGTGGTAAGCGTTATCTGCAATCTCCACCATCTCCTCCTCGCCGGGCAGTCCCTTTCGTCTGCCCCCTGCCCGCTCGATTCTCCATTTCTCCACACCACGCTGCTGATTGTCCTGCCCAAGCACACTTAAACTTGGAGTCCCCTTGTCCTTCCTACCGTAATAATAAGACGCCTGGCGACGTGATCATGAGAGCTCGCTCCATTGTCCTGGGCTCCTGACAAAGAGCCTGATGTCTTCCAGGCTTCTTCTCCATCGCCCGCACAGCGGGACACATCTGCAAGTCCAATTCAAATACCCAATTTACACCCCCGGTCCACCCATCCTGTATCGCCAATGCATGCATTCCATATCACGGACCATCAATCAAATTTTTTAAACAATCTCTTTTCCCTTTCACCGTTATTGTTGATCAAAGGGGTTCACGACATTTGCCCGTCAATGGGCTGGTCGATGCTTTAATTAACTGTGCCCTGTTCTGTCCACGCATGTGCGTGGCGTCGAGGCCACCCCATTCTTCACCGAGCATATCGCACCTATCCTATCTCGTCTTGGGCTATCGAGCTGTCCTGCCCAACGCTCCCTCGTCTCACTTGAGACCAGGAAAGCTGAGCTATTCACACACTCTCACGCACAAGCTTTACTGTACTGGCGTCATCATCTACTGCGCATATACCCACACTACATAGGTCTGGTTGACCTGCACACCCTGCTGCGCGGCGATCATGGCACGTCAGTCCCAAAGTCCGAGTCCTGATTACAGAAACAGAAAGTCCATATGCATCATCCTGGTATGACGAAAGTTGTTGGCTGGCCCAAGGCTACAAGTCGCGTACAGCCAGCCGTTCACGTTGTTGGTGCAGTAATGTGCGCATATACAGTACCGTGACCGTATGCGTGTCGACTGGAGACTGGAAAGGGATCGGTGCTCGTTGACACCGCCTTGCACAGGCTCCGGATCTTCCAGCGGAATCGCGTCTGAGACCTCGGTGGTGATTCAATTTCTTATGGTCTCCATCTTAGACCTGAGGTACAGTGTGAGTACGATCTCCCAAGCTCACCGCCTCACTCTTGTGCTTGGATCATCAGAACCTTCGCCAGCGAAACTACATATCGCCCGGCACTTGTCCGAGTCGACTCCTGCGCATATATGCACCGTGTTCAATCCGTTCTCAGTGCAGTTTTGTTGAATCTTGATTGGTTGGGTCAACGTCGGCTCAGACTCAAACTATCCTGCTCTGTACTCGGAGAGCTTGTGGGAAGCGTTGGCGTCAAGAGTCGTAGCGTCCCATATACTATACTGGCACAAGCACTGGATGTTGGCCGAAACCCGTCTTTCATCAAACGGAGGAGAATTCGACCGACCGTGGTGTATGATGTACATGCACTACTGCAGTTTCATACTCACTGCATTCACTGCGCTACCACGAAGATTTCTATGATCCCAGAGGAGAAGGGGGGGTGCTACCTTGGACAGAGTGCATACATCGCAGTGGGATGTCCGACTCGTTCATTTTCGCACCCTCGCCATCAACGTTTCGGAGAGACAATTTGCTCCTCTCTCCCCATGGACTTTTCTTTCCTGGCCTTGTTGATCTGGGCTTTCATGTCACTGAGCCCGATCTCGAACCAGACCCAGACGCGCGGGCAGGCTTTCGGGAATGGCCTGAAGGCTCGTTACCTGCGAATGTATTGGGCATATACGATCATTGGACGATTTGCGGGATTGAAATTCATCGCCTCGCCAAGTTTGTTGTTTTACCCGCTGTGTTGCAGACAGACGGCAACTGCGAGTGCACGCTTTCCGACACGCTCGAGTCGGAAATGGGCCTGAAGACTGGTGGCCGTGAATGTATCGCGCATGGGCGATTGCAGTTTGGAAATTCACCGCCTCGCCTGGGTTTTAATCGCTGCCTTGTGTGTGGCCCGGGTTACAGTGCTGTATGGGCCAGGCTGCAGGTGCAAGTGATGACGCGATGACGACGCGGCACGGAGCGGAGCAAGGTCGTCGTTTTGGATAAAGTGCTCACATAACTAACTCATAACCGGGTTGGGGTGGGAAGGCCTTGCCAGTGAAGCCTTGCCAGTCTAATTTTGGGATATTAGTATATTAGTGGTGAGGTGAGGTGAAGTGAGGTGAGCATGCTATGGTACTGTAAGTGTAATGGACGGCGACGTGAGCGTGAGTATAGTAGGAATGCATAGTTGTGAATGAACAATACCTCACTCCATGCCCAACTCTGGCCCTCAGGCCTCAGTGTCAGCATGAACATGAAGAATTCATGATCAGAGCACTTACCTACATAGCTATCAGAAAACACATAACCTACTACACGCATTCACATGCCACTAATGCTGTAGGTCGTGCAGTATGTAGTAAGTATGTGGCACACACACCACACCACACACAACGTGATGTGATGAACGCGAGAGGAGCGTGCGAGCAAGGCAACTTGGCGCACTCGTACTCGTACTCGGGGACACATTCACAAAAAAAAAACCTAGGGCTGAGCTTCGAATTCGAATTCGAACATTGTCCGAACGGAATCGGGACCCCGACTCGGTCGATCGCAGCTGTGGTTGGGTGCAATTACAGCGCGCAGCCAGCCCGGCTCGTGACGCAGCGAGGCTGTACGTGCTTGTATTTGCTTTGAGCGTGCTGCTGCGCACGAGCAAGGGAAAGGGAGAAGGAAGGTGCTCGGTTCTCCGTTTCACATGGGACCCTGTCCTAGGACCACCACTCGTGATCAGAACATGAACACTGGCATGAACATAGAGTACTGCATTATAGTCTGTTGTCTATATCGCACACATCCTCTGCACGTGTGAGAGAAGACGTGTGTATATGCGTGCTAGTAGATTACTACACCACATAGCACATTTGTCCCCAGTTGTACAGATGCGTGGAATATGCTTGTACAGCCTGAGGCCTAAGCCTAGATGAGATGAGATTCGGACTTTGCCACTGCCGGTCACGGATTTGGCACGCAGACCCGGACTCGGACTCTTCTACTAAATGCTGTTAAGGTGACACAGTATACGCGAAGAACCACCGCGCCACCACCAACAAATATGTGCACGACGGTGGCGATTGATATTGATACTGATGACCCACCCTAGGTGTAAATTATATTAATTCGTCCACGGTGCGGCGTGTCAACCTTGGATCTCCATCTCGGGATAGGGGCCTGTGGGTGGTGGGTTACTACTGCAACTATTACTAACGGTGCTTCTGCAGTACCACTATAGCTCAGCAGAGTCGGGTGCGGACCACAACCATGGAGAGAAGGAGGTGTAACAGTAACGCTATAACGCTATACTGGATTTATATCCCCAATTCCCTCTTATTGTGCTGTATAATATATATCATATCATATCGTGTCGGTATCGACGTTATTATTGATCACATCACATTGAAACCCACCCAGTCGGCGCAGCCAGCCTGATAGCTGTTGGGGAAGGGAAGAGCACTGTAGTTCATTTCAGAATGTCTCCGCACTTTGCACGAGAACCTTGCATTGTGCCGCTCAGGATCGCCCGCCCCGGCGCAGCGAGTTCGCGAGGGTCCACGTATTCGAGTTGCTAATGCCAATACCGCTACCTCGAGCCCGGGCCTTTTAGCTTTCCTTACCGGTGAATGTGAAACTCGGACTGTGCATAAGGTTGGCTCCCTTGTACGTACATTCATAGACGCACGTATAGGTGGTGTGCTGGCGCGTAATGGTGTGTCCTTGGTGGTTGTCAGGCGTGCGGCTGTCTCTTGGAATATAAACGCTCTTGATACTCGGAGCTCTATATACAACTTGTTGTAATGCTGTGGGACTTGCTGTACTGCGATGTGTCATGAGCGTAGCGCGGAGTGTATTGTGGCAGTATCTATGTCAGGGGTGTCGATGCTGTATTTGCCGTACATGTTACGGGCTCGAAATCAATGTTGGACGAGCTGACTCTCGTGGTGATACAAATACAGTAGAATGAAATATCCATACACGTATGGCTCCAGGTAGCGTACGTATTATACGTATACTACGATACAACATGATACATCCAGTCCAGCTGACCACAGCACCATTTCGTACGCGACAACCTCATATAGAAGCGCCTGGTTGGAACGGAGATTTGCTACGGCCTCCGGGTTTTTTCTTTCTCTGAAATACCCTCCAGGCGAAACACAAACCCAACTCCCAGGGGGATTCGCACGCGAGTTTTTAATATGGCCTGTCTCGGGTATCTTACTCTAAATAGCACCTGTGAACGTCGAGGTCCACGGCCCGTAAAATTAGTAAATGACGACATTGTATGCCATACTAAGAATATTTTATTCCCTCATTTATCCAGAAAATTTATTTTTTATAAGGTTTCTCAAAGGGCGGGAGACAGTTCGTGCGGTGACGTATGGGGAGAGGGAAGAAGGAAGGGGGAAGAAGTACGGCGTTTGCTGTTTTTTTTTTTTTGCTCAGCTTGGCTTAGTGCTTTTCGTATGTGTTGGCTCCAAGCTCTGGAGCGCCCTCATGATATGGTGTCAAGACGCCTCGAGGCCATACGACTCATTCAGGTTAAAATGCAATGACGGAGCGCACGAGACACTCGGGGCCAACGGGACAGGGAAAAGGGGTGGACTTTATCGAAAGAGAGCGGTATGGACGGGGCAAATATGGCCCCTGCAGGAAATGGAACATATCATACGATTGGTATTGTCGCTTTACGCGCAGGAATGTTGAAGAGGGTGGTGCTTACATTAGTATAATATGATAGGGAAGAGGGTGTGATCTGTATGCTGCGCAGCGGATCCGGGGTGGAGGATCAGTATCAGTTCCTATCATTCACTCGCACCTAAAGAGGGTTGTTTGCACGGTGTTGGGGATGACATGGCTGTGTGGTGTGTCTTGGGAGGATGGATAATGTGATAGTGTACTTGCCGTTCCGTATGATGTACGGTATGACTCGGAGATGAGGGACATGACTGAGGGAGATGACGATGTGGTATGGCATGTTCCATCCTAAATGAGGAGCGGGAAGGGTCTAGGATAATAGAAGAACCTGATATAGGTGAGGTTACAAGTCAGAATGTTCGGGAAATGAGGGGGATAAGGAGGACTCGGAGAGGTTAAGCATTGGATAATGTGTCGTATTGCATGTCGTTGGGACCAGGCGACTCAAGTACGATGACGGATTTGGCAAGTGTTCCTGATAGAATACCGCTCGCCGTACCAGGACAACAAGATTGAAGCCCTAAGCAGGTAACCGTTGGAGTGTGGACAAGCGAGATGTGTGCCACAATAACAACTGACAGGCGCTCAACCGGATCGGAGAGGTTAAGGCTAAGCTAACCCACTCTGGGTGCGTACTGTAGCCTCAAGTTATTCGCTTGGAGGACAGGCCGTACTATTACGCACAATCGCACATTCCGGGGAAGTGGAAGAAAAATTCAGCGTCCGACCCGTTCCGCCGTTGTCTCGGATTGCTAGCCTGAGGTCCGTTGGAAAAGTCATGCCATGCCATATAGTCGCAGTGTGCTCCTTGACATCGAAGAGGACAAGAGCGTAACGGTTAGTAAGAGTATTGATACTTCTCTTCAAGTTCACCCTGTCTCCGCCCTGCTCGCACTGACCATGGTAAGTAATCAGGTAAATCAGTAGTCCAATATAGTATAGTGGAGTATTGGATAAAGTAACGTACCAGGCTCATAAGGAATAAGCAATTCAAAAGGTCCGTTGAAGCTTATTGCGGATCGAATCATTCATCCCCTGTTGTGGTCTTGACCCCGGCCTGGAACCTATCTGGAGAAGTTACCGTGCCATGCTCACCTTTTTTGCCCCTCCCATCAATGACAGCATGCATGCCTTGTGGAACAACAACGGCTAATGGTCGCCATTTCAAAGGCTTCATTCTTCATCTCTATTCATTCGACTCTTGATCTCTGTTGGTTTCCCTTTTGTGTATGCATCAGTGCGTACCATAAGTAACATCACCACGGTTACGTAGTCATTAACCGCACCCTAAGCCTTTGTGCTATTTCCTTTTCCTCACCGTAGTCTTAGCCTTACTTTGTGTTAAAACTCCCTGCCGCCACTCTCCTGTCCGCCCGTTTCCTTCCGTCTTTGTCGCCCACATATGGTAAAGTTCCCGAACGCCGAAGAAATCGTACTATATCAGTGTTGTATGTAAGAACCGGATATGCCAAACCTGAGATCTTTTTCGTTCTCCCATGATGACCATTGACGGTGTGTGTGATTGTGATATGAGGAAGTTTCATTCAAATGGAGTTGAGGGAGATTTGGGCCTGGGCTGAGGTTGAAATTTGGAATTGGAATTGGAGTCGAAGAGGGGGATCACTAGGCTGCATACTACGAAAGCCATGTGAGTATCAAAGAATCTTCGCTCTGTTCACTCGCCAGTCGATATGTACGTACGATGGAGGCGATGAATGATTCCATGATTCTGATGGAGCTGAGTACGACGGCACACGATCTCGAGCCCAACATTCTCTTAGTGGCAAACGTGTCCTGAGGGTGGAGGTGAGATTGGAACCTCAACGCAAAAATACTCATACGATCCCCAGAGAACAGGGAGTCGGAGGCATTCTCCTCCCGTTGACCTAAACAATGTGTCGTGGGTGGATCTTGCACTGCCTTTTTTCGCTCCTCTGGTGGGTCCTGTTGCCAATCTGCTTTTGCCGCGTCTCGGGTGGGCCAGCCGGTTTCTCCAACGAACCTTTACATATTTTTCTTCAGTCTTCCTCAGTTTTCCCGCCTCCCCTGTCTTCCTTGCCACAACAGGCCCCAACGCCTCATCACTTTAGTCGACTATCCGATGCTCTAGGGGCAGTGTTGATACGGTAATGATGGTGTAAGATAAATGACGGCGCGGAGCTGGAAGGGAGTTATTTGTCCATTGTTCCTTCGTGCCACATCATCGATAATCAAAAGGGTAAATTGAGGGCGACGTCGACAAAAAGCTAAGTTAAGGACGCTCTTCGCCAGACCTTGTGAGACTTCACAGCCTTTTTCAGATCAGAATGACTCTGAGACAACAGTAGAAACTCCGTTGGAAAGGCTTTTAGTAGACCCCTCGGCGCTCGGTGCTGTATATCCCTCAATAGGGAAGGTATCGTGACCCGGTTTCGGCGAGGGCAAGGAGCCCGCCGATGGATTTAGAAGGGCCTGCTAGGACGTGATGGTGGCAATTGATTATCACGTCTGTTATAAGGTTGCGTGGATTTGGGTTGGGGTCAAGCTAAGTCCAGTCCGGGAAATTGGACTATTCTTGATGGAGCTTTCCTGACGCCTGAATCAGGCAGGGCGATGTTTACCCCAGGAGTAGCATGTAGTTTGTGGCGTTCTTGCGATGGTATATATTGAATTTAGATCTTGCCCCCCATCTGCTCTAACCATCTATCGTAGTAGAACACAAGTCCGATTCATATCTCGCTCGGCGGGATCACTCGCGAGAGGATCATTTAGTCGGGTCACAGTACCCCCAGTGAAACGGCACACGTATCTCAATCTGCCAGATCCGTGTTCATGTGTCAATGTCAATGGAAACTTACGCCTGGGCGCCGCGGTGGAAACTTGCATGAGGACAAGGGGAAGGCGTCTTCAAGAATATACAACTTCCGAAAGGAGGAGGTATTCTCTGAACCCCAATTTGGTTCTACTTCTGACGGCAGTAATGGATCATGAGAAGGGCTTTGGGCGTTGCTCAGTAGCTTCATACTGGGCCCTGGTACGTACACACATTAGACAATTGTTTACGCTCTCCACTTAATAGATGCGAACCTGCTTCGGTCGAATTGATCCAACGTGACCCGGTTTGATTCTTACGCTGATCAAAAGCAGTCCTGTGTGGCGAATGAACGTGATGATGGGAATGATGAAGCGAACTTTGGGGACCAGGTATGGACCTGAGGTGGATGGACTGTACTGGACCGCTTCAGGCAAGTCAATGCCATCATCGGAGTGACTCCGGAGGGGTTTGATCAGGTCGTCAGGTGGTCCATGGGCCATCATGTAACGCCAACAGGCCCACGTACATTGGACAACTGATCAACCGGGAAGCGTGAAGGATCGCTGGCTCGTGAATCAACTCGGACTTGATCAGGCCATTCAATTTCCATCTCACCCCATTCGAGCGTTGTAGGCCACCATAACGCAAGCACCTTAAGCTTCAACGGAATGTTAGGAAAATGTGCAACTTCGACCTCTAGGCAAGCAATCGATCAGAGTTCAAGCTCGACGACAACAACACGACTTCCGTTATCGGAAATGTGTTAAGGGTGGCTTCAGTGCGAGACTGATTGACAGTTAGTAAGATGGCAGGATAGGTACGTACGTTCATGAAGTCTGCTTAGAGGGATGGAAACTGGAATAGGGTGATGCTGGGAATTTTGACGAATTTGGTCGCAAAATAGGAATCTCTCATGACGGGAAGCGAGGGCCTGACAAGTTCCAGCGACACATTCTTCCCTCGGCCTCAGGTCTACTGCTTCCTTCTACCCTTCGTCCATATACGCTAGAGATGGCAAACCCCGTGGAATGGCTGAGGAGACCGTACAGGTAAGTTGGACAAGGGGTAGCAGGCTATCATTACTAGTGCACAATCATGCCTGTAAGTATCCGTCTGGGACTAGGCTTCGGGGAAAGGGGCCTTCATTATGCCCAAAGTGTCGCAACCCTCGAATTTTCCATAACCATTCTGTCCGCTTTGTTTGTTGGCGAGTCCGTTAGAAATAGGGAGCTGTTGTCGAACAATCAAACCCAAGCACGCCGCACCTGCCGAGGGGTCAATTTAAGGATGTGAGTCTCATTTGCCGATCCTGCATGTCGTTCTACTGGAACAAGATTATTTTATTGGACAGCAGTGCGATTACCGGAACCACTGGGTGCGTTCTAGTGCGGTGTTGACGTGTGTGATCTCCTACGCCATTGCGAAACTGGTTAAGAGGGACTCCAATTTCCGACATCGGTAAGTTATCAGCTGCAATCAGGTTAGCTGCGGAATGGGTAGTCAGGCTAGTGTATTCCGTGCGTTACCTAAGGAGGGGTAGGTTCAGTAATGTTGTTGGAGAGGTGGTGTTGAGAGAACCCTGATGGAGGAAAGGAGGCAGGAAGGATATGGATGGGGATATCCCATTGGCAATTCAAAGGCATCCGGATGGAAACCCGTCCCTCTTGGAGAATTAAGCTCCATGTGACTTGAGCGAAGATCCCCTGCTGTGCCACACGAATTTTGTCATTCTTGTCCATGTACGAGAATGATTCAAAGTTACCAGCACAGCCATTTACCCTCATCTGTGTAGGCGATGAAGTGGTGATAGTAAAGGGTGAATTGCGGCGAGTATGAATGGGTTATTTATCATATGATATGGGATGTATTAGGTACGCACATTACAGTTTCACTTAGGGTTTCTGTTGTGGTGCATTCATCAAACTCGCGGTCTCGCGCGGCTCTATTTCCAGCTATCGAAATCAAGTATAGTTGGTTTGGCAACGCAATAACAACGACCAGGGAGCCCGAACCCACGCCCCTCGTACGCAGGGTAGAAAGAACACCAAGCCCACACGGTAACGCACGAACAGTTTATAGTCATGGGTTCGAGGGAAGCGAGTTCCACGGAAGTACCCCCAACCTGAATCGGGCCTATAATACACCATCGACTAGAGATACAGATACGGCAGAGCACAGACTTACTCAAAGCCATCAGCACCCACACGAGGCATGAATCTGTTGAAAATAATACGGGAACCTGAGAAAAAATGTATGCGTTTTCACATAGTTCCGGCACATTCATGAGTTCTGGTGCAGGGACTGGACGATAGCGGTTTGAAATCCGATTTATGAACTGACAACACTATGCAGAGCCCTTGTCAGCCCTTGTCGTGTTGGACATGTATTATTGCAGCAAATTTCACATTGCACGCTTTATAAACCTTTTCTCCTTCAGCTTGCGATTCCCTTCTCTGTGTGGAGTAAGGCGAGCACACAGCTACTCTTGTTGCCAATCGACAAACTTGCCTCATTGATCTAACCGATTTGAGGACTAGGCAAATCGCGAGAAGCCTGTAATGTAGCCGGTGCCGGTGCCGAACCCACACCGTAAAGGACCACCCAATAATTCATGAGGCACAGAAAACCTCAGAAAACCCGCGGATAATTTTGTAGGTTACTGAGCCGGAGTAACTGTTTTCCCTTGGGAGCTTGCTGCGTGCTACTTCCTTGGATTCCAATCAGGGGGACCAAGCTTATAAGAGCACGGAGATGTCTAGGGGTCCTCTCAGGTTTGTCGTACAACAAATTTTCCTTGTCAAGCTTTGATCCACGTCGAGTTGTAATTCCTCTTCACATGGAGGAAATAGGAGACGAAGGGCATATTAACGTGAGGTTTAAATTCAACCTGGGGTGGAAATGCCTTATGAATGGGACACGACACCAGAATACTACTTGCCATGATTGGGCCGATCCGTGTCTTTTGCTTGTACTAGATGACTCGGTAAACTCAATTCATGGCCAGGCCGACAGGGGAGGAAGAATGCTCCCAGTCAGGCAACAAGCATTAGCTAACTGCATGACCCCCTCAACGTTATGGTTTTTGTCACTCTATTTGCTAAGTGGATATGTCTTAACCCCACCCCCCCGGACTTAGCATAGCAACTCCATAGATAGTACATTACCTAATGCTCCTGGTGGCCGGCAATTAAAGATATGCTGAGATCATCATGGACCTGATTTCAAAAAGGCCCAACAAGACGGGATAAAGTCAGAAACCAGTGGAGCCAGGCAGTCCTCAATTCCAGATGATCACTTTCCAGCACTTGTGCGTTGGCGACCTTCAGCAGAGTGGTGCTCTTGAGGTAGATCAAAGCATAGAAATATGAGGGCCACCATGCGGAGTGGCGTGTCAGGTTGCGTAGTAGATCTTGATGGCCATCCATTTACGAGATTCCTTTCCCGATGAAGGGTTGCCTTGATTCAAATGTGTAAGCCCGATGAGATCCTGATGTAGGTAGAACATCTCGATGCCTAATCAGATCTTCAAGGCATCGTTACTGTTTCGGGAGGGTGGCTATTAAGTGGGTAGTGAATAAACATATCCCGAGTATCATAATAATGCCTGTCACCCTCGCTGATGCTGGCCGAAAACTTAATTTCCACAGGAAACCAAGCATAGTGTTGCACTTAATTTGAAGGGCGATTCTTTCCAGCACCAAGGCCAACTGAAGCCGCATCGTCTGAATCAAAGAAAGGCGTCCCCTTCTGCAGCAGCACCAGACTGGCATGCACGTGGGAATGACAAATGTGACGTGTGACTGATTGTGACGGGAGCATTTGTTGGTCTTTGCCTTTGTCTTTCTATCTCCGCTCTTGTCGCGTAATCACCAAGGCCAGCAGCCATGTCGGCAAGCAACAAAAAGGGCTCGTCAAGTCTGCGGCAGACATTTGAATCAATCAAGGGTGCGCTTCCGTCAGGAGAATTTGTGCACTGTGTCCTGCCTGAACTTTCGGTGCTTTACCGTCATCAGACCTGCTTCTGACAACAAAAGTGCAGTTGGAAGACCTAGAACAATCTTCCCAGGCGGTGTTGGTCAAGAACCTCCATAAGGTCGCTTCGTTAGCAGAGAGCTATACAGAACAGAGGCCGAAATCCAACCAAACCGATGCAAGTTTCTCGGACATACTTGATCAAGAAGGTTTGGTTGTCTTAGCTTTGAATTGGGGAGGCGAACAAACACAAATGGGTTCACTAAAGGCGTTAACCTATGGAATATATCTGGCCTTGTCCGCAACAACCCGAGTGACGGTGTTCGCGCCCTAGTTGCTGCTCGTAAGTCCCTTAAAGCTCTTCCTTCATCATTGTGGCCGAGTGTTGTGGACCTAGTCAGGCTTGCGGCGTTTCGCCTTGTCGAGGCAGGGTTAGAACCTAAACCGGGGATAGAAAGTATGCACCCATTTCCTGAACCGAATGATGCTATGCTGGAGAGGCGTCTTTTCCAAGGTCTTTTGCATATTCTACAATTGGCGAGTAAAACTGGTGCTACACTATCAGGTATTTCTCTCGCGTTCTGTCGAGTGCTCTAGTCTAGAGTGGCTACTAGAGGACGGAAGCCACGATATTGGCGCCGCTGTCCTGACAAGCGCGGCCAAGGTTGTCTCCTTAGTGTTCGATTATTATCACGGCGCTAATCTCCACGGTTAGTACGAGGAACAGTTAAGGAGTGCTCGGGATCCGGATGGTACACACACTCAGGCTATCGCGTGCACCACAGTCATCTATTTCTCCAGCCGGATGGAAGCGGTATGTCCTGTCATTTTCCGCCGCTACTTCGCACCATAACTTTCCCCCAGGCATGGAGGGAGGGAAATATCACCGTGGCGGAATATGCCCTGCAACAAATCACAGGTTGGCCCTTCCCTCCTAAGCTTGACATCATATCACGTGTCCCTTTATTGCAGGCGATGAGCAGCGACTTACCCTTTTGCCAACCCAAACGGTAAGTCCGCATTTAGGCAAGCATTCGCGGGTTGATTTAAGCGATTGCCAATTGAAGCAAGAATTACTGGCCTTCAAACTGTATACCATTGGAAAATCGCTACTGAAAGAACAAGGGCATGACCGAGTGAGGCCCGATAATGCTGTAACTTGGCTTCAAAAGGCATTTTCCATCGTAGATCATCTAGAAGACACGGATGGATCCGGTGTTGAAACACTGAAGGTTAGTCCCTTATGAAGGTCATACCGCAGTCTTATGGTCTGACTTCCCCCAACAGATTTCCATATTACGGACGCTCGGTCGGTTTTAGTAACTGCGAGAATCTAATTTCCTGATATCGCGTGCCATTCTAGCACGGGCGTATTTTCTTTCGGAAATCTTTGATCGAGCAGAGGCTACGTTAGACGAACTCATACCGTCTTTGAATTCGTCGACAGCGCCCGTAAGTGTCGCACCGTGTTGGGTATGAGTATCGTTAATTTATTACATAAGGATAACTCCGAGCATCAAGAACTTAGATGGCTACGGTTAGCTATTCTGAAGCGGCGTAAAGCGAATGAAGCAACCCTCCTTGACGGTTGGTATTCGGGCCCCTATCTATTGACGGCTGGTAGGCTAAAACACCTGATTTGTGACAATTTCAGCTTTTAAAAATATAATTGACTATATGGACTATACGGAGACGAACATCACTGAGTCCGTATCCAGACATTATTGGTGTCACATCAGCTTACCCTCACGATAGCCTGCTTCAGGAACTCAGAACGTTGGCTCATCAACAGTACAGTTATCTTTGGTTCATCGGCGTTATGGCGTCACTAACGTGCTCCTAGCACATTGGTCCTCACTGTGCATCAGTACTGTCTACACCGGGCTTTAAGGCTGGGCGATTCCGGATCAAAATTTGTTGACAGGCTCCTTCTGGCAATAATTTTCCACTGCGGAAAAGATCAGGATCATGGCAGGGCCATTCAAGCCATGAATGCTGCATTCACGTGTGCGTGTTCCCTAGTCTAGTTATCTGTCCCCGAGGCTAATACACAATAGCAATATCAGATTCTGAGTTTGAATTGCCAGTAATTCCCACCACAGCATGTTTGACAGTGCGCCCGTTCATGTTTTACTTTTTGGTTATCACGAGTTTGACTGTGATTGCTCATATGCATATCAACAGCTCATCTGGCAATACGGTGATGGCCACCACCAGGCCAAGAGATGGACCGAAGCAGCGGACTGGTTTCTGGCTGGGAGCCATAAGCTCTTTCAGGTCAACTGTCCTACAGCCAATTCGAAGTGTCTTCGCAAGGCTGCCTTGTGTTATATCGAGCAACGTGAATATGCGAAAGCTTCCACAGTGATCCGCCGTTGCCCCACCAGCGAAGCGACCACTCATTATGTCACATTTCTCACTGCTTTCCATCAAGGTTAGTGGACGTGCTTACTAAGAGAAAGGGCTGTCCTAAATCGTACACATGCTAACTCCTAGGTTTGGAAGAAGACGGTAAGGCCTCGCTGCTGGTTGCTGGGTGAATATCAATATCTGTCCTCATGATGTTCATAGCTATTCGAGCCATTCAGAAAATGGTAGATGCGCCGGACTTCGACCGCAAGATGTTGTTACTCGCCACTCAGATAACGCACCAATCGGAGATGAGGCACATTCTCCTCTCAGTCTTGGAAGCCCTCTTTCAAACCCTGAAATTTGAGAATGCCACTGGCGAGCCTATTGAAGAAGCGATGGCATTGATTCGGTGCATTATCAGGCTTTCTCTGAAGCTCCTGGAGGAGCCTGGAGCAAACAAGTGTGTGACAGGCCTGCCTTCGAGAATGATGCTGAAACAGCATTCCAGATCGAGGTTGATCAGCGGGGTGATCAAGCACTTCCAAATAGGTAAGTCCAAGTCGACCAAGTGTTAGTTGACGGGTACCCCGAACGGCCCAAACAGCCAAACACCTCGCGGAGGAAGCCAACAAGCAAAAGGCCTTTTCCCTGATCATCAAAGACGTTTCCTGGTTATGGCGAACTGCATACAATACGGCCGTTCTAAGCTGCACAGAGTGGGAAGGTTCCCCTGAGCAAACTCCGGAAATGTTTGACATCGCCCGAGAAGTGGGTGCTTCGTCAGCGCGTGCCGATTTCTATCAAGCTTATCCGTGGCACTTTTCCAACAGCTGTTGGAAACATGTCGTCAGGCATCTCCTGTGGACGTCGATGCTGAGTTGTACACTCATCTCATCAACGCATCTTTCTCCGCAGTTTGTGGCCGTGGTTAGTTGACCTGGCCGATGACATGCTTCGACGCCCTAATTTTTCTGCTTCTGCCGTAGTTTTTGCCACAAGAAAGGCCCAAGTGTCGGGCAGCACCATTGATGTGCCCTTACATTTACTTCTGTCCTAAAATACTGACGCTAACAGGTTTAACTCAGGCAACCCGTTTGCGTGGCATCGCCGCGGAGGTGAGATCGTGCAAACATAGGCTCACTGAACTTGCCGGAAGCCCCCAACTCGCTAGTCCCGCTGATGCAGAGCGCGTCCAGTATTTCACTCATACTCTACGAATATTTGAGGCCGAAATTTTTGCTCAACTCAAGTCATGGGATCAATTGAGTGAGGTAATTGAGGTATAGTGTATCCATGATATTCCCTGTCATCTGGGTTTGGATTAGTGTATGTTAGGATGTTGTGTCATCAGGTCCCTTGGCGGTTATGACATACGAAGCCATTGCTGACGTACTGGTAAGTGCTCCAACAGACCTTCAGTCTGACGTTATGACTCTATTGCGATTTTGTGCCGTAGTGGGCGGAGAAAGAATGTCCAGTAAACGGTGAGCCCGGGGTGCATGCCTGCTCACCCCCCTGAATTACATCAGTATAGAAGCGTTCTCACTGATTTGAATAGTACTTTACAAGGGATTAGAGGTGACAGTTGCAACTATCCTGTTTCCTGGTGGAACGTTCTGATGTTCGGTGACAAGGCGATATTGCGTGCAAGCATTGATCACAAGTCATTGTCACTAGAAAAGTTTGCGCGCTGGCTACGGGCTCTGTGCACTATCATTCTTGCACGCAACACGCCTGCAGATAGAGCGAAGGCCATCGGCTACGTTGAACAAGCCGTAATTGTAATGGAAGAGCATAATGACAGCGATGAGGTTTGCATGCCTATTCCATAATGCCTCATTGAAGCAGCGACCTAACCTCATCATTCCCTGATGTCATGTTCCGCCAACTCGCATTCTGCGCATGCTTTAGTCCTATCCCATGGATGAAAGACAATGGTTGCTAGCTACTGCCTACAACACGGGAGCCGAGTGCCTTCAGTGTGTCCCTTTCGCTTCCGCTAAAAATGCAGAGAGTGGGTTTTGAACTTGACCGCAATTAGTGCGTCTATGCTTGATGAGGCCAAGCGTTGGTTCGAAGCCTCTGCAACTATATGCAGGTTCGTTCCAGGAGGCGAAAGCCGCGCGGAGAAGGTGTGTATTTCACTTTGCTGGGTCGACTTCCACCCTGTGTCTGCGGGTACTGTGGGGTTCTTCTATGCTCAAGTGCTACAAAAGATTTCAGAAACGTATATGCACCTTCTATCTCGTTATAGCTCAAAATCCGCAGCGTGATTCCTCGGAAAGCACCCCACCCGGAAAGCCCGTTCTCATACTAGAGTTCTGTCTGGTATACCTGCTTGACACCTTGCACGGTTCTGTCCTCAACAAGTTCCCATGTATTTCACAATGTCGTATTCCAATTTATCAGCAACTTCGCTGTCCTCGGTTGGGTGTCGCAATAGGCGACCCTCCACGTATGCTCCAACCATCAGGTGGAATGGCATTTTTCCTTCTCCGAGTTGTCTTGCTTCTGTACCCACCAAACTTATGGACGACGTAGAAATCAAGACCGCAATCTGAGATTTCCGCATTCATCACCACCGGTGGCTTTGTCAGCAAATCTAGGCATCCTGGGCCGAGTTGCTTGCCATGATGCCCTTTGACCTTTGGAAATATTGTCACGAACAGCAAGTTCAGTCTTACTCATTCAGCACGTTCCTCGATGGACCATATCTTGTACCCTTCCTTGAAGTTCTTTTGCTGATGTCCTTGTTAACTCCGGGGGTACCTATCTAGGATGCCTGAGGAGTGCTATTCTTGTGTCTGGACTGTGGTGTCTGTTCTTCACATGCCTGTAGATCCTCCAGCATGTTCTACTAGCTTATTCTCAATAACGTATGAGACTAAACCAAACGAAAACATCGTGTTTGGACTTAACAAATAAAATTTTAGCGATATTCATTGCGCCCGACGGTTATCCCCTATGGAAACAATTGCCCTTTAAGCCCATCAATAGCAATCACATGTTCTATATACTGTGGGGACTTTGGTATATACGAAATAACCCCGAATGAAGTATGCTTTACCAAAGCAGAGATGAAAATTTTCGTCATGATCTCTTGATTTATTTGATGTTCGCGAGCAACTGAGGTGGGGTGATTGGTTTTGTACCAAAGTTTGAGCTTGGGTCGTCATGTAGGGATAGCCGCGCTTCCTAGTCGATACATTTGAATTAGCCTCGGCATCGTGCGACCTTGTGGCGAACCAAGGCTAAATCATTCCAAGGTTGAACAGGAATCATATCACAAGCGTCGTGCCTGGAAGTGGAAGGCTACGATGAGTTGATATAGCAATACTATGTCCATAAGAACCTGGGTCTCTCATCTGGGCCCTGCGATGCCCGAAGAAAGGCTATTTGCCCGAAATCAACTTGAACTTTAAGGAGCATGTCCGTATTTTAAGACTTCCACATGGTTGCGCGGTGATGGTCAGAAACAACACAGGGCCTATGATTTCAATGCTCTTCGGCAGTGATTTTCAAGCGAACCCAACGCATAGGGGATGAGCATGGCATCACCCATACCTCATCGTCTGATTACAAGCCCACAGTCTTTGCCGGTGGAACACGTATGGCAGCACCAATGGTGCGCCGCATACAGAATCCAAGGGTACGCAAGCTAATGACCAGGATATGATGCCCTCCCGGGAAGCGATCAAATCGATGTTTTGCATTGGCAATGCATGCTGTTTTTACATGGAACTCACTCCATAATCTTTTAGGTGATACAACAAGACCCTTCCTCTCGTATTTCCAATCGCAAGGTACTCGCTCTGTGCGGAGAAATCAATCGCTGAAACATGCCCGAGCGGAGTGCTTGACGTAGGCCAGTTGGCAAAGGCAGTGAGCGAAGGGAGGTGGATCTGTCGAATGAACGAGGGTTAGTTTATCGTTAGCGTATCATCGGCCGCAAAGGTGAAAGGGAGTCGAGTCAATGAACGCAAATCAAGAACGAATTAGGAATGAAGAAGTAATGAAGCGGGACACCGTATGGCATCTTCCGAGTGTGTGGAGAAACGTGATAGCAAGGAAGGAGGGCATTCGAAAGGGGTGCAAGAACCGAGAGGAAATGAAGAGACCGCAGTCAAGGAGTAAAGCGAAACCAAGGTTGTCAATAGGGTAGGGATGATAAATGAAATTTCAACACGACAAAGTTTTGAGTCTGAAAGAGGGTGAGATGACAAACAAGGGCCGAGGCAGCCGGAATGGCGGGAGCGTGGAAACCACAGCAATGTACACGATAAGGAAAGGGATTGGAAGGGATAGTAGGATTGTGGCCTTTCCATATCGCAACTGGAAAAGGAAATTCATTACCAAACAAAACAATGAGGGGAGGAAATGCGGCCGGGAACCCTAGCATCAGGTCAACAGACTACAATGATCAAATTGTTCCCTCGTTCCTCTTTCGAGTCAAGTCCCAATGCCTGCCGTGCACCACTATATGCGCACAGGGACACCCTTACGAGGTGCTGTGGTGCATTGACCCATGCTAGAATGTCGGGAAATGCTCCCTTGCGGGAAATACTCCATCACGCACCCTTTCCAGGGTATGTAAGAGGCGTGTGTGGCGGCTGTTTGACCCCATTTCTCGCTTTGCGCAAATCACAAAGGAGAACCCTCGTCCAAGTCAACAAGGACCGGTGGGGTGTGTATGGGTAGAAGCGAAAGTTAAAGCAAGGGGACTCAGGGAGATAAAGAGAGAGATGGAGCAAATGCGAGAAGTATGAATGGGGAAGTATGAGTATGCCGATCGATGAAATATGCATGGTAGATTACGCAAAGGATTGCGTACTGGGTCTTCCCGCATGAAAAAGGGCCACGACAGCAATGGGTGAAATTCAGTAATGGGACACAGCAGAAAGAAAGGGGATACGGAAATTTGCAGGCCAAAAGGACCAGCCTCGGGCATGACTGTTGGAGTGACAGAAGAACTACGTCCAGGAGGTGGCAATGCCACCTAGCGAATCATGGAAGTCCAAGACTGCCGGCATAGTACTTGCCCGAGTTTGAGCTAGTCTCATATGTTTGGTTCTGTCAATCTCGTGAGTCTTGCTCACACACCTCGAGTTGTGACAATCAAGGTATTCACGAGGAGATTGGCCGGTTGCGTACGGAAAGGGAAGCCCGATGTCGGATGGGAACGGTCCATTAGCACCTCCCTTCTGCAGAAGTAACGAGAGAAGCATGGGTGATGATCACAGGAATGGAATGAAATAGAACGGTCATGCAAGTTTCACGAGGGGAAGCGAAGTGATTGCAAACAAAAAGAATCGACCCCGAGGGAAAAGAAATTGGAATAGAACAGGAACGCACCAATCTCATGCTGTCCTTCTTATCCTTACTTGCAATAGCCATTAGTTGGGAGTCGTGATTGAAACGGAGTGTTGATATGGGCGTAGTTAGATTGGCTATCGCTTTCAAAGGTTTGGGATTGTTCGCCGCAGAGCCCCAGGTATCAGTTTCAATGTCCGTCATAGGCGTATATGCGCTCGAATCGTACACGTTGACGTAGCCTGTATTAGATCTGAATACTATGTCAGTGTGCTGTCGAGCATGGAACGGAAGTGGCGTACCCAACAGCCAGATAACCAGTTGATGCTCTAGCCCCCGAACCAGCTAAGACTCTTCCAGCACCCCTAAAACCGCCATCATCCTTCCATCTCTTGACGCATTTCCTCTCACCAACATCCCAGATATACACTTCGGCGTCACCACTTAGTACAGCAAGATGGCCTGGACCCGAGGTTGATGACGGCGAAGTCCACCACAGCCCTTTAACACCACCTCCACCACCTCCGCACTTCAAGCTTCCGAGAACTTGGCCTGCACCACTTTTCCAATCTACTAGGTGTACATAACCTCCACGACCTGCAACCGCCAATAAGTCGCCTGTATGCGGGCTAAATGCCGTTAATTCCATGCTGTCGCCAGCTCCTTGTCCATTCTCAGCACCTCGCCCGCGTTTTCTATTCAATGACGTAGAGCTATCGTTCGCAAGAGCGTATGTCGTACCCCATAGACCGCGTGCATGCCGAGAGGTTTTGCCACTTTGTAGGTCATGCGTAAAGAAAAATGGCCTTGGGCCAGTCAACAAGAGATGTGTTCCTGCTGGGTGGAATGAAGCACTGGTCGATGACGTTATCGGGAGTGAGGGAACGTGAAGGGTTTGTAGCAAGGGTGAAGTATGTCCATCGATCTGTAACAATAATCAGTGGTGAAACGGGGGAGCTGACCAAAGATGCAATACATTGAATAATCTTATGCGTCTGTCCCCACTAGTGCCGACACATAACAGAGGTATTCGTTCGTTTGGATGGAACGTCACGACTTTCACCTCTCCCAATGCACTCTTCGCCCCGTCTGGATCGCGATCTTGCACACTCTGGTTGGCATCGCGTAGGCGTTCTATACCGATCGACCCTTGCTTTAATACAACGTTTCTTCGTCGCCTGTCTGGTCGTGCTAAGATGCCAGTGGTGCTGCTGAGGAGATGGGAAATATCCGTATCGTCGTCGTCGCCTTCATCACTTGGTTTTGCACGGGCTTTATTCGCCCATTCAGGTACTGGATTAATGCGTTCCCATTGTCTCCGTAGTCGTTTCTCGTACTCAGTAGCGGTGAGGGATGTTTCGGACGCAGAATCACGAAGTTTGCGGGTGATAGGTTTTGACAGCGGCACTTCGTTTTGAGTGTATGATTCCCCGGTGGTTACAGGATTGTCGGCTGGGTCTATCCAAGCAGGGGGTTTGCGTGTAGATCGTTTCTTGTTGAAGGCGTCTTCAATTGGCTGCGGCTGTTGTTTTGGCGTCGGCGGTCGAGACGGTAGAGATTCTCGTGAACTGCCTTCTGAATCAGAATCGCTCGCAGCCTCATCATCATCTCCCACTTCACTTCCTATAGGGTTTTGTGAGACGTCCGACTCAGCGTCATATTGTGGTATTGAGCCTACAGGCCCGTCATCCGTAAAGAACAGCTGCGCAGACGCAGTCAATAACGTGATGAAGGCAAAAAATGCGGACACTAACATCTCCATCCATGAGGTGTTGCAGTTCTCGAGCGCCATCGTCATCGAGATGGTCGTCCTGGATTCTCACAGAGGAATCCTTCGCCTTGCCCTTATCCTCGCGGGGGACAAATTCTGTGCCAAAAAGCATAGCTTCCAGTCGTCGCTCCTCATCGTCCTTCTGATCATCGTCGTAAATGTTCGTAGATCTTGCACCAAGAGGTTCTGCCTCGTTCCCTTTTGAAGTCTTTTGTCGTTTTCGTGGGTGCTTGGGCATCGTCGTGGACAGGGAGCAAAACAAATGTATGTGACACGGTCACGCGTGACGTAGCTCCGCACCTGCGATCGGCGGGCCCGCCTGGTTAGGCCATGTCCTTCGACCCTCGCATCATACAGAACCGGTTTCTCGTCAACGACACGGACAGCGACAGCGGTACCGACAGAAATCGTGAGCGCGATCTCTTTCGAGGCCGGGATGCGTTCGCCCGGCGCCAATCAGTCCACACTGCAAACCCTAACCTCATCACTGCCAATCCCACGCATAATCTAAACTTATTGGCAGGAAGACGATCCTCATGGGCGCCTGCGTTGCCTCCGAGACCTTCTTCGGCATCTGCCATGTCGTCGGGCTCGTCGCCTAGCAGGAGTGGCCACAGGAATGGCAATGGGAATGGCGCAAATGGACGCAGTGGACGTCGGTCGTCGAACAACTCACCAGGACCGATGGACAGAGTGCGAAGGGGATCGCGGGGGCATGGCGGGGCGAAGCGCAGGATGTCGCATTCACACAGTTCATCGACCCCGAGGACAAAAGCCCAGATTGTGCCTTCTGAGGGAAGTGGTTATGGCAGCGGTCAGGACAGTTCCGGTAACAATTTCTCGTACAATTCTCTGATAGGTGCGGTCTGAATGGCATTCTTAGGTCCCCCGACGCCGTCCTTGCCTGCTTTTCAGCTCAACTACCCTTCGTCGTCCAACTTACTCATTCGACGCGCTTCAAACCTCAGTAATCTCGCTGCAGCGCTTCCTCCTGATCCTTCAAGCCATCACCACCCATTACACCCACACCACCACCATTACCATCCGCAACAGCCTTCAAACCTCCAGTCACATAACCTTGGTCCTTCGAACTCTGGCGATGCGCATGCACCCGGGTTGCCTACATCTATAGCAGCTGGGGAGCCTTCGCCTCCGGAGGATGGTGGCAACTTCAAGAAGAGCTTGCAGATTGATATGAAGGGTCTCGTTGGAGATGCTGTTGGAAATGTAAGAAATGCGCTCAGGCTTATGGAAAGCATGCTGATCGCCGTTGTCCAATAGATGAGTATAAGCCCATCTTCCCGAGACGTCGTGCTTGCTGCGTAAGTATTCCACTTAGCGCCAGGTATCATAGCCGCTGAACAGTGTGTATCCAGTCGGCGGGGACTCTTCATCATCGATCTCGAAGCACCCTTAGAAGTTCCTCGTTTTTTGCCTCAAGGTGGAACATGGGATGTTGCAGATGTTCAATGGAACCCTCACTCGGCGCGCGCGGAGTACATCGTTAGCACGAGCAGCGAAAAATTGTACGTTCCGTTTTGAATTTTCAAAGAAGGACTCATGATCAAGTAAAGGCTGGTGTGGAACCTGCTCTTGAACCCCAAATCCAAGACATCGATAGAACACATTCTTCATGCGCACTACCGGGCTGTTACGGACACCAATTGGCACACAACTGAATGCGATGTTGTAGTCAGCACTGGGATAGATTCCTGGGTATGGGGTTGGGACTTGCGCGTGGGAGAGGTTAGCAACAGTGTTAATAACGCTGGGAGAGGGGGAAGGCGTCCTGTTTTTGGTCTCTCTGCCTTCAATTGTAGGTAAGACTCCCCTGATGGCATGCCACTTAACACCTAATGGTTGTGTAGCTGCCGGTACGCAAGTGCGATGGAATAGGGTTAACGCAGATATCCTTGCATCTAGTCACTCCAATGAAGTGCTAATCTGGGATCGCCGGGTGTGTTTTTAAGCTCTAGGACATCGATACGCGCTAACACATTAGCAGAAAGGGTCATTACCGCTCTTACGACTCCCTGCTCACTCGTCGAAGATTTACGGTATCGATTGGTCGCATACGGCACCTAATGAACTGGTTACTTGCTCCCTCGATAAGACTATTAAGGTGTGGGACATAAATGTGCTTCCTTCTACTTCTTCGGGCTCCCTGCTATCAGCCACGCCATTCACCAACTCCACATTCACAACGTTTACCGCTGCCAGTTCGGCAACGATGAATTGCAGATTTGCCAATACCGACGTTCCGGGTCTGCCGGAGCCAAAAATTGTGGTGAATACTCGGTATCCCGTGTGGAGGGCGAGAAATTTGCCATTTGGAAAGGGGATACTGTCTTTAGCTCAGAGAGGGGAGACCGCGCTAGAGATGTACGCTAGATCTGGCTTTGCTGGGGATGAGACGCTGGATCCGGTAGAGCGATTTGAAGGGCACACTGATGTGGTTAAGGAGTTCGTATGGAGAAGGGCCCCCGGCCTTGGTCTCGGTATGTCATTTTGCTCGGTCTGGACGCTGTGTGTGAATATATGCGCTGCAGATGGGTCGGAGTACCAACTCATCACTTGGTCAAAGGATAGAACACTGCGTTTTTGGCCCATCGATAGTGATTTAATGCAAGTAAGTGCCTTCAGTTGTTACTATTCCTGCATATATGCGGTATCAACCAATCGACCCTCTACAGAGAGTAGGCTATGTACCACCGCGCTCAGCGCTTGCTTCTCCACAGACCCCCACCGCTTCGGCATTAACCCAGAGCAGCATCTCGTTCCGATCTCCTCCCACAGGAACGGCATATCCATCAATTCATTCGGGTCCTCGTTCAATCCTCGATGAAGTTAGACCTCCATGGCCACCCACACCAGGAACGAATGCGTTACAGCCCACAAACACTAGCTCACCATTCCCCGTTCCTAGCATAGCACAACGCCAAGCGGCGAATCTGGTCATGCAACCGCATATAGGCAGCGCCGCACGAGGTAGTGTGCTGGAGCAAATGATGAGCGCCGCGATAAGCAAGACCGCTGATCCGCGCGACCATCCTATAGGAGGAGCGGCAACGGTCACGGCAGTGGGAGGGATAGAGGGCCCACGAGCGGCAATAACAAGTGGAAGTGGGGGTGCTGGTGAGACGATGGTTCCCGTTGCTGGAAGTCAACATCAAGGTGGTACCATGAGTCGTGGTGGAATGGGAGTCGCCACTCGATTGGACCCGTTCACTTGGCTTTCGAATGTGAAAGTTGGGGTGACCCAGCCATCTCAAATAAGCGAGGAAGTTGAAGGGGAGCTTGCTGTGGGTGGGGATGAGTCTGAAGTGGGGACGATAACTGGTGGAAGTACTATGAGCTTGGTTCGACATATGCCCCGGCCTTCTTTCTCGATGGCGAGGACGACAACTGTGGCTAGTAGGGTTAGTTCAAGGGAGGGAAGTGGGAGCTTGCTTGGAAGGGGAAGGAATGAGGCTAGTGGAAGTCGTGGAGCCGAAGACCGCAAGGATAAGGAAAAAGAGAAGGAAGAAACGGGACAGACATTGCAGGATGAGTAAGGGTTTGGGCTCATTAAAGGCCTCATAATCAATTAACACCTGCGACAGGATTACTTCTGTATTGAAGAAGTTGTCATCCTCCAAGATCAAACTTGAAAAGGTGAGCGCGGCCGGTTATTTAACACCCCGAGTTTTCACGTCAGCGTTACGCTCAATCAACTAGCATGACCTTTTGAGGAAGAGAACTTGTACATTAGGGCTCCATGGCCCATGGGGAGAAAACTCTTCTGTCTTCATCCGCGTCACCTTCACTTTCCCTCGTGGATATCCGCATGCAGAACACCCACACGGAACGCCCACAGTTGATATTGAACGGAACCCGCTTATTTCAATACAAAAGCGCGCGTTCATATCTCGTCGTCTTCGTCTGATCCGCGAGAAGAAGCGACCATGTCTTGAGGCATGCTTACGTTTCTTGCTGTTCGCAAGTGAGGAAGAGGAAAATGAACAAGGGGAGGATTCTTCATCAGGAGACGAATTGACTGGTAGAAGAAGGCGAAGTATAAGTAGTGATGACGACGACGACGACGACAGACTAGCGGGAAGGAAGGACTTTACTGTCTCTCTGCTAAGAAACAACAAAAACTTGGCAGAGCCCCGGACGTCTCAGGGGACGTTCGGACCTAACGGTATGTATAACGTAGCCTTCGTTTCGCATATCATTAGAAAAAGCTGATTCGTTGCGCATATTATTAGGTGAACTAGTATGTTTCTTCCGTGCTCCCCCACGGTTTGTTGGTTCTGTCCTACGCGGCGTTCATGATTCCCTGGAGCGGCCCTCCACGGAAAGCGAGGTTTCCACTACCACCACTACGCCAGCTGAAGGGGCAACACCAGCAGGAGGAACAGTATCCGCTTTACCATATCCTCCGCCCCCTTCCTCAATTTCATCCACGACATCCGCATACGAAATGTCCATGGCTTCAAGACCATTGCAACCACCTGCGCTGGTCACAGACGCCATCAGACGGTTGAGTATGGTCGCCAAAGACAGGACAGCTAAACCTGGAGAACCGCGAAAGGCGGACCAAGGCGAGAACATGACAAGAGTTATGACAAACTTCTTGACATTCTCAAAAATTGGCGGACTCGGACGTGGGTTGGATCTGCAATTGGGTAAGGGAACGGAGACACCTCCCGTTGATAGACCTGGGATGGATGGGAATTATTTCGGTGCTAATGATGTGGAACAGCTAGGCGTTGGACTGAGCGCTGCTGTTGGAGGCATTGGTACGGGCATTGGTATCAATGGAAGTATTATATTCCCGAGTGGATCGTCTATTCGATCCGGGAAAAGGCAAAGTATTATTGGGACAGAAATTGTTCAATCGGGAAAGAGCTACCTGTTGCCTACTCGGCGGAGCACGGTGTTTATAACACGTACCGCAGATATTGCTGGTGCTGATAGGAAGGTTGCGGTGGAGTATGTGTCCATGTTAGAGGAAGATGAGGGTGGTTTAGTTGAGGTATGCGAAAGGAATCTGAAGGTGTCGCAGAATTATGGAAGATATGATCATGAAAGGGTGTGGATGATACTGAAGACATTGTTCGAGGTGAAGAAAGGACACGAGAAGGGTCTTTCGGAAAAGGTCAACGCGAAGCTAAAGAAGAGACGGGACCACGATATAATGATGGGATTCATGGAGAATGAAATCGGGATGAAAATAGTTGTGAAGCTGTAAGGTTTCATTCTCACTGCTCTTGGTATATGACTAAGTATATGCGCCTCGTAGGTTGGAGGATTTTGCCAAATGTAAAGACATCCAAATGTTGGCCATGCTTTCTACGATTCTCCTACAAGCGGTCGCCCTCTGCCCATCCCCGCATTTCAAAGACTATCCTAACCCCAACAGCAAACGCCGAAAAATTTTGCAGCATTTTTCTCAACCTTCTCGAACGATCACGACTTCTCCCAGGACAAAAAAAGCTCCCCGAGATTTAAGCAAGGCGGATGCAGGTGTTAAATCACCAATTCCGCCGTCCAAGCCTCTCCCGGGAACACTCGTCAATCTGCCTTCATTGCCTAAAAACTCAAGGATGGATTACTTTACGATCTCACGGGCAATCAATGGACAAGTTATTCCCGATAGCTCGAATTTAACACTGCCTACATCGTTATTCCACCAAACTCCTGCTCCAACCACACAACCTAACCTTGGACAGCGCAGGGCTATGGGTTCGGCATCACACGGTACTCAAAAGCCCGGCGGCAACTATCACAAGAACCATCAGTCATATTCTTCCTACTCATCAAGCAGTACTCTTGTACCAACCCCTACACAACCATCTTTTCCACCTTATGTTCAAGGTCAGGGCCATGCACCGGGTGTCTACGGACCACCTCCGCCTCCACCGCCACCTCCTGTCATCGCACCTTCGAATTCATCAAAAGCATCTTGGTCAAGCTTGTTTGGCGCCGGGGCCGGTACCGTGAGGAACCTGATGGGAACCCTTACGACGACCACGACTCCAACATCGGAAGTCCCACCTGGAACGGGGGAAAATGATGCTGGAGGAGGATATTTCGCAGCCGTTGCAGCACATCTCACTGGAGAAGGTCCCAGCGTTGGCGCAAGCTCGAAAAGCACGGTTGGAAGGGGTACGGTTGGTATTACTGAGACGGACCGGAGTGGGGGTACTTTGCATCCTAGTATGGGTCCCGGAATTGCGCCTATTGTTCCTACGAAGGGTGGCGCATCGCGCAGGGGTAAAGGGCTGGCGAGGACAGGGAGTATGATTGGATTGGCCTTCTCCCGCAGCAGCGACGGAAGGGAAGCCAGTACGAGTAGCACCGGTACAAGCAGCACTGTTGTTAGCTCTACTGGAACAGGAAGCACCATATCAACTACTGGCAGCAGCAATGAATCAGCAGACCCTCTATCTCACGTCAAAATGGGAGGTGGAGTACCTGTGATCGGAACTGGTGCTCATGGTGGACCTATTGTCTTTGGGCATCACGGCGGGAGGAAAAGGAGAGAGGGTGCTCAAAATAATCAGGGCGCTAATAGGGCGGATGGCATTACGACTGATGTTGTCGATAGAGGTAGCCCGGTTAGTAACGAGAGTCCTGGAGGAAGTGGAACTGGTAGCGCATCAACGAGTGCTGGTGCTATTTTGGGTTCCGGTGGGTCGGGTCAAGCTAAACCAGGCACGACGCATGGTTCGAGATCTTGGAGTGAGGTTGTCAACGGGAAAGGGCCCAAGTCCGCTCATGGACATGGACAAGGGCAAGCGGGTTATGCACACAGACCAGTTGATCCTCGTTCGTCAGATCCTGTCTCAAACGTGCCACCCAGCCAGTCTGGTCATCAAAGGAAGGGGCATAGAGGGAACTCTCAAGCAGTTCAAACTTCTTCCCCTGTTCCACCATCGCAGCAGTTCCAAGCACCGAAGATGGGCGGCATAATGCACAAAGGTACCTCAGGGGCTGGCGCGAAGGCCCATACTTCAAATACTACCAATGCGAAAGGAGTATCAAAAGTGCGCCTACAGCTTCAGAGCCCAAGCCGCAATCCCCCGCAGAATAATAAAGCGTTGTTCTTCGATTCTCCTTCGTATAGGGAAAAGAACGAAGCTCTAGCCATGACAACAGGAAGGCAGTTATTTTCGCTAGAACAGATCCGGCAATTTATTTCTCATGTATACGTATATGCGGAGATGCTATTCAGCTGGCAGCTCTACCAAAAAAGAGTTGAGCTTCTGAAGTCGATGTGGAGAGTTTTGAGCGTGTTGAAAAGGGAGGGATTCTGCGTCAATTTGGTTGACGAATTGGGAGCAGAGATAAATAGTGAGGATATAGGGCAGTCCCATTTATTTGGTGCGTACCAGCTTCTTTTCTTGAACTCGAAATCTGGTGTTGAACTCTGCTCAGGCCTTTCACGAACATGTTCAAAATGTGGAGTCCCGCTAGCAGAACAAGGTGGTGCCTGTACCACTTGCTCATTGCAAAGTGCGATGGCACACTGCTCCATTTGTCGTCTTCCTGTGAAAGGTAAGAAAGCAATTCATCGAATTACCTACCACAACTTCAACTTTTGAATTTTCTTTGTTAGGCTTGTCGAGGAGCTGCTTCAAGTGTAACCATATTTCTCACGTGCTATGCTGGAACGCGTTAAATGTCCCCATCTGTCCAACGGGATGTGGCTGTTTCTGTAATAGCCTTTCATCGATGGAGGATAATGATCACGAGGGTCAACTAGTACAAGTTGAAGAGCAAGCGCCCGAACAAGCCTATCACTAGAACCGAGATTACCAGAACCCCGACTCACCTAATTCATTTCGACCCCGCCACACCCGCAGCAATACTTCCTCCGTACAGTTAATTGCCGTTCTCTCGTTATGAGCTGTGTTGATCTTCTTTTGTTTTTGATGCCAATACACTTGATTTTCGTTTTGGCATTGTACTATGAAACTGTATACATGCTTGGATACTGCACACCACTGTAATGTTGGTTCTTCCGCTTACTATCGCGTCAGTCTTTTCTTGCGTATTTGGATGTAATTCAGCATCTAAGCTACATTTAAGGCTTAGGCGTAAAATTGCTCGTGCCGACATTAGTGATACACGCTGTTTATCGTTCTGGCTCATCGATAGATCACGGTCATCGACACTGAGTGAATCTTGTCAAGATGGATTAGGATAACCCAACAGAAGTGTGGCGAGGAGTCAAGCAGAACCAACTAATTTAATATCTATGAACTTACAGACAGACAAGGTCCGATGAAGATGATTCGCGCAATAATATTTGCCAGTCGGCAGCTGTGTTGCAGAGCATTGCGTGACCGAGAGTAATTTATAACGGGTCAAGAGCAAAGTAGGTTACTGTACTCTTGTTGGGCTCACTCTATGAATTCAACAACATCAGTTGCCATTTTAAATATACGCCATAAGGCCATAGAGCTTCCGTTATGCTACACCGGTAAGCAAGGCAGTGCTATTGTCCTTTCTTTCTATTCCCAGGTTACGTGCGAGTATCACATTGATAACAGTATGTCGTGAGCCGTATTCATACAACTGGTGTTGGTGCAAATTTGTGGTATATAGGTCGAGGTTGCTACTTACAAGGTGATGAAGAGGAGCAAGACAAACTCGGTAGCAAGCTCAGAAAGTATTCGTAAAGGTTGGGATGGAAAATACGAGTTTAACACCTCCTAATGGATCATATTAATCAGAAGCGGTGGCGAACAGCTTTGTCTATCCACATTTGGTAGGGCCACAGTGACTGAGGTTAGGAATACTGTACATGCGGTGTGCTTAAGCCAAGTAAGGAAAATGGAGTAGATGCTAAACTCACCCTTAGGATCCTTCAGCGAATTGCGACGGATCGAAAACACCATCTTGAAGTTCGCTGGGATCTCCTGCCCATTCAAAGGCCCACCCAACTACCGGCCTTTTTTCACCTTCCAGCCTCATCGAGGCATTGGTCCATTTATAATTGTTTCCTGCATATTTTTGCAATCGTTCTAAATTATTTTCATTGCCGAACCAAGCTTTGCCTTCGACTTTGACCAGTGGATCCGACTCTGATTCAACGAGAACCGGCTGCTGTCCGCACATCTTGATATCATACCCACGGATGCGGGCATCGCGATAAGTGGGAGCCTCTTCAAGACCTAGCGTCTTCTTGAAAATGTGAGGGAGAGTACATGTACCATAGAAGAAGAAGTATCCCTCTTCTACGTCGTGTTGAGGAGGAATGAGACCTTGTTGGATGAGACCGAATATATACATTTGATATGCCATTAGGGACTCACCAGGTTTATATGGCTTTGGTTTAAACGAATCTATGACGGTAGGAGAAAATAAAGCTAGCATCTCCATGCTCATTACTGGCACACTTTACATGCTGGATTATGTCAGTCACTCGCTCCTTTTGGTGCTTGCACACGGCGGGCCGACGCACTCTCAACGTCGACCAGGACATTTCACCAAGAATGGATAAAAGCAAGCACATTGGCTGTAGCTATTGGTTTTCACCATCACAGCTTTGGTACGCCCATCCGCCCATCCGCCCATATGCCTAACAGTGCCTCATCACAATGGAATACTGCATTCAAAGCATAAGCGCCTTGGACTGCCAAGGCAGCTTGGGTGCCTGTGATATAAACCCCATACGGTGAATACACCAAAGGCACACTGAATCCAGTGGTGCCACCTGCAGAAGACTAACAGTCGTACCAAGGTTGCTGTGGAGAGATAGTGGCGCAAAAGGTGAATATAGAATCAATCACCGTTACCGTTCTACCTCAACACCCTTCACAGCATTAGCCGCATCCCATGAGATTTTCAAACACGCCATCAGACAAATCACACAGGTCTAGCTCGAAGTCTGGACAGCCATACCTACCACTCGAATTGATATCGCCCAGCCTTCCCACAAGGTATCATGAAATCTGTCAACACATGCTCTAGCGACGTTGTTGGGACATACAGCCTCGTAGTTTTAGGGTGTGTTATATCCTGAATGTATACTAGCTGAATATACGTTCACTTACTCGCTCATTTTCATCCAGCCAGACGAAACGGAGCAAGAAAGGGAAAGTGCGATTTGGATATAATAGACAGACAAATTATAAAAGGAAGCGTCATTCGACGTGGAAAAAAAAAGGAAATGTGCCAAATTGTATGAAGACAAGAGTGAAATGTGGAATATAGTCGGACCAAAAATCCGCAGTAGTATGGGCCGACATACGTAGAACCGTTAACCTCCTCCTTGGCCATCATATCCTCCACAGGGGTGAAGATCGCTAAGAATGGCATCTTGATCAGCCGTTCAAAAAGTGCGGTTGGAAGGGACATCCACGACATGTCTTCCATCACTCTCTGCCAAATCCCGTCCCCCGATGCTTCGCGTTTCCACGACCAACCAACCCACACTCCCAGATACCAATCTGGTGCACCCAAATTTTTATTCCGGGTTTACAAGAGACCGTGCAATCGACCTTTTTGAAGTAAATTGGGTATCCCGCATTCAACGGCTTGCTCCACCAAAGGAGATACGTGATGATATTCAACGTCGCGAGAGCGAGGGTGACCAATTCCAGCTCTGTTATCACCAGACTCTGAGCATGACGAGCGATACATTGGGCCACGAACCAGGAGGTTTGCACAACCACGACGGCCTTGCTAAGGAGATCCCTTTTAGCTTTGTCTTGTATCTCCTCTTCTGAGGTTGTCGGAAATACAATTCCGTTGCGTTCCTTCGTTCCACGACGCCGTTCTCGTCTATTGTTAACACCTTATACCCATTTCCATCCTCTCGCATTAATTCACCCATGATCACAAAAACTCCGTGGGTTATTGTCCAACCAAGACCTGTTGCATCCATCGCGTAAAGATTTGGGTGCTAGATGACAGGATACCACGTACTTTGGTACTGCTTTGCTATTCTCGAAGCAACAAATCGTTGGCGCATAGCCAGAATGATGATAATTTCAAGGGCAAGAAGTGCGTATAAACTTGTTTTTACTTTCTGCCAGTTTCGTGCTCTTTGAAGCCGTCCTATCTGGCATGTTTGGGTGTATAGCAATATATGTGCACACAAAGATCGTTCCGAGGCAATTTCAGACTAATTCCCGTGTCGATCGAATCTTGGATGGGTCACGGATGCATTCGGATATGCTAACGAATTTGCTGAGGATGGGAGATGTTGGGGGCACTGGACTTTCAAGCGTTGAGACAGGATGGGCAAGGGTGCGAGAGAGGAGGAACACGAACAGCGTCCCCAAGAGCATCGTAGTAGATGCGGACAAATAAGCTTTGATAAGGATGTCACAGGATTCTACACATCTGATCAATTTGTGGGCGCTCACATCCCATGACCCTGAGCGCTGACCCCGGGATGGCCGACAGGCGCATTCAAATAATGGTTGTGGTGAATCGACATCTACTCGCTATATGTAAGTACAGAGCCTTCAACGAGGATCAGATTCTTTCAATGATCGGGTACTTATTGCTTTGGATGTCTTAACCTTGGAGGGCATCTACGTCGCCATAATTAGATCAATATCAATGCACAAGCTTCAAGAAAGGAACCAACCAAAAATTCTCTGGAGTAAATTCGGACGCATCGAAGACGCCATCGTCGAGGTCTTCAGAATATCCAGCCCAGACAAAGGTCAACGCCTCAACCGGCGCCTCTTCACCCTCCAACTGGATTAAAACAGCCTTAGATCTGTAGTTTTCCGTTTCGTATCTTTGTAGTCGGTTCAGATGTTTTTTGTCACCAAGCCAGGCTTTTCCTTCGACTTTGGCCTCCGGATTTAACTCAGCATAGACAAGAGCAGGGTATGGACCCCACATCTTGATCTTGTGCCCAAATATGCTAGCGCTCTTGTATTCCGGCTCTTCGTCGATACCTAAAACCCTCTTAAGAACATGCGGAACTCCTAGAGTGCCGTAGAAAAAGTAGTAGTGCTTGCTATCTAGACATGTGGGTGGTGTGATTGCCACAATAGTTAGTGCGATGCGTATGGGATAATTAAAGAAAGACTCGCCTTGTACAGAATTACCTGGCATGGCAGTGACCGGAGGAAAAGAGGGATAGTGCTTGCTAAGTCTGCAGAGTCGATTTAACCGAGGAAATAGCCGACAGACTCATATTGAGGGGATTACATAAACATTGTGGGTCCATCGCAGTTTCGCTGCGGCGCTTACACACAATTTGACCTTTCCCATCGAGATACTTAGCTCATCCAGAATTTGCGGCCACCTTATCTATCTTGAAGACAAGGACGGAAATTATAAAGCATTCAACTGCAGTCAGATGCCTCATCCGCACTGGCAGGACCAAGGTTAAAATCCGTAATTTTACCTATTTAGACTGCGTTAATGGGATCAAGGCTTATGGAAAAGTCTTAGACGACGCGGAGTTTGCAGGATAAACAGCACGATTCGGACTAAGAGACAAACTACTTGAGTTCGAATAGGGCGTCTCGGATAGGGGCGCTATCTCTCAAGCGATGCGTTGGCAAGAGAATCCTTGCAAGCACACGCAAGGATGAAATTTCGATTCAGCCCACAGACAAGACCATATGCACCCACATGTAAGTTACATCCCCAGCCTAAAAAAGGAAAATTTGACCGATACGATGACATTCGCTGAAGCCGTTGTTCTCGTCAGCACACAAATCCTTGGTCGTACCAGGAGAACGATGGTTATGTCTCTCAGTCATATACGCTATGTTTCACCGCATAGAAGTACTACACCCACTTCCCAGAAGCAGTGCATTATGGTATTATATGCCTAATGGTTGGATGAAGGAGGAGCCTTCAGGATCCAACTATGTACAGAAGTTGACCCATTCGACAGCGACAGCATAGAGCTCCCTCAAGTTTCCGGTATGTTTCTCAGGTGAGCTGGTTATCGAATGTCGGAATAACGAGGGACGGATTCTGACTATATGCTGCCGCGTTCAGTGTGAGCACCATGCCCTCGCGGAGTAATCCCAAGCAGCCAACATTCAATCGGAACGGGGATGTTCTGATTAGATTTAACGGAATGCCAAACGATTATTATGTTGTCGCAGCTATCAAATAGTTTGAATAGCTTTGTGGCGCTTGGTATTGGTCAGGTGCTTCATGATATTACTCCGAGTCGGCAAATGAAGGCATAAGAGGTTCGGTGCGTGAGGTTTTGCCGTTTTTTGCTCCCCCGTATTCTTCTTCACTTCATCGTCGCAGCGCATTCTTCGCATGCAAGGCATAGTAGCGCTTCTCTTTTCCTGCCTTTTGGTACCTCTTGCGACTGCTCTCCCAGAGTATTACCAATGTATACCGTTTTCGTCGCTGCGTGGCTTGGGACTCACTTATTTTCTCCTAGGCGGTGGTCTTGGCTGGACAGGAAATGTAAGTAGGGCTGGTTTTTAGGTATTTGATTTATGTGGTAGCTAATTGACAATTATACACAGACTATTTGTATGACTTGAGTTCTCTGAATCGCCTTCCACTGGTTGTAGATCTAATTGATCAGCCTACCTTCAAGGTGATCCTGGTCTGGCATGCGTGATAGTCAGCCCATACTTTTCTCAGTTCGTTCTTGTTGGTTATATGTGTATATGAGGTGTCTTACAAACATTCCACAGCTGTCTTCGTATACCTTCAACGACAACCCCACCATCTCCCTCTGTGGTAAGTTAATTACATCATCTCTTATGAAAACGGCAATAAAAGCACTACTCCCGCCAGACATCATTGGTGAACCGCACATCAATCGCATCAATCTACTATCGCGACCCAAACGGAGCGCATGCTCGTGTTTATTACCAGGATACCGCTGGATATATCAGGGATATACATTTTGACCAATTGACTGGGTGGATATTGCCCTCAAATAATATCATAACGAGAGCCAGAGAAAGAAGCCCAATTACTGTCACGTCTTGGTCCAATGGAACTTCGGTAAGTCTACATGTCATTCAATTCCGTTTTGTCTAAATTAATCCACACTGCAGATCCGATTGTTCTACTTGGACGATGATGACTACATCCGTGAGTGGGTATACGCCAATAGGACGTGGCAAGGCCCAGGTCACATTGACGGCCTGTTCAAAACCGCACCATATTCTAAGCTTAGTGCGATATCGAGCGTGAACAACTTTGGAGAATGGATGAGGGTTTACTATCAAGATTCCGACACGCGACTACGAGAGGCAGCATGGAATCCGGTGAGCTCCTTAGTACTTCCAGTGTTGGTGTCATTGTTCAATTGCGAGCTTGCACATTCTGATAGACATACGGGACGTGGGTTAATGGAACAGATGCTCTGCCCAGTGCATTCCCGGGAACGAGCATTTCTGCTGTGACATCTCCGTTTGAGCAAGCACAGAATTCAACAAATTTGTACTATCAGGACCACGACTTGAGTATACGTGAAATGCTGTATGTTGAGCTTCTTCCCTCGTCATTTCCATAATCTTACTATGATTGACCAATGGGTTGCCTTGTTTCTAACGCACAGATTCCGAAATCGTGCATGGTCGCCTGGTGAGTTTGCAGCGATCTCAATTACTACATTACACTATTGACGAATAATTGCCTACGCCACTAAAGGACACTTCCAAGCAACTATCAACTCTCCTGCTTGGTCGTCCATATCTTCGACGTTTACACCGTCCGGGCAATACAAAGTATTTTCCCTCAATGAGGTCTACCAGATAATTCTCACCCAAAGCGCTATCGACCCTAATAATATGCACTCCCCAACTCCTACCACTTGGTCCCCTTCAACTGTCTTATCCAATCTAAACACCACAATAACGAACTCGTCGATTTCTGCTATTACGCTGGAAGAAGACAAACTGGTTCGGTTGTTTTACCAGCCTATTGTGGTAAGGAATGGAAGTTGGACGTGTGAGGGGTATCATTCGGTTGCTGAAGGCGTAGAGTATGATGGCGTGAATTGGGAGTTTGTCAGATTTATCCACCCGATGTAAATCCTTCTTGCCGGGTCGCCACCTATCGTAGTTAGCAATAAATTTGCATGCGTACACGCATCTTCATCATCAGCTAAATCAGAAGACTTACTTCTGCACAATAAGAGAAGATTTTAGGCACATTGTACAGCCAGAGCACAACCTTTTTCTACCTTCTACCCCTCTTTACATAGCCTTGCACTCTCCCTTATAACTGCTCTTTCTTTGCCTATCACGCAACACGAGAAGGGACGAAAAAACATTCACTAAGTGAGGATGTTGTCTCTTCCATGACCAACGGCTGTCACCCATTATTCCGCAAAAATCACAAAATTGTTAACTAAATGCACTGGATCCCCAATAAAGCCGGCAAAACGTAGCCCTGTACATACCAGAAATATGCTAACGAAGATCCACAACTACTTAAGGAAAACATAAACCTCGTCAATGAAAGTGTAGGCGGGTGCTCGACCACCATGAAAGGCAATCTGATCACCACCAACAGCAGCAACCTCGAACGAGTGATGCGTCCACAAGGAGTATCCAGGTGTAATTGTAGCAACCGTATCGCCATTCCAAAGCAGGCTGACTGTCGAGTTCTCCGACCAGTAAGGGCCACCGTGACTGCTATCCTGGAAGAAGCTAACGACGTATGTTCTGCCAGGGATAGTGTCGAGCGGGTAATTAGAGGTAAGTGTCCCCGAGAGGTCGTCCACCCCAGTTGCAGAGCCAAGAAGTGCGACGTTTCTGCCAACCCACGCATAGGAGATGAAACGAAAGATACTGGCATCTAGGGAGCCACCAGGAGGACTTGTGCCGGTCCAGTGAGCATAGGAGTTGGTGTAGCAAAGATACGAGCATCCATCGTACTCCTCAAATCCTCCATCAACGACGTGGTTGATGCGCTTGTATCCTCGAGATGACGTTATGGATACACTCCATTCTCCAGTAAAAGTGGCCGTGGTGGCATCGGTAGGTATAGCGTACTATGCCATACAATACGCTGATCAGTAGAATTGTATTTTCAAGATTTTGGGATTAAGACTCACCATAGTACATACGTATAATATAGGATTCCCATTTTCGATGGCATGCCAGATATTGAAGTACTTGCACAGGCCACCAAGTGGGTCTGCCCTTTGTTCGTTACACATATTGGCACAGGTTTGGATATCGTATTTATCTAACAAGGCGAGGCCCATATACTGTTTACGATTAGAATTTCAGTTCAGTTGTCATAACACAGTCGGTATAGAGATCATACTCCAGGCGCGTTGGTAGCAGCATTTTCAGGACCGAAGACGTACTCATAACCCTCTGGAACGGGAGGATCGATTGTGGAGGTCACAGCATAACCACTGCTATACTGGATAAGTGTCGACTCAGCAGGAGGTGCTAATAATTGCTGTCCACCATTGGTCTTCTCAGCGTCAGTGGGCACGTCAGAATGCAGAGTGCATTTGGGGGCGGTCGGGGTGCCATTAAGGGTAAGGTGGTTGGGCTCGTAATAATTGGTCATGAAGGCTATATAGACGAAGTGAGTTGACCCAGACAGGAATGGCAAATTTGTAAGAGGGACTCACAACACGCATTGATTCTATCACAGTGCACCGAGCGTCCATCGACATCATAAGTGTCGTCCTGAAGCAGCATATAGGTCAGATAAGCCGTCTCCTAGATAGAGGCATCCCTATCACCGGGACTAGTCCCAGTTCCTGAGAATGCGTCGACGTAACCTGGTAATGTACTCTTCACTACCTTGTATTCATGTCTCTCCAACACGCTCTCAGTGCTTACCGAAGAAACCACAGCTTCGCCAGGAAGGACTCCAAGTAAGGCTTCACCGCTTTGTCCAGCTTCTGTGACTTGGCTGTCAAACTTGGTCATGATGGTCGGAAATTTTTCATTGGATGGAGGGGCAGTGTTTGTTATGGCGCCAGCTTTCTGGTCCACAGTCTGAAGAGTGTGAATAATGATGTCCGAGTCCGTGCCGGTATCCTCGAGATTTTGAGTGTTGGTCTGTCCAATTCCAGATGATGGGGTTAAGGGAGTACGATGAACAGCTACAGTCGGAAGGGAAGTTGTCAATGGGATACTAGTTTCAGGGAATAAAAACACACCCAACGAAGACGTGATTAAATAAACGAACGTGAATAGTTTGGCAAAATGCATTAGGGTTGAAGAGTATAATTCAAGAATGGTGCCTAGGAGCACCGAAATTTGTGGGGAAGAGGAAATCGGAAAATGTTGGGCGATTTCGAGTTATCTCCCACTGACATTTTATACGAAGGCGTTTGGGCCGTTAGCCCTACTTGATTGACCTGAGGGTACTTCGAACAGAAATGGGTGGAGACAGCATTAAGGGTGCGCGCAGCAACTGCGTTTGAGGGCTTGGCTGGTGTCCTTTCCGCTTGACTAGCTCAAAAGGAAGCACATTAACAGCGAGCTATACAAACAGAGCTGGACTGATTTATTGCATCCACAGGGACACTCTGGCTCGAGGACCCAATTGCCCTGCAGGTTCGTACATAACCTGGAAGATCGTATTTGGAGATTGGCTACGGTGACTTACGTTTTGAGCCCACAGATTCTGTCGACAAAGGCAGGAACTGTTGCCAAGAAAATTGCTGCTAGTGTATGAATGCACCGATCTGCATCACAACGATACGGACACCAAGCAACACTGACTGGCCAAGTTGATAAAACGGGAAATCTTGTCAACAAGGGATCAAACTGAAGATTTGCTAGGGCACCTCTACCACGAATATTAGCTTATCTCCCACGACCATGGTTTTAGATTCCCAGTCGCCCTGGACCCTTTCTACTGCTTTCGGTTCCACCAACCTTCAAGTTGTGAGTGGAGATTTCAGCATAAAGTTTATGGGGTGGGGGTGGGGTCATCAGGGACACGAGTATGTCGTGTTGTGGCCATCGGCTCCATAGTTGGGGACTTGATTCAGCGATATCCACGGAGCCGGAGGAGTATTACTGAGGAAGTGATAGTCCTGTTGTATGTTGACTTCGTGTCGCATGAGAGGTCCTGTGATACAAAATAGCCATTTAGCACTGGCTGAATCGGCAATCGATAGGCGAAGACAAGAGGGCAGAGAGTCATTTGCTGAATGCTGAGATCTTTCTGGGGGGTGATACAAATGTCCCTGTATGTACGAACATTGATTTACCAATACACTACAACATCAGTTGTCGAAAGCAGGTGTTAGTACTGGACCTTCTGACTAGGATGAGGAGTCTGTAACTATAAGACCGCACCCCAAATGCTTGGCTTCATCAAATAGCGACCTTTGGAAGAATGAACTTTGATTGTGCCGCAAGAGGATTCTCACCTTGGCCTGAAGGGCAGGCCTGCTGACGCGTCAAAGAAAACTGGCAGTTCCCGTCAGACCTAAGTGTCGTTGACATTGCTGTGTAGGTACCTTTGGGGAATGATGATCAAGGACCACTGGGGAAAGATGCGGACATGGGCTATCCACGGGTGTTTCAGGTGAGCGCATAACGGAATGTTACGCTAATGTACAAATACGCACATAAGCTTCAAGTTTCGGCACGCCGCCCAATGGTGTATACCTCTCAACCTCAGGCTCGGTCTATTTCAAGTTATGGGTCTATTAGCCTTATATCCAAAATTGTAATGACACACCGAAGAAAGCCGACCCAGCAAATAATTTACGTTCTTCTTTCATTGAAATCGAACTCTGAAGAAGTCAGTCAAGACCCTAAGAATCCGCCGTCTGGTCTAAGCAAGGGTTGAAGAGTGTTAATCTGTCGTTCCCGAAACAAATACTCAATCGTGACCGATAAAGGGGTAGGATGATGGGGGTTCCACGTACGATGACTATGGGAATAATAAGACGCATTATAATAAAAAAGCAAATATAACGAATTCGTGTTGATTGACATACTTGCAGGGGAATACAAGCTCGGTGGTGTTGTATCAACTGCGACAACCACTGTACGCATGAAAACCTTTAAGGCATCCCGATCATAAGCCCCTGCACTGCTACTACCCATAGATTCATATATTCGTGTGCAGAGCCAAAAAGCATCTGCAGAACAAGTGATGCGTTGATTTCCCTTCTACAGATCCCTCTAGACGGAGAATCAGGTGACGCTGAATGACGATAATCGTAAATGGCATCGGCATGAAGGCATGAGAGACCTACGTATTCTGCCTCGATCTACGACCATCACCACCACATTTTCCTGCTGGAACGGGACTTGGTGCTCGTCCTCTTTTCTCGACGAGAATTATCAAGTTTCCGCATTCCAAGCCATATGGTATCGCAAGTCCCTCCACCAACCTCAGTCTTCGAAGCTTGTTCCTGCCAGTAGCTGAGGACACGACAGACAGAGTGAAGAAACAGAGTCCGATATTCCACTTGCATCAAGAACTGCTGATCGGCACTCTACCATTTCCCAATGCCCTATAACACCTTCCACGCCCGAGTCCTCGCCGTCAAATACAGTCTAAAAGAAAGAAAAGGTAAAATATGGCACAAATGACGCGCATATATCCTCACCTTCAGCCATAGAAGCATAGCACCTCGGTTGAGCTTGTGAAAATGATATTCTGCTGGAAGCTCCTTGAGGAGTTGCACTATTTCGCTTGCCGTTGGTGTGTCGTATGACCAGCTCACGAGTGCAGTACCACAACGGCGCTTTCTTTCTCTACACCTCATGCTCAGACGGTTGCAGAAGCGGTCGGAATGAGTGAACTCACATGTACGTAATCCACGGCCTACTCCACGTACGCAGATACTCCAAATCTTCTGCTGACCTATAAACCACTGTTAGGTCCGATCATATGGGAAGGGATGAAAAGACGACATACAGTTTGCGTACGAGCCTTTCCTCTGCAAACACCTTGAGCGTCGCCCAGACGACATCGCTATCATCTATCCATACCCATACCCCTTGCTTCTCATTGAAGGGCTCGGCCAAGACCAACAAACCCTTCCAACTCAATGGATACGGTTTGTCAGCCACTTCAGCGCTATCACCAGCCTGAACACACGATACATCCCAGTCTATCTCAGAACGCGTGAAAAACTCTCGTAGCTGACGCGCAGTAAACGCATTAGTGAAGGCTTCCATCGGGAACCTCTCGAGCACCGTCATATTGTCCCACACTTCAGCTATATGCGCTTCTCCCGCCCTCCGTCCGCAATTCACCCAAGTCCTACATATCGCCACGAACGCCTCGTAATCGGCTTGAAGCGGCTCCGCCTCCCGCATACGATCAAACGCCTTGATGTCCCACAACACCTGCGGAATGTCGATACGCTCCATCCGCGATACCAGACTTGGCGAAATGTCCTCGTATGATACAAACATGGCGCAGCGCCACCAACAGCGAAGAATATGCCTGATATCGACATCCTTCTCCTCCCTCTCTAGCACCATCAAGCACATCTCGATAACCCTCATCGCGCAATCTGATCGGTTGATGTAGTATTGGCAGCTACGCGTAGGATCGACCAGGAAATCTGCAAACGACTTGTGGTGGAGCCCGATCTCACGATCGTCCTGGTTGGGGATGTTGATGAGCGAGTGGAGCCGTCTGAGCTTCAATCGACATTCGGCCGAGTCGGTGCTTGAGATGGTTGACAGACCGAGGATGGTGGACCAGGATTCAAGGGGCGAGGGGCCGTATAGCCTTCGAAAGGTTTTGGAGGGGAGGGGCTCGAGTAGGGAGGGCGTGATGATGAGGAAGAGGAGGTCTTGGATCTGGTGGTTGGAGGGTTCGTGGGAGGACTGCATTATCTGCATATAGAGAGCATCGAGTGAAGAGAGTGCCTCTGGGGCTTGTTCTAGGCAGGCTTGTAAGCGTTCGTGTGGATTCGAGTAGTCTTCGTCGATGTATTTGAATAGTATGACAGGATATATGTACTGCCCGTTAGCTCTAGTCGCGATGAGATTGACAATATGGGGGGATGGCCACACGCCGTTGATGGAGTAACATTGGAGGATATCTCGGTGCCTCGTGTAGATCTGTGAAAACCGTGACCGGATGAACAACGTCATTTCCCAGTCACTCGTGCAACGAGCGAGGTCAATGATGGGTCGACAGAGTTGAAGGAGCGGATTTGCGCCAAAGGAGTTGACGATGTGAGGTTCTGGTCGGCTGGTAATCAAAAATGCAATTGGGAAATGCGGTCCGCAGGAGGCGATGAGGTCCAGAAGCTTCCGCTGGTCCTTCTCGTCTCCGCACTCGTCTAAACCGTCGATGATGAAGGCGGATGGTGATATGCCTGGAACTGTCATCACGGGTTCGACCACCAGCTTCCTCCACTGCACCGACACATCCGCATCCAAAATCTCCAAGTCATCCCCCACCACACCATCAATCACGTCCCCCACTTCCTGGAAAGTAACTGCCAGCCGATACGCGATGGTCGGGACGAAGTGGCTGAGGCTGTTTCGCTGGGAATCGCCTCGGAAGAAGAAAAAGGAGCCAGCAACCTTTGCCTTCGAGTTCCGTTGGTCTAGTCGATCCGCGATCGTCTTTGCGATCGCAGACTTTCCGATGCCGGCAGGACCGCGGAGCCAAAGGATATAACGCTTTCGTCCGTTGTCCTCGATCCAGAGAGTGATGTCTTCAAGGATGGCCTGACGCGTATTGGGGGCACATTCCAATGGGTCTGCACGCACTTTGCCTGTATGCATCGCATCGCGGACGACTAGGGCACGTAGCCTCTCTCTTGGTGGTACTTGTGCTGATCAAAGGGTTAGCTAGATAGCAAAAGTAATTCAACGAATCCAACGTACCACCATAGACAGGGATCCACGAGGTGTGGTGGTTGTGAACTGTTGTCCAGGTGCCAGAATTTGCGATGATTGTGCCATTGCTGTTGTGAATTGTGGCGTGGTTGAAGAAGTCTGCAGATTGCTGGGACACACTGGAAATTTTGGGAGGGTGTAGCCGCAGAGGGGACATCTACTTCGTGCGGTTGCGGTAGCAGCAGGAAACGTGATGGTCGGCTTGAAGAAATGAACAGCTGCAATTTCCTTCATTTGGTCATTCGTCCTGGAATGGGAGTGGACAGGTTTGGCCCGGTGCTTGTGGTGGATTGCGCTGCCATATACTGCTGAGGCTGTTCTCTCAAGTGCCGCTGAGAGCTGGGGCCGTGTGATGGCCGTATAGGCGAAGGTGATGGAAGAGATGATGAGCTGAGTTTGGCGTTTAGAAATTGGGCGACTCTCCTGCTGTTCCCACGCAGCGCTGGCAATCACCCTCTGGTAAGCCATCACTATTACTCGTTTGTCACTGAAATATGCATGCAAAGTAATGATGTAGCAACTGGCTAGAGGTAATCCGAGCCTCTTGTTCTCACGTAGTGCTCGCAACCTCCCCTCTCTGGTAAACCACCAATCCTCTTATAGACATTGCGCAATAAAATCCTGAAATCGAACAGTTCCACATTGCTCATAGAACACTCTAGAGAAATGGCCACCTTCACCATTCAACACGGTTGCCTGCTTTAAGTTAAATACTAGAAGTCAACAATTGATTCTCTACTAGGTGTTACCGCGTCTGTTCTGGATTACCTCGCGAATTTGCGGAATGTGTGGAAGACACGGGCTTTGGTCATTCCTGCTCGTACTGTTTTCGTTGCATAGCTCCCGAGGGTTTCCTCTACTACGATGCTCTAGACGACTTCAAGATGACCAAGCACGATGGGACTCCGGTTTTGCACCGCTACAAGGTCTCTAAAACGACAGCAGAGGGTAAAACGTGGGCCGTCATCGAATTCGTCCGCGATTCGGATACCGATGCCTATGCGAAGGTCCGCTGTCTTCTCCATTGTCTATATGATCGCCAACGTTTTTGCCTTCTTTCAGTTCATAGCTGAGGATTCTGTGCGTGCTCCTCACTTATATGCTTCCTGATTCTGACACAAATATAGACCGGCGCTGTTGATGCGGCGGGAATGGATAACTATTCCTACGTAGGCCAATGGGTCAGCCTTGTGCTTGGTTCCAGCTTCGCAGCAGTTGAGAAGGAGAGTAGAGACGGGACCATAACTCTGTACGCTGATGCGATCAAACTGAAAGCAACATGGAATGCGGGGTATGCTGAGTTCCAACCCAAGGGCTTCACTATGTATTTCGAGTTTCCGTTGTCTCCGCAGCGATTAATCGGAGGATGCCGCGACAGCCGTCGATGGAAATCTCTACTTTAAGGATATCGCGAAACTTCAGTTTGGAAAATTTGCAAACTATAATAACGACCGCATCGTTACATACGAAAATGACTATTCGGGCAGGGATTTTATTGCTTATGTATGTTGTCGTCGTCTCTCACCTCATTTTAATGTATATATTGACGTCCTCACGTTTTATTTCTCTATTTAGTTCACACGTGAGTGCATCACTAGTTTGATTATGGGACAAGTTTATGTATCGACTCACAGCTCTTGAAAGCTCGCCAGAAACACTTGGGATCGCGGGAGCGACCCAAACCTTCACCGGTGTTTCGTGGACTAACGAGTAGGAGATGGACCAGATTCTGGCACGCAAATCCGGTTTATCTGAATCAATCACTTGAATGTATTCTGGCTCTCATCGCTTGTATCTATGTATTGCGTAAATACCGTCTTTATACCTTATGAAACGGCCAGCAAGGGAGATCGAAAGAAATGAGGTTTGCTCTCCGTTTTGATTCTGATGAGCAAGGCGGCTCGATGGCGTGATGTAGTGTGTTACGTCGTGAAAATTTAACCGAAGCAACAGCAGCTCCGGTGACGACAAATTTAAATCGGTTATGCACAGTACTGAAAAACATGGTATCTAGTGATTGTCTCATTCTGATTCGTGCATCTGCAAGGTTCGCAATGAATAGGAGTCCAAGTTCACTGCCATCTGACGCACCATGGACTTTGCTACTGCAGTCCTTCCTGTCTCGGAGATTCAATCCCCTGAGGATTTCCTGGCAGTACTCAGTGCCAGATCGGTTCCTGTAGTATGCGGAGGGAGTTCTGGGTTGCTTGAGTCGCCCAAACGGTCAACCCTTGAGCGCGTTCGCCTCTTGCATATTGCCAATCCTATGCTTCAGTCGTTCCACTGGGAATAACCAGACCAACTGATTATGTGGTTGCGCAGGATTATCGGGCACAAAAGGCAAATACCGGCTGTATTGAGGTGTTTGTACTCGGCGCTCTTCCAGCCCGGCATCCATAGGCGGTAATTTACGAGTCTCACATGAGGTCAGCCCACGAGTGTGTTGGTTAGTGCGATGTTGGCATCATTAACTCACCTTCTGATCTATGCCCAAGCATTGCTATGAGCACCCTAGAAATTTTCTGCTCTACTTCAGGCTTTCTATCCCACACACGGATCTTGCAGCGTGCTCTTTTAACAGCAACAATGCTCCTTCTGGCCTCAAGCATCCTAATACCAACTTTCTTCGTGCCAATTTCGCATGCAGGGACCTTTGGCAAAATCAGCTGGTCAGTACAGCATCACATCAAACTGGCTTTTGGGCCTGTGCGGCCGCCGCGTCAATTCTTCGATTTGTTCGCGCCCAGGAACTCTGATGGTATGGATGATTGATTGCACACCGAATGCACAGCTGTTCTCAAAAGCGATATGCGCATTGGCTCTCAAAACCGGATAGTGTTCAGGGTTGGCGAACGTTGGTCTGTGGAGCCGCGATATAGCCCCAATCTCTGACTCGCCTTAACAGGAACGGTAATGACGTACTACAACAAGTTACAGAGGCCCCATATGTCGGTGAGACTAAGGTACGCATATAACATTGCAATGGTGTATGACACTGTTATTGACATTACGTGGCCTTCAACATTTCGAGTTGGCAAAAGTAGACCTGTAGAAAGAAGCGCCGAACAAATGGGTGTGGGGTTAAGATCTAAATCAGGTCTTCTTACGCCTCGACCAGCTTCACAAACTGACCCGTTTCGGCAACAACGTGTTTATTGTGAATTACTATACTTGTAATTCCCTCCGAGTCTCTCTATTCGCCCCACGTTCGATTACACAACTAGGACCTTCATTTCTTCCTTATTCTGCTTTCATATCCAGACCTGTGAAGAGTGGTTCATTGTGTCTTCTATTGTCTTTGCCACACAGATCCCGATGGTTTCCTCTACTACGACACTCTCGATGACTTCAAAATGACCAAACACGATGGCTCTGCAGTTACACACCACTACAAGGTCTATACGACCAGCGCAAAGGGCAAGACCTGGGTCATCACCGAGTGTCGCCGCGACTCCGATACCGACGCATATGCTAAGGTCTGTTGTCCCCCTCTTTGTCCATATGCCAGCTAACACGCCTATGCTCTGTTAGTTCATCGCCGAGGATCCTGTGAATTCCCCTTACACGTATAGCCTCTTAACCGATATCTAATGAATACATGAACTGGGGTTACCGCTGCTGCTGGAATGAACAACTACTCCAGCACCGGTAGTTGGGTCAAACTCATCCGGGGGTCCAGTATCGCCACAGTCGAAAAGGAGAGCAGAAATGCGACTATCACGCTATACGCCGATGCAATTAAGAAGAAGGCGACATGGTATTCTGGCACTGCCTTATTCCAACCCAAAGGCTTTAGTGCGTATTCAATTTTAACTTCTGACCCGCCTTTATAGGTTGCTAAACGTGGCATATAGCTGCCGATGGAAATATCTACTTCAAGGATTTCAGTAAACTCCCCAACGCCAAATATGCCAACTACAACGGTGATCGCATTGTCTTCTACGAGAATGACTGGACTGGCAGGGATTTCGTTGCCTTCGTATGCATTGCCACATCCCGCTACTTAAAGCTACATGCTGACTTGTTAATACTCGCTGCTGCTCTATTTAGTTCATCCGTAAGTGCATTATTGATTTGATTAAGAGTGAGAGACTTTCTTGAACAACTCGATGTCGCCGGGGCGACCCAAACGTTCGAAAATGTTTCATGGACCAACGAGTAGAGGACGGGTCCGGAAATCGGCAGGGATATTTTGGTCGCTTGTATCGGTTGTTGAATGTAATCAGGCTCTCGTCGTCGGTATTTTGTGCAAATAATGTATTCAAGCTATTGGAGAAAGCTTGTAGGGAAACCACCGGACCTTGATCCTAATGAACAAATTTGCAGTGAGCCTCCGCACTAAACTTGGAGGTTGATAAAATAGAACTATCGCAGTGTCAATCCCAGCACCAGGAGCGGCCGAGGTAAGAAATTTTGTCAGCGCTCGGAATAGATCAAGAAGAACACATTTATCGTACACCTCTCTGAATATTTAAACTACCTTGTATGTGGCTTAGGGGATGGTGAAGGAGGTAGCGACATGGTTCAGAGTCCGGTAACCAGGTTGCGACAATTTCAGTAAAAGCGATGGTGAGGTTGCCTTCAAGGAGCGCCCTCCGTTGGGTGATTTTCCTCCTCCCATAGCTTCGGTTTTTCATGTCACGAGTGTGAGCTTTAGAAATAAGATTCTGTAGAACGGTCTGGGTCCACAAGTGGTGTAGCTATCTACACGGTGAATATCGACCCTCTCGGTAAATACTTACCCAAACTCAAACCGTAACCGCGCAGCATCGACGTCCCGCCCTCATGCTGTCAGCTGTAACAAATCACCCTATTAAATCATCCTTTCCGCTGGTGAGAGGTAGTCTGTTCAGGCTTGTTGTCACCTAATGCCGTGCGGGCTATAGTATTGTATCCCTTTGGAGGCTCAATTGCCCTGAAATTCTGATTATAGTGCTCAATTGTTTGTAGACACTGACGGCATTCAGAATCTCCGCGTCGCCCAAACGGTCTCTTCTCGAACATTCCTCGTTGACCCGCCACACTAGCTCTTTTCGGCTCATTAACCAGTAGTCAGAGGCGGTGTCAGGTTTGTCGAGATGTTACGCGGGTTTCTCACAAACGTGAAGCTACTGTGCAGGTGTCTGTGAAGGGTCCTATTACGATGTGCTCGTGAATACGACGAATTCAGTATCACCAACCTACCTATTTAGTACCTAACCATTACTATCAGGACCTGAGAAAGTTCCCGCTCCACTTGACGCGAATCTTTCAGCAGAACAAGATGGCTACTTTGACATGATCAATGGTGTGTCTCTAGGATTGGGAATAAATGGCAGCACAGATCCATGATGCCACTTGTGTCGTATGAGGACCATTTGGGTGAAGTCAGCTGGTCAGTACAGCATTCCATTTCCACTGACCTCCAGACCTATGCGGCAGCGCCATCCCCACTAGCAATCTCTCAACTCAATAGCTGCAACCCGATACTAGTATAACGATATGATGCCATGCCCACTGCCCATCATGTTGGCGGTTCTGATTTCTCAGATATCCAATTGTTTCTGGTAGGTTCCCAAGTTTTTGCTTCGTTCCACTTACAGTAGTTTGCATAACGATGGAAGTATCACACCACAGAAATACCGAACCGCAGGGTCGGTTCAGAGTGAAGGTTGAGATGTAACGCCGATATGTTGCATATCTAAATTGGGAAAGGAGATCATCTGTCACTTGAATGGACACCCTTGGAGGGGCATATCGGCGCACTCGCAGGTCAGTGAGATGGCGAAGTGCGTATACCAATCTACACTGCGCGGGCACTGGCGCTGCCCTCCCATCATGGTGACTCTTGAGATTGGAAAAAAGTAGACTTGGAGTAGCAAGCACTGGATTCCGGGGTTTGATCTATGTCTATATCGAGTATGACCTGGCCGCAGAAAGCCCTGAGCGCTCAGGCTGACACTTCAAAGTCTATTTCTTGTAAACTGCCATATTTGCTACCGGAAATCATAGTCTCCGAGTCGCTCTATTCTTCATACCTTCAACCTCATGACCACCAAACCCCATTCATTGAGTCTTCTAGACGATTTCGGAGCCTACAGACCCTAGATTTTGTTATCGTCAACGACAAGCGGAATGGAATACTGGTCACCAGTTGTGTCTGTGAACAGCTTTGGGACCGACAAAGCCAGCCTGCGACGCATAAATACTGCTACTCGAGAGGGCTTTCAACTCAGCAACACTTGCTAACTCTCACTCGCCTCTACAACAACCAGACACTTCAGACATGGCCAACCCATACCAATGGAAATTCGACCACGTCGTCCCCGGCTCCGCGCTGTTCTTCAACAACTCTCACAACAACAGGGCCCTTCGTCTTGAAGTCCCTGCCATTGCCATGGAATTTACAGACAACGTCTACATCGGACGGGGTATGTCTTCACGACCCGGAATCGCTCACTGTGGCTCATCTTGACTCTTGTCGTCTGCGTCACATAGATCCTGATGGCTTCCTCTACTACGACACTCTCGATGACTTCAAAATGACCAAGCACGACGGCACCCCCGTTACGCACCACTACAAGGTCTACACGGACAGTGCAGAGGGCAAGACCTGGGCTATCATCGAGTACCGTCGCGACTCCGACACTGACGCCTATGCCAAGGTTTGTTGCTCCATCTTGTGTCTATACCTCAGCTAAATCTTCTTGTTAGTTCATCGCAGAGGATCCCGTGCGTGTTCCTTAGCTATCCATCCGCCCAGTACGAGCTTAACAGATGCATAGACCGGAGCAGTTGCTGCTGCATCCATGAACAACTACTCCAGCACCGGCAGCTGGGTCAAGCTCATCCTCGGCTCCAGCATCGCCACAGTCGAAAAAGGGAGCCGAGACCCAACCATCACGTTGTATGCCGATGCGATCAAGAAGAAGGCGATCTGGAACGCTGGATCGACTCAGTTCCAACCCAAGGGCTTCAGTGAGTAATCTAAGTTTTCTTCGTCTTTGGAAATGCGCTGACCATGAGATACAGCCGTCGATGGAAACCTGTACTTCAAGGACTACAGCAAGCTTTCAAATGCCATATATGCCAACTACAACAACGACCGCATTGTCTTCTACCAGGATGACTGGACTGGCAAGGATTTCATTGCTTATGTACGTCACCGTCCGCTCTCTTGGTTAAATTGATGCACTGACGTCTTGGTGCTTGCGATTAGTTCATTCGTAAGTGGATTTGGGATTTGACATGAAAACGGCCTCATATAATGAATTGCAGCTCTTGAAAGCTCCGTGGAGACACTTGGTATCCCAGGCGAAACCCAGACCTTCACCAATGTTTCTTGGGTCAACGAGTGAAATGGGTCAGGAATCTGGCAGGCAAATTCGGATTGTCTGAATCAGTTATTGGATGTACTTCTCGCTCCCGTCGCTTGTATCTGTGTTGTTTGTATTTCTGAAAATAAAGTGCTGAAATAAACTATAAGTGAGAGATCGAACCTTCGTCCTGGTGAGCAGATATCAGGGGGAGGTGACAGCAAACTGCTGCAAGTAAGGGGTAAAATCTGAATTTGGTGTAGATGAAGAAACGATAAGATACCTCTCTCCCTTTGTCCGGGTGGCAAATGCTCTTAAAAATGTGCGCTCGGGCTCAGAGCTGGTCAGATTTGTGGACGCTGCGCATGGCGGATAAGGGGGCCCGGAGCCGGAGCGCCTGTCTGACTTGACCCAAACCCGCACCGCATGAGCGTCCTTCCGCCGCCCCAACATCCCATTCACCCGTCTGACACGTCGCTCACGCCCAAACCACCACGATGTCCATGGATGAAATCGTCCCCAAGCTCTGGATAGGGGACCTCGTAAGCGCTCTCGACACCGAGACGCTCAAGCGGAACGGAATCTCCAGTGTTCTCACAGCGATGAGAGGAACAGTGACGATCAACGATGTGAGTGAGTCCTGCGGCTGTGTCTCGAAGCTCGAGTATGGGGTTGCTGACGCTCATCCTGTCATCTAGACCTTGATGCGCCACCAGATCCTGCTTGACGACACGCTCGACGCGGATATCCTCGTCCACCTGCCGCCCTCGATCCAGTTTATAGAGAAGGAGCTGGAGAAAGGGAGAGGTGTGTTGGTTCATTGTCAAGCTGGAGTCAGTAAGTCACGCTGTTTCATTTCGTGGAATGAAGGATTTGCGTTCTCAAATACGATTTGCTGGAAAGGTCGGAGTGCGACGATTGTCGCTGCGTATCTTATGTATAGTCGCGATATCAGCGCGGATGAGGCGTTGGAGATCATTAGGGAGAAGAGGCCAATCGTCGAGTACGCCATTTGCACCTCTATTCTTCTAATCCATCATCTCACGCCAGCGATGCAGACCAAACGAAAACTTTCTACACCAGCTGGAAGTATTCTACACCTCCAAGGGGAACATCTCGCGGAGAAGCAAGCCAGTCAGGATGTTTTACATGGAACGCGCGATGCAGGAAATTATGAGTGCGTCTCACTGGATCTCGCATCACGAATCTGTCGGCCCTAAAGTCAGATTTTACAGATGGAGATGGATCACAGCTCGAAACGGACATGTTTGCAAAGTTTCCTCGCACCCCCTCGGATTCTGTTCCTTCTACGCCGATTATGCCTCGTCGTCGAATAAGATGCAAGATGTGCAGGTAGTTGAAGGTATATCTGATTTTACTATTTGTGGTAACACTCGGCTTGTCTAGACAAGAGCTTGCGACGCGCGAGCATATGATTGATCATGGCCAACTCGGACCACCCACTCCCGCCGCGCTGACGCCTGCTGGTTCAAGAAGACCCTCCTCGAACCTCCAACCACTCACGCAAATCGCTTTAAATACTCCGACACACCCCGAAGGACAGCGTACAGTTGGGTCGCTTGCGATGACGAGTGTAGATGTGAACGGAGCTGGCGAGACAGTGATAAGCCAATCAGACTACGCAGTTGAAGATGATGCTAGGGATGATGATGGAGAGCAGGACACACCCAACCCCAATCGAACTCCACAACCAGGTCGCGCGCTGTCCTCAACTGGGGCACGACCACCAGCCGCGGTCGCTCCCCAAGATAAACTCACATCGCAAGGGATATCAAGGGTGGACTCGTCACACCCACTTTCGCAAGCTTCATCTCAATATGCCACTTCGGCCGATCTAAGTGCAGCGCTGATGGCGAACCCCAAGCTCGCGGCTTTGCGGTCACCGCATATATCACCTGCTCCTGCAGCCCCGGCTTCGATAGCACCGCTTCCATCAATCACGCCCATCAGTCCACCGATACTGATCAATCCGAAATGTTCTGGGTACTTTGTCGAACCAGTCGGTCTTCCACTCCTATCTTCCTCATCCTTGCTCGTGCTAATGTGTTGTGTCTAGATGAAATGGATGGAGCCCTTTTTGTCACAGGGCGAGCTTGCGGGGAAGATTACGTGTCCGAACAAGAAGTGCGGCGCAAAGCTGGGGAATTATGATTGGGCAGGGGTATGCTGCGGGTGCAAGCAATGGGTGACCCCAGTAAGTTTTTGTTGTTGCGCGCGCCGTAATGGCCGATAACGAGGGTTTTTGGCTTATTAGAGTTCGCGCCTAGGGGTTTTGTATCAATAGATCGAAGGTTGATGAGGTGGTGTAGTCGTCGGGTGGGAGGTGATACTCGTTACTCCTTGAGACCAGGGCCGGCGAACATGTCGGCAACCCCCACAGTGCCTTGTACCCCTGGCCTGCCGGGGCTTACCCGCTCGTGGGAGATGGATGTTCCGCCTCTTGTCGGATTCGGTGCACGCTGCTTGGTCCAGTGTGTTCAACCGTTCGTCCAACGCGTATACATCATGCTGTCTGTTTGGTCGCTCTTGTATACAACTAGTCGGGTGGGAGGAGTTACTAGGGTTTGGGAGAGTATACTCCGGATACAGGCTCTCTGCAGGCCTCTCCAGTGATCGCCCTGTCAAGCGAGTGATGACCGTGACTGGACGGCTTAGTCGACGTGGAGGTCTAGACCTGTGTAGCGTATTGTGGTTTTACTAATGGGTGTCCTTTATCCACACAACTATCAGTCTTTCATCCTCTGCGAGTCGGCGAAAAGAGTTGTACGATGCTCAAATCCAATGCCGAGTTGCCAAGATGTTGGTTCCAACGACGCATCGGGTCAGAATACGATATGATGTCATGGTGCAGGAGATAAGATAAGATGTGCAAAATATCATATTCCGAAAGACGATAATTTTCGGCCGGTGCATGGATGTACGCAGTGAGATCGAGGTGAAGCTCCTTCCCGTCGAGAGTCGATCGTTACCGGGGCTTGAATTCAGTTCTTGTCCTTTAAAATTTCAAGGTGCCCTTCGCACTTGCCCTTGCTAGACAGCCGTAGCGTGTTGGGTGAGTGTGGCTGCTCGATACCTGGTGGCAAATGCTGACTAGTCTTTTGTTCTTTTAAAAGCAGAATCTTTAGCAAAAACCAAAGCTTGATCTTTAACAACGACCACTACATTTAGGACTCAGAATGGCCATTGGCGTCGCAGTGAACAACGCTCCTCAGACTCAACCCGTCCAGGCAACCGCCAAGGCTAAAGTTGAACTCGAACGCGGAGGTGCACTTCAGGATTTAGATGTGAGTAGCGTGCTCGTCTTATGGGAACCCAGAACTCACATGCACCCCGTCCGCTGGCTATAGGCCTCAAAACTCGTCGTGAACCTCGCATCGAGTTTGAAACCGCTGCCCGATTTCGACAACCTGGCTTTCGGCGAGGTACGTCCCTTCCTCCCCTCCCGTCTCCGCCACTTCTGCGCTTAGTGCTCATAACTGCATTGCATAGGTGAAAACAGACCACATGCTCATCGTCAACTTTTCCATCCCGCAATACGGCGGGTGGTCGACGCCCGAGATCAAGCCGTACGCACCGCTCGAGCTCGATCCTGCAAGCTCGTGTCTGCAGTACGCGACGTCGGTGTTTGAGGGGATGAAGGCGTACATCGGGCAGGATGGAGAGGTGAGGCTGTTTAGGCCGGATAGAAACATGAAGAGGCTGTTGAGGAGCGCGGAGAGGCTGGCGTTACCGGTGAGTCTATGTGACGCTTCCTTTAGATGGGCGTTGTGCTGATTGTGGTCCTGGGATAGGCGTTTGATACGGAGGAGCTGTTGAAGATGCTGAAGAAGCTCGTGGCGGTT